>JAGIQG010000036.1:11543887-11678622 GCA_024679065.1 Sphyrna mokarran
TACACCAAGATCCTTCTGTTCATCAACACTATTAAGAGTCCTACCATTAGCTCTATACTCTACACATTTATTGTTCCTGCCTAAGTGCATTACCTCACATTTTTCCACATTAAACTCCATTTGCCACCTCTCGGCCCAGCTCTGCAACTTGTCCAAGTCACTCTGCAAACTATAACACCCTCTTCACTATCTACCACTCCACCGACTTTAGTGTCATCTGCAAATTTACTAATCCATCCTTCAATACCCTCATCCAGATCATTTATAAAAATTACAAACATCAGGGCCCCAAAACAGACCCCTGAGGTACACCACTTGTCACCGAACTCCAAGATGAATATCTCCCATCAACCACCACCCTCTGTCTTCTATCTGCTAGCCAATTCCTAATCCAATTAGCTAAATCACCCTCTATCCCATACATCTGCATTTTCTGCAGAAGTCTTCCATGGGCACCTTATCAAACGCCTTACTAAAGTCCATATATACCACATCAACCGCCTTACCCCCATCCACCTCTTTGGTCACTTTTTCAAAAAACTCAATGAGGTTAGTAAGGCATGACCTACCCTTCACAAAACCATGCTGACTATCCCCAATCAATTCATTTCTCTCTAAATAACTATAAATCCTATCCCTAATAATTCTCTCCAATACCTTGCCCACAACAGAAGTAAGACTCACTGGCCTATAATTCCCTGGAAGGTCTCTCTTCCCCTTCTTAAACAATGGGACCACATTCGCTATCCTCCAGTCCTCCGGAACCACACCCGTAACCAACGAGGACCTGAAGATCAGAGCCAGAGGCTCTGCAATCTCCTCTCTTGCCTCCCAGAGAATCCTAGGGTAAATCCCGTCCGGCCCAGGGGACTTATCCAACTTCAAACCCTCGAGAATTTCTAACACATCCTCCCTATCTACTACAATACTTCCCAATTTGCAACCCTGTACCTCAGTGTTCTCCATAGCTACATTTCCAGCACTCTGCGTGAATACCGAAGAGAAATATTTATTCAGTGCCTCACCAATCTCTTCAGGCTCCACGCACAACTTCCCACTGCTGTCTATGACTGGCCCTAATCTTGCCCTAACCAATCTTCTATTCTTAACATATCGAAAGAAAGCTTTAGGATTCTCCTTAATCCTATCAGCCAACATCTTCTCGTGTCCCCTCTTAGCTCTCCTCAATTCACTTTTTAGCTCCTTCCTGGCTAATCTATAGCTATCCATTGCACTAACTGAGCCTTCAAGCCTCATCCTGACATAAGCCTCCTTTTTCTTCTTAACCAGCAAATCAACTTTTTTCGTACACCAAGGCTCTCTTACTCGACCATTTCCTCCCTGCCTGACAGGGACATACTTATCAAGGACTCGCAGCAGCTGCTCCTTGAATAAGCACCACATTCCAGATGTTCCCAGTCCCTGTAGTTTCCTAGTCCAATCTATGCACCCTAATTCTCTCCTGATGGCCTCATAATTACCCTTCCCCCAGCTATAACTACTGCCCCCAGCTTCATGCCTATCCCTATCCATCACTAAGGTGAACGTAACCGAATTGTGGTCACTATCACCAAAATGTTCACTAACTTCCAAGCCTAACACCTGGTCTGGCTCATTGCCCAGCACCAAATCCAATGTAGCCTCACCTCTAGTTGGCCTATCTACATACTGAGTCAAAAAACCTTCCTGCACACTCTGTACGAAAACTGACCCCTCTAACGAGCTAGAGCTATAGCTATTCCAATCAATATTAGCAAAGTTAAAGTCCCCCATCACAATTACCCTACTACTTTCACTCCTAATCAGAATTGACTTTGCAATCCTTTCCTCAACCTCTCTAGAACTATTAGGAGGTCTGTAAAAGACTCCCAACAGGGTGACCTCTCCTCTCCTGTTTCTAATCTCAGCCCATACTACCTCAACAGACAAGTCCTCATCAAACTTCTTTTCTATCACCGTGATACAGTCTTTGACCAATAATGCCACTCCTCCCCCCTTCTACCTCCTTCTCTACTCCGACTAAAGCATTTGTACCCCGGAACCTGCAACATCCATTCCTGTCCCTGCTCTACCCAAGTCTCTGAAATGGCCTGCACATTAAAGTGCAGTGTAGCCACATCTCCCTCACTTTGCTTCCAGTTCAGGACTGTTTACTCTCAATGGTAAGATCATTTGACTGGGTGGAGCTAGGCTTACAGAAGAGATCAAGGTCAGTTACTATGTTGGAAGATGTTCAACCTGTTAGCCTATTGGGTGGATGTGATGTGGATTTTCTTGGTGCAATTACTCATTTAATTTTATTACTTTTGTGTCTTTAATTCGATAACTTGCTTCCAGAAATTTCATCTTGTTGCTCATTGCAAGGGGTGGGATGGTGGCACAGTGGTTACCATAGCTGCCTCACAGCACCAGGGACCAGCGTTCGATTCCCGGCTCGGGTCACTGTCTGTGCACATTTTCCCATGTGTGTATGGGTTTCCTCCAGATGCTCCAGTTTCCTCCCAAGGATATGTAGGTTATCTGGATTGGCCATGCTAAATTATCCCTTAGTGTCCAAAGATATGTAGGTTGGGGAATTGTCCCTCAGTGCCTGAAGATGGGCAGGTTGGGTGGATTGGCTATGCTAAATTGTCCCTTAGTGTCCAAAGATGTGTCGGTTAGGGTTATGACCATGCTTCCCATGTGGTATAAACAAATGTTTCATATATTGCTCTGTTCAACCTAAATGATATAATTGTCATTTATCATAAATAACAACCTAAATGATGATATCTCGCTGTCATCAGCACATACATTCCTACATACTTGAGGCAACAGAAGCTTCTACACCAACTTAGCCTGAGTCTGAGCAGGAAACCAACAGATCCTCCTTGGGGATTTCAACATCAGAATTGGGAATGATGCAAATTATCTGGAAGGGTGTGAATCAGGAAGGTGATTTTTCCAAAACAGTCCTCTTCACTAAACATCTAGGTCTGTTGTAACCAACACTCTATTCCATTAGAAAGACAGGCCCCAAGACCATAAGATATAGGAGCAGAATTAGGCCGTTCGACCCATCGAGTCTGCTCCACCATTCTATCATGGCTGATAAGTTTCTCAACACCAGTCTCCTGCCTCCTTCCCATAACCTTTGACCCTCTCACCAATCAAGAACCTATCCATCTCTGTCTTCAATACACAAGCCTGTGGTCTTGTGCCATACCCCAAAGTCCTAACACTCCCCGCCCTGCTCCACTGCATCACAGTCTGAGCGAGTCACGGCAGAGACACACACATCATTCGTACTGTGCCAGCAAGAAGAGAAAAACAAAACAGAGGAGGAGCAAGATCGGGGTTCTCGGCAGAAAGGTTGCCATCCGGCAAGTCAATATTTAGTCACTGTGTTACAGCATCATTCATGAGACAATCATTCTGAAAGAGTGTGCGGATGTAAAAATCGGCCTCCCGCCCGCTTTGTAATCCAGTATGAAGCAGTCCATATCCAAGACTGGCACAATATCCAAGTTCAGGCTGATAAGTGGTAAGTAACATTTACACCACACAAGTACCAGGCAACGACCATCTCCAATATAAGAGGATCTAACCACCAATCCTTGACCTTCAATGAATATGTTTCCCTCCTCCACCTCCTCACGTACTATCAATATCCCAGGGATCACCATTGACCAGAAACTGAACTGGACTAGCCATATAAAGACCGTACTTACAACTGGTCAGAGGCTCGGAATTCTGCATTGAGTAACTCACCTCCCGACTCCCCCGCAGCCTGTCTACAAGTCAGGAGCGTGATGGAATACTTGCCTGGATGAGTCCAACAGCACTAGAGAAGCTCGAAACCATTTGATTGACAAAACAATGTCATTGACTCTCAACTGCCCTCAGGAATGGCTAATTAAGACACTCGTTTCAAAGAATGGGGCAATAAATGGCTGCTCCAGCCAGTGATGCTGAATCCTGAGTTCGTCAAAAAAGACATATCAACTGTCACCTGAAACCATGGCGCCAGACATAACTTGTACGTTGTATGTGAAATGCTCATCACAAATTCACTTGAGTTGAATGATAAATGAATTTGTAAAAATATGTCTGGAATTCTTCAGCTTCCCATCATGGGTTTCTTGGTGGCGAGAGATGGCTTGCCATTCGCCAGTGGTGGGATCTTCCTGCTCCTGTCAATGGGATTTCCCATTGATGCCACCCTACTCCATCACAAGTGATTAAGTGGAGAATTGTGACCATGGTCGCCATGGCAATTTAACTCATCGGTGGATATGCCTGTTCAGGATTTGATTTTGATTCGACTCGATTTATTATTGTGTGTTGGTATACAGTGAAAAGTATTGTTTCTTGCACACTATACAAAGCGTGCCGTTCATAGAGAAGGAAAAGAGAGAGAGCAGAATGTAGTGTTACAGTCATAGCTAGGGCGCAGAGAAAGATCGACTTAATGCGAGGTAAGTCCATTCAAAAGCCTGACGCAGGGAAGAAGCTGTTCTTGAGTCGGTTGGTCAGACTTTTGTATCTGTTTCCCAACGGAAGAAGGTGGAAGAGAGAATGTCCGGGGTGCGTGATTGTTTTTCCGAGGCAGTGGGAAGTGTAGACAGAGTCAGTGAACGGGAGGCTGGTTTGTGTGATGGACTGGGCTACATTCATGACGTTTTTGTACTTTCTTGCATCTTGGGCAGAGCAGGAGCCCACACCAAGTTGTGACACAACCAGAAAGAATGCTTTCTGTGGTGCATCTATAAAAATTGGTGAGAGCTGTAGCTGACGTGCCAAGTCTCCCCACGCCCATTTTGCTGGCAATGAACCATGACACACTCCCCAAAACCTGGAAAGGTAACATTTACATTGAGTTGAAAAATTTCATTTTATCTGGCAACCTTTTATTTCACATTCATAAATGAACAATGCTCTTGTTTGGTTCGAGGCTGTGTGTTTACATCTGATCCTTGGGTAATTGGGTGGATTCTTCACAACGCCCATTGATGCTTTCTTTACATCTCTAAGAGCAAAAATTACATCTTCCTTTTTCTCATTTCCCTTGCAAGCTAGTCCAATCTGAGATGAGGCGGCGGTGATGTGGTTTTCAGAGGTGTGGTTTGATGATCTTGGCAAAGGGTTCAGACAATTAAAATGGGGATTTTATTGAGTTTATAATACAATATTCATAAACCCAACAAGTATTAAAACACCGAGCTCACATGGTCTGCTTATTTGCTCACGGGATGTGGATGTTGTTGGCTGAGCTCAACATTTATTGCTCATCTCTAATTGCCCCTTGAGAAGGTGGTGGGGAAGGTGGGTTCTTGTAGGTACACCCACAGTGCTGTTAGGGAGGGAGTTCCAGGATTTTTGATCCAGCGACAGTGAAGGAATTTTGTAGTGAATTGTCAAGTCATAAAATCCCTGCAGTGCAGAAGGGGGCCATTCAGCCCATTGAGTCTGCACCAACCATAACCCCATCCAGGTCCTGTCCCATCCCCACATGTTTACCTTCGTAATCCCTGTGACATTAAGGCCAATTTATCATGGCCAATCAACCCAACCCACAAATTTTTGGATCTTTGACAAATTTTCCCTGTGATGGAACCACCATTGACACAGCAAGATCCCACAATGCAATGATGACCAGTTGTCTATTGTTTCATGTTTCTAATCAATAAACCCCCATCAGATAGCACCCTCACAGTGCTAGTGGGGTTCAGGGCCAGAAGCTCTTTAGACCACCCACAGATATAGATGCATATGCAGACACATGACATGGACACATGTAGACAATGGCATAGACATACATGCAAACAATGGCATAGATACAAATGCAGACACATGACAGACACACAGATACATGACATAGATACACATGCAGACATTGGCATGGACACACATGCAGACACATGACAGACACACATGCAGACACATGACAGAAACACATGCAAACACATGACTGACACACATGCAGACACATGACTGACACACATGCAGACACATGACATAGAAACACATGCAAACACATGACTGACACACATGCAGACACATGACATAGACGCACAAGCAGACACATGACTGAATACATGCAGATACAGACACGTTCCCTGGACACAGGTACAGGGTTCGGGGACATGCCAGAGTCTGGGTCACACTAACACAGCCGCTCAGATGTATTTCTAGTCAGTCGAAGATTCCGGCAATGAAATAGTTAACAGTTTTGAGAGGCAGAGAGAGCCGCTTCCGGACAATTACCTGAAGGCTGAATGTCTCCATGACCCGCTGCTGTGGTTTAATAACAGACAGAAAATCTCGATGGAAGGAGTGAGGGAGTGAGTGAGGGTTAAAGTCCCTCCCAGAGAGAGCTGAGCTGGAAGGGATCGGCACTTTTACAGAATGCCAGCGAGGAGGTGTGTTTGCTTTCTGCTTCTCCAGCTCCCTGAGTCCTTGCCCTAGACTCTCACTCCTGTCCAGTGTGTGGGGTAAGACTCACAGAGAGAGATCGCAGGGCTGGGGAGTGGAACCCAACCTGAAACTCACTCCAGAATTCGCAGCCAGAGTCTCAAACACTTTGGGATCCGCTGTGTGACCAGCAGCTCCCCCCTGATGTGAGCAGGTAAGGTGGGGACGGGGGGGATCTCTGTCTATGTGGGGTACAGTTACTCTGAAATAGAAAAGGGCGGGGGGGGAACCCAGTTCTGTTCAGATCCCTCCCCCCCCCCCCCCCCCCGCGTCCAGTTTTTTGGACTCCCCTGTCCCCTGGGTCATTTCTTGCAATTTGAAAACTCTCACTGTCCCTTTTTCCTCTTTCTCTCACTCCACCGCTCACCACCCTTCAACCCTCCCTTTATCCCCACTCACCCCCTCACCTCCCTTTCACCCCCTCACCTCCTTCACCCCTCACCTCCCCCCTCATCCCACACCAGCCCCTCTCAGAAGCCAGCCCTCACAAACCCCCCATCCCTTCTCCTCACCCCCCCTCTCATCCCCCCCGACCCCCTCCTCATCCCCCCGACCCCCCTCCTCAGCCCCCCGACCCCCTCTCATCCCCCCCGACCCCTCCTCATCCCCCAAAAGGAGACCCCCTCCCTCCCCCCCGACCCCCTCCCGCTCCCCCCACCCCCTCCTCATTCCCCCCTCCTCGCTGCCCCCTCTCCCCCCCTCCGCGCTGCCCCCTCTCCCCCCCTTCGCTGCCCCCTCTCCCCCCCCTCTCGCTGCCGGTCCATCATCCCCCCCCTCTCGCTGCCCCTTCCCCCCCCCCCCTCCCCCCCCTCTCTGCCCCCCTCATCACCCCCCTCCTCAGCTGCCCCCCGTCATCCCCCCCTCTCGCTGCCCCCTCTCCCCCCCCTCTCTCGCTGCAGCCCTCATCCCCCCCTCCACTCGCTGCCCCCTCATCCCCCCCCTCCTTCGCTGCCCCCTCCTCCCCCCCTCTCGCTGCCCCATCATCCCCCCTCATCGCTGCCCCCTCATCCCCCCCCTCTCGCTGCCTCACCCGTCAATCCCCCCCCTCTTCGCTCCCCTTACCCTGTCAAATTTTGTCCCGCCCCCCCCTCTCCCTGCCCCTCATCCCCCCCTCTCGCTGCCCCCTCATCCCTCTCCCCCCTCCAAAGAGGGTCGCTGCCCCCTCCTACCCCCCCCTCTCGCTGCCCCCGTCATCCCCCTCCCTCCGCTGACCCCTTCATCCCCCCCCGCTCGCTGCCCCTCTCATCCCCCACTCTCGCTGCCCCCGCATCCCCCCTCTCGCTGCCCCTCATCCCCCCCCTCTCGCTGCCCCCTCATCCCCCCCCTCTGCTGCGTCCCTCATCCCCCTCCCTATCGCTGCCGCCTCATCCCCCCCCCTTCCTCGCTGCCCCCGTCAATCCCCCCCTCTCGCTGCCCCCCATCCCCCTCTTCGCTGCCCCGCATCCCCCCCTCTCCCAAAAAAAAAAAAAAACCCCGGAAAACAAAAAAGAAAAAAAAAAAACCAAAAAAAAAAAAAAAAAAAAAACAAACAAAAAAACACAAAAAAAAGAAAAAAAAAAAGAAGAAAGAAAAAGCTGCCCCCTCATCCCCCCCCTCTCCGCTGCCCCCTCATACCCCCATCTCGCTGCCACCCTCTGCCCTCCCCTTCGCTGCCCCCTCATCCCCCCCCTCTCGCTGCCCCCTCATCCCCCCCCTCGTCGATGCCCCTCCTCCCCCCCTCTCGCTGCCCCCCTCATCCCCCCCCCTCTCGCTGCCCCCTCATCCCCCCCCTCTCGCTGCCCCTCATCCCCCCCCTCTCGCTGCCCACCTGTCATACCCCCCCATCTCGCTGGGTGGGGGGGGGGGGGCTGGTGGGCCTTGGCCCATCTGGTCAATTAACAAGAATCCCCCCCCTTCTCGCTGCCCTCATCCCCCCCTCTCGCTGCCCCCTCATCCCCCCCCTCTCCGCTGCCCCTCATCCCCCCCCTCTCGCTGCCAACCACCGTCATCCCCACCCCTCATCCTGCCCCCTCATCCCCCCCCTCATCGCTGCCCCCTCATCCCCCCCCTCTCTCTGCCCCCTCATCCCTCCCCCCCCTCTCGCTCCCCCTCCATCCCCCCCCCCCGCTGCCCCCTTCATCCCCCCCTCTCGCTGAGCCCCATCATCCCCCCCCTCTTCGCTTCCCCCGGTTCATCCGCGACCACCTCTCGCTGCCCACTCATCCCCCCCCTCTCGCTGCCCCCCTCATCCCCCCCCTCGCTGCCCCCATCATACCCCCCCCTCTTATCGCTGCCCCCTCATTCCCCCCCCTCGTCGCTGCCGCCCTCTCCCCCCTCTCCGCTGCACCCTCATCCCCTCCCTCTATTCTGCTGCCCCCTCATCCCCCCTCTCTCTGCCCCCTCATCCCCCCCCTCTCGCTGCCCCCTCATACCACCCCCCTCTCGCTGCCCCCTCATCCCCCAGCCTCTCGCTGCCCTCACCCCCCCCCTCTCGCTGCCCCTCATCCCCCCCCTCTCTCTGCCCCCTCCATCCCCCCTCTCGCTGCCCCCTCATCCCCCCCCTGCTCCGCTGCCGCCCCTCATCCCCCCCCTTCGCTGCCTCCCCCTCATCCCCCGCCCTCTCGCGCCCCCTCATACCCCCGCCCTCTCGCTGCCCCCTCATCCCCCCCCCTCTCGCTTCCCCCTCATCCCCCCCCTCTCGCTGCCCCCGTCATCCCCCCCCTCTCGCTGCCCCCTCATCCCCCCCTCTCTCTGCCTGACCCCGTCATCCCTCCCCCTCTCCTGCCCCTCATCCCCCCTCTCGCTGCACCCTCATGCCCCCCGGCCTCCTCGCTCCCCCTCATCCCCCCCCTCGTCGCTGCCCCCTCATCCCCCCCGCCCTCTCGCTGCCACCCTCATCCCCCCCCCTCTCGCTGCACCCCTCTCACCGCCCCCTCCCGCACCAGCTAGGTGCTGAGTGGAACAAGATGTCTGTATGGTGAGGTTGGAGAGCCTGTTTTTGCTTTGGAAGGGTGGTGGGGAGTTATTTGAGGATTTCACCACAGGGTGTTATTGGGCAGATACTAACCTTTGTGCAGAAAAAAAATTATATTGAAATTGGGAACATCCTCTTGCATTTATGTAACGCCTCTTTTCAGCAAACTAAATGACCTGACATGCTTCAGTCAAAAAAATTAGAACCCCAAAGATAGGGCAACCAAGAGAGTGGATGGAGGAAGTGTTGTCAGAGAAGTTTGAAAGACAGGGGAAGTTTAGACAATTACTGATGGCCCGATAATTGATGGTAGTTACCAGCGATTGGGCCACACAGGAGTGGGCATAATGTCCAAGGATAATGGTGGACAGGTCCAGCTCACATTCCCAGGAGAAGACCCATACTTTCTCTGGATGAAGTTCTAGATTCACTAACCCCCAGGAATTTTTTTGACCTGATTTATTATTGTCGCGTGTACTGGTTATAGTGAAAAGTATCGTTTCCTGTGTGCTATACGGACAAAGCATACTGTTCATAGAGTACATGGGGGAGACGGAAAGGATATAGTGTTAGAGTCATCGCTAGGGTGTAGAGAGAGATCAGCTCAATATAAGGTTGGTTCATTCAAGAATGTAATGGGAGCGGTGAAGATTCATTTGGTACATAATCTCAGACTTTATATGTTTTTCCCAATGCAAGAATCATAAAATCCCTACGGTGCAGAAGGAAGCTATTCAGCCCATCAAGACAGACCGGCAACAGTCCTATCACAGCACAGTGGGTCACACTGCTGCCTCACAGCGCCAGGGACCAGGTTCGATTCCCAACTTGGGTCACTGTCCGTGTGGAGTTTGCATGTTCTCCCTGTGTCTGCGTGGGTTTCCTCCGGTTTCCCCCCCACAGTCCAAAAAACGTGCTGGTTAGGGTGCATTGACAGGCACCGTAGTGTGGCGACTAGGGGAATTTCACTGTAACTTCGTTGCAGTGTTAATGTAAGCTTTGCTTGCGACTAATGAATAAAGTTTGTTCCCCGTAACCCCACGTATTTGCCTTGCTAATCCCCCTGGGGCAATTCAGCTAAATCAACCTATAACCCGTGCACCTTTTGGAAGGTGGAAGAGAGAACGTCCAGGGGTGTGTGGGGTTCTTGATTACACTGGTGCCTTTTCCGAGGCAGCGGGAAGTGTAGACAATGGACGGGAGGCTGGTTTGTGTGATGGATCGGGCAATGTTTGTGACCCTTTTGTAGATCCTTGCGTTCTTGGGCAGAGTAGGAGCTCATACCAAGCTGTGATACAACCAGAAAGAATACTTTCTAAGGTGCATCTGTGTGTGTATGTGTGTGTGAGCATCGCAGCGGGCAGACCAAATCTTCTTAGAGAAAGTAGAGGCGTTGGTGGGGCTTTCTTAACTATAGTGTCAGTGTGGAGGGCAAGGTGTGAAGATACTGGCATTGCACAGGGGTGGGCACAGTAAGAATGCTTTCTTCGATGTGTCTGTAAAACTTGGTGAGAGTCGCAGGGGATGTGCCGAATTTCAGGAATGGTGGGCCTCACCCCCCTGAGGAGGCTGGGGAGGCATGTTTGGGGCAGGGGATGGTGAGAACGGGTCAGATCCACGAGGTTTGTGCGTCTGCCAGGGTCACTGTTTTGTCTGATTGGCGCATGTAACCCAGGGTCAGGAGTGGTGGCTCCGTTTTGATACTTTCCCTTTTCCAACATTCCCAAAAACTGGGAGTATCTCTTTCTGCCTAATGGATTTTGTCGCCACGGCAACAGGCCTAAGTGGAGAGGATTTCCATGCACGCAGCAAGTGTTAGGCAGCCCAGAGTTTGTTGTGTCAAAGTCGTGAGTACTCCCCTTGTTATTTGACAGTGTTCATTTTGAGGCGTTTTGGAATGTATTTGGGACAGAGTCTCACTGCGATAATGCAGAGCCGCTCAGGAATTTGGCCGTACTGATTCAGTGACAGCTGGAATAACGGAAACGTGTGCTTATGAAGCCAAGTAATATCTTACAAATATCCCTCAGCACCAAAGTCAGGGGAATAAATGACACGGAGCTTCATAAAATATCGTGTCTAATGGGCAATTTAGCATGGCCAATCCATCTAACACACACATCTTTGGACACTAAGATCAATTTAGCATGGCCAATCCACCAACCTACACACCTTTGGATACTAAGAGGCAATTTAGCATGGCCAATCCACCTAACCTACACATCTTTGGACACTAAGTGGCAATTTAGCATGGCTAATCCACTTAACCTACACATCTTTGGACACTAAGAGGCAATTTAGCATGGCTAATCCACCTAAACTATACACCGTTGGACACTAAGAGGCAATTTAGCATGGCTAATCCACCTAAACTATACACCGTTGGACACTAAGAGGCAATTTAGCATGGCTAATCCACCTAAACTATACACCGTTGGACACTAAGAGGCAATTTAGCATGGCTAATCCACCTAACCTGCACATCTTTGGATAGTGGGAGGAAACCGGAGCACCTGGAGGAAACCCAAGCAGAAAATGTGCAAATTCTGCACAGTGATCCGAGGTCGGAATCGGATTTGGGTTCCTGGCATTGTGAGGCAGTGCTAACCGCGTGGTCAAGGTTCATAATGCAGCCAAGCAGGTTGAGTGCCAAACTCCAACTATGCCAATGGTTGGCAGTAAGAGTGGGAGAGACTCCTTACTGGACACATTTGAAGTGGAGAGGTGCCCTCAAGCTACGAGCTTCATGGTGACAGACTAGTGGCCTGTTCCGGGAATTTTTAGCTATGGAGACGGTTAAAAGCTACTAGATGCGGGAAGAGAATTGGAAATCCTGAGGAAATGAGAAGTGAACGGAACACAGTTTGACCAGGATGACCTGTTGATGCAAAGTGAAAACGAAACCGACAACTTTTATTCAGTAACCACGGATTTTAATATAATCAAATGTCGCCAGGTGCTAAACGAAAATAAAATTTGATGCTGAGTCATTAAAAAATATTATGCCCAGTTGTAAAAGAGATCAGTGGGTAAGTAAGCATTGTCAAAAATTGAGTTAATGGACTACACTGCGCCTAAAGAAAAGCTTTAGACAAATATGAGGGCCCATAATTCCCACACTGTGAGGATAGATTCAGAAGGAATGACCTTGATGGTGGGGAAAGCAGGTCATATTTTGAGGATAAGAGGGTTAATCTTTTAGAACTGAGGTGAGGAGAAATGTCTTCACTCAGAGCGGTGGAATTCACTCCCGCAGTTGAGGCCAAAACGTTGCATGATTTCAAGAAGGAATTAGAACATAGAACATTACAGCGCAGAACAGGCCCTTTGGCCTTCGATGTTGCGCCGACCAATTAAGAAAAAGCAGTGACCCTCTAACCTAAACCATTCCCTTTTCGTCCATAAACTTATCTACTAACCTCTTAAACGCCACCAAACTTGGCGCATCTACAACTGCAGCAGGCAGGGCATTCCATACCCTTACCACCCTCTGGTAAAGAACCTACCTCTGACATCCATCCTATAACTATCACCCCTTAATTTAAAGCTATGTCCCCTCGTGCTAGCTTTCTCCATCCTAGGAAAAAGGCTATCACTGTCCACCCTATCTAAACCTCTAATCATCTTATATGTTTCAATAAGGTCTCCTCTTAGCCGCCCTCTTTCTAACGAAAACAACCTCAAATCCCTCAGCCTCTCTTCATAAGACCTGCCCTCCATACAAGGCAACATCCTGGTAAACCTCCTCTGTACCCTCTCCAATGCCTCCACATCTTTCTTATAATGTGGGGACCAGAACTGCACACAATACTCCAAGTGCGGCCGCACTAGAGTTTGTACAGTTGCAACATGACGTTGCGGCTCCGAAATTCAATCCCCTACCAATAAAAGCTAAGACTCCATATGCCTTCTTAACAACCTTATCGACTTGACTGCCTACTTTCAGGGATCTATGCACAAATACACCAAGATCCCTCTGTTCATCAACACTATTAAGAATCCTACCATTAGCCTATACTCTACACATTTATTATTCCTGCCAAAGTGCATTACCTCACACTTTTCCACATTAAACTCCATTTGCCACCTCTCGGCCCAGCTCTGCAACTTGTCCAAGTCTCTCTGCAAACTATAACACCCCTCTTCACTATCTACCACTCCTCCGACTTTGATATAGATATAGCTCTTGGGGCTAAAGGGATCGGGGGAAAGCGGTGTGGGTCAGGTTTATTGAATTTGATGATGATCCGTGGTCAAAATGCATGGTTCAAAGGTTGGCACAGTGGGATAGCGCTGCTGCCTTGCAGTGCCAGAGACCTGGGTTCGATTCCCGGCTTGGGTCACTGTCTGTGCAGAGTTTACACATTCTCCTCGTGTCTGCGTGGGTTTCCTCCGGGTGCTCCGCTTTCCCCCCACAGTCTGAAAGACGTGCTGATTAGGGTGCGTTGGCCGTGCTAAATTCTCCCTCAGTGTACCCGAACAGGCGCCGGAGTGTGGCGACTGGGGGATTTTCACTAACTTCATTGCAGTGTCAATGTCAGCCTATTTGTGATACTAATAGAAATAATAAACTTTGAATGGCGTACTTCTACTTTCTATGTTTCTAAGCCATTCAAGGATAAGCAGGAAGTATGAAATGTTGAAATGAATATAAGAAAACATTAGGGGATCAAAAATGAACAGTAAAGGTTTTTATGAAGAGACAGCATAGTGAAGCAAAATTTGGTGTGATTAAAGGTGGAGCACATAAGCAGGAAAAGTCCGCAAGAAGCTACAAAAGATTATGAATGTAGCCCAATCCATCACGCAAATCAGTCTCCCATCCATCGACTCTGTCTATGCTTCCCACTGCCTCGGAAAAGCAGCCAGCGTAATTAAGAATCCTGTGCACCCCGGACATTCTCTCTTCCGCCTTCTTCCATTGGGAAAAAGAAAGAAAAATCTGAGGTCACGCACCAACTGACTCAAGAACAGCTTCTTCCCTGCTGCCATCAGACTTTTGAACGGAGCTACCTCACACTAAGTTGATCTTTCTCTACACCCTAGCTATGACTGTAACACCGTATTCTGCACAGTTGCCTTCCCTTCTCTGTGAATGGTACGCTCTGTCTCTATAGCGTGCAAGAAACAATATTTTTCACTGTATACTAATACACATGACAATAATAAATTGAATCAGATCAAAATTAAGTTGGATAATACATTGGCAAATTCATTAAATGAGTATGTTTTATATTGATTTTTCACAGTGGGGAAAGGGGATTAAATGAAATCGGCACAAGGAACTTTGATGATTTAGTCGTTAGCAAGAACTTTGTAGGTCAGTTCTGAAAATAATGGGACTTAAGACAGACTTATTTCTATGTCTTCAATATTCACTCCAGGATTTTGAAAGAAATGGGTGAGGAAATTGAAGATATGTAAACTGTATTTTTTCAAAGATCTCCAGATCCAAATATTGGGCCATTTTCTTTTAAGACGCAGAGGGAGAATATCGATCTTTTAGTTCACCTCAATCTTGGAGAAGTAATTGGTATCTCTTATTAGGGGAAGAAGTGAGTGTATGAGTAGGTGTGAGCTGACCAGTGGGATTCTGCATGGATTTATGAAGAAATATCAAATCTAATTTAGTTGAACTTTTAGAAGAGGTAACTGTCAGGTTATGTGGGTTTCCTCCAGTTTCCTACCAAGGTCCAAAGAAGTGCAGATTAGGTGGATTGGCCGTGCTAAACTGCCCCTTAGTGTCCAAAGATGTGCAGGATGGGTGGATTGGCCGTGCTAAATTACCCCTTAGTGTCTAAAGATGTGCAGGATGGGTGGATTGGCCGTGCTAAATTACCCCTTAGTGTCTAAAGATGTGCAGGATGGGTGGATTGGCCGTGCTAAACTGCCCCTTAGTGTCCAAAGATGTGCAGGATGGGTGGATTGGCCATGCTAAATGCACGAGGATATGAGGACTGTCTCTTTCGATGACTTGCTGTAGATTTTCTGCACTGTAGAGATTCTATGGTAAAGAACAAAACAGCACGGGAAACAGGCCCTTCAGCCCAACGAGCCTGCACCGCCACCCCGATGTTCCCACCTCTACCCGTGATCCCTGTCCATGTTTATAGATCTATGGATTAAAAACCAAATTTGAGACAATTTAGGGAGCATTTGTTTTGCCAATTAGCCTAAGAGCACATCTTTGGGATGTGGGAGGAAACCGGAGCACCCGGAGAAAAACCCACACAAGCATGGGGAGAATGCGCAAACTCCCACAGACACAGGCCCAAATCCATGTATCTGCACAGCACAGCGATAGTCACTGAGCTGTTGTGTTGCCCATCAAATGGTCCAGGTCGAGCGTACACTAATGACGTGTACTGTAAATAGAGAGGGAAGTGCCTATTTTTAAACATCCTGGAAAGTTTTGATAAGGGTTATCAAAGACTGTGCATGGATAAAGGTATATGGAGCTAGAGATAACTGTGAAAAGGGCTGGCATTTGCTTAGGGGATAGTTGGAAGAGAGTAAAGGTCAAGCTAGTGTTTGGTGATTGGTACGATGTGGAATTGTGATATTGCTGAGAGATCTACACAGGGGCCTCAACAATTCTCCATAATCATTCATGATCTGGACGTAATTGCTCTATTTTGTCACTCTAGTTTCCTGAATGCACTGGGAGTTGGAGTCACTGCTGTTAGATGGTTACGTACAAGGTGACCAAAGAGATACGGACAGATTAAATGGGTGCCTGAGCCTATAATTGATGCAGTGGAGAAGTATTAGGCAATCCGTCTGGGATCTGGGAATGAGACATTGGAATGTTTTCTTAATGGTTGGGAATTGCACAGAAGCAAAGAGTTGGGATACGTGTCACGAACCCATGCTGTTATTACCCGTGAGAGTGTGAAACACAGATTTGTGATGATGCATACAATGTGTTTGGAATATTGTGCACACAGAGTCATGTAAACCACAGTAAGTAACCAGCTCACATTGCACAAACAACTATTAAATTTATTAACTTAAAAAGGATTACAATACTCTACATTTCTATCAAATTGAGACAGTTAATCTTCTACAGCGGATAGAAGAGACCATTTGGCCCGTCGAGACCGCAGTGAGTCTCTCTTCCAGACCTTATCTTAGTTGACAAGTATATGGAAGAGAAGGGAATGGTTTAGTTTGGAGGGGCATTGCTTTTTATTTTGGTCGGCTCAACATCGAAGGCCGAAGGGCCTGTTCTGTGCTGTATTGTTCTATGTTCTATGTACCCTCACCTCCGCCCTATCCCTGTAACCCCATACATTTCCCATGGTCAATTGATCTGATCTACACTTCTTTGGACACTAAGGGACAATTTAGCATGGCTAATCCACCTAACCTGCACCTTTTTGCCCACTAAGGGGCAATTTAGCATGGCCAATCCACCTAACCTGCACCTCTTTGCCCACTAAGGGGCAATTTAGCATGGCCAATCCATTTAACCCACACATCTTTGCCCACTAAGGGGCAATTTAGCATGGCCAATCCATTTAACCCACACATCTTTGGACACTAAGGGGCAATTTAGCATAGCTAACCAATCTAACCCACACATATTTAGACACCAAGTGGCAGTTTAGCATGGCCAATCCACCTGAGCTGCACATCTTACGGTATTAAGGGACAATTTAGCATAGCCGATCCACCTAACCTACACATCTTTGGACACTAAGGGGCAACTTATCATGGCCAATCCATCAAACTTGCACATCTATGGAGAAAACCAGAGCATACGGAGGAAACCCGTGCAGTCTTGGGGAGAATGTGCAAACTCCACACAGACAGTGACCCAGGGCTGGAAATGAATCTTGGTGCTGTGAGGCAACAGTGCTAACCAGTGTGCCACAGGACAGAGTTCAGAATTTTAGGCTTAACTTTTGGTAGTTTTTCTTTCTGGGTGGCTGAGTGGAGAATCCATGGTCCTTCCCTACTGCTGGAGGTATTTGCTGAATACATAGCTCTTCAAGTCACAGTGGGTGGCACAGTGTTTAGCCCTGTTGCTTCACAGCTCCAGGGACCTGGGTTCGATTCCCTGCCCGGGTCACTGTCTGTGTGGAGTTTGCACATTCTCCTCGTGTCTGCGTGGGTTTCCTCCGGGTACTCCGATTTCTTCCCACCGTCCAAAGATGTGTGGGTTCGATAGATTGGCTGTGCTAAATATTGCCCCGTGAGATGCATAGGTTAGAGGGATTAGCAGGTAAAATAAATAGGGGTAGACCCGGGTGGGATTGTGGTCAGCGCAGACTCGATGGGCCGAATGGCCTCCTTCTGCACAGTCGGACAACGAGAGGCCCAGTGACACCAGGCGAGCGATCGGTTATTGAGTGGGAAAGACGAATATACCCCTCAACCCGTTGCCCAGTTTACCCAACCCCTCGACCACAGACTGAACTGCAGCAGCTACAATTAACGCCGGCTCTCTGAGCACTTCCTGCAATTCCAGGGCCAGTGACTCACTTCCTGCCTGCCCAAACGCTTCATTGTCTGGTCCAAGAAGATTGTGAGGGAACGCTGTCCCACTCGCCTAGCCAAGTGTTGTCATAAAATCCCTACGGGAGGAGGCTATTTGGCCCATCAGGTCAGTGCCGACCATCGAGGCCCTATTCCTATAACCCTACACACTTGCCCTGCTAATCCCCCTGACCCCAGGGTCAATTTACCACGGTCAATCTTTGGATTGTGGGAGGAGAGCGGAGGAAATCCGTGGGGTTTCCACACAGACAGTGACCCGAGGCTGGAATTGCCACAGTGAGGCAGCAGTGCTAACCACTGTGCCGCCAATATAATGTGGCTACCGCACAGCCAAAGGAGCTCAGCATTGCTCAGGGCAAAGCTTGATTGGCACCCCATCTAAATCGCTCGTTTCCTCCATTGTTGCTGGGGGAAGGTTCTGGACCATCCTCCTGAACGGCATTCTGGGTCACCTTCATCACACACACTGCGGTGAATTAGAAAGAGTTCCTGGTCACCGTCAGAAACTTTAGAGAGAACGGAAAGGAAGTTCGCCAGGATGTTGGCCGGGTCTCGAGGGCGTTGGCAATGAGGAAACGACGAATAAACTGGGATTGTTTTCCCTGGAAAGACGGAGGCTGAGGGGAGAGCTGGTCTACAAAATGATGAGAGGCACAGACAGGGTGGATAGACAGGGGCTTTTCCCCCCAGAGTGGAAGTGTCAATTACATGGGGGGGGGGGGGGGCACAGATTCAATTCCAGGCCTCGGGTTACTGTCTGTGTGGAGTCCACATGTTCTTCCTGTGCCTGTGTGGGTTTACTACAGGCGCTGCGGTTTTCTCTCAAAGTGCGAAAGACGTGCTGGTTAGGATGCATTGTCTGTGTTAAATTCTCCCTCAGTATACCTGAACTGGTGCCGGAGTGTGGCAACTAGGGGATTTTCACAGTAACTTCATTGCAGCGTTAATGTAAGCCTACTTTGATAATTATAATTAAAGTAAACTGAATATATTCAGCATAATAATGAGCCAGAGGGAGCTTTACTTTGTATCTAACCCTGTGCTGTACCTGTCCTGGGAGTGTTTGATGGGGACAGTGTAGAGGGAGCTTTATTCCGTATCTAACCCCGTGCTGTACCTGTCCTGGGAGTGTTTGATGGGGGGCAGTGAAGAGTGAGCTTTACTCTGCATCTAATCCTGTGCTGTACCTGTCCTGGGAGTGTTTGATGGGGGGCAGTGAAGAGTGAGCTTTACTCTGCATCTAATCCTGTGCTGTACTTATCCTGGGAGTGTTGGATGGGGACAGTATTGTGGGAGTTTTGCTCTGTATCTAATCTTATGCTGCACCTGTCCTGGGAGTGTTTGATGGGGGACAGTGTTAGGAGCTTTACTCTGTATCTCACCCTATGCTGCACCTGTTGTGGGAGTGTTTGACAGTAAGAAGACGTATAACATTAGGTTAAAGTACAACAAGTTTATTTGGTAGCAAAAGCCACTAGCTTTCGGAGCGCTGCTCCTTTGTCAGGTGTGCGGGAGTTCAGCTCACGAAGTATTTGATGGGGACAGTGTAGAGGGGGTTTTACTCTGCATCTAACCCCGTGCTGTCCCTGTCCTGGGAGTGTTTGATAGGGACAGTGTAGAGGGAGCTTTACTCTGTATCTGACTCCCTGCTGTATCTGTCCTGGTAGTTTTTGATGGTAAGAAGTCTCACAACACCAGGTTAAAATCCAACAAGTTTATTTTATAGTAAACCCACAAACTTTTGGGGTTTGATGGGGGGACAGTGTAGAGGGAGCTTTACTCTGTATCTAACCCCGTGCTGTACCTGTCCTGGGAGTGTTTGATGGGGGACAGTGTAGAGGGAGCTTTACTCTGTATCTAACCCCGTGCTGTACCTGTCCTGGGAGTGTTTGATGGGGGGACAGTGTAGAGGGAGCTTTACTCTGTATCTAACCCAGTGCTGTACCTGTCCTGGGAGTGTTTGATGGGGGACAGTGTAGAGGGAGCTTTACTCTGTATCTAACCCCGTGCTGTACCTGTCCTGGGAGTGTTTGATGGGGGACAGTGTAGAGGGAGCTTTACTCTGTATCTAACCCCGTGCTGTACCTGTCCTGGGAGTGTTTGATGGGGGACAGTGTAGAGGGAGCTTTACTCTGTATCTAACCCCATGCTGTACCTGTCCTGGGAGTGTTTGATGGGGGGGACAGTGTAGAGGGAGCTTTACTCTGTATCTAACCCCGTGCTGTACCTGTCCTGGGAGAGTTTGTTGGGGGCAGTGTGGAGGGAGAAATATGATTTGATGTTTCGAATTTGTTTCAAAGAATTAAAAATGGTGCGCTGGGCTTGGAGTCTGCAGCACTGTGCAGTAATTAGCTTCACATGAGCAGGGCAGTGATAAGGGAACAGCGCAGCTCCTGTTAATTACATGGAACACACCCAACAGCAAACAGAAGTCAGCCGTCGAAATCCCACACAGTTTTGCAAAACCACAGTTTGCCTCATCTGATCTTCCTGCATGTGCCTCAATATCAACTATTCAACTGCAGAAGGTGGATTCTAATCTGGATCTGCACAGATCTTCATTCTGGATCGAGACTCTCTGCCTCCTCCACTACAGCAACCCCCCCCCCCCCCCCGCCACCCCACAATTCCCTTTTTCCTCCTCTTCCCATTGCGGTGCTGCCCTTGAAGGGGACAATCACCACATTCTCCCCACCCAACACCCCTGCCCCAATTGCTCACCCAAGGGAATCTGGAGCACTATCTTTCTACATTCACTCTTTGCAACCTCTAACCCTCTGTTTCTTTCCTCTTTCTCCATCAGCATGGTGTTAGCTGTGAATGGATTCTGTCGCTGTGATGTGCAGTGTGGCCACTAAGCGCCCAGGATTTGGACAACAGGCCCGTCTCTAACAAGACGGTGTACAGCATCGACAAGGTGGGCAAGTTGCCCAGACTCAGCTGGAGTTTGGCCAACTCTGTGTATTGTGACGGTGTCTTGTCTCGGAGCTACAGTGGGATTCTAGCTTCAGTTCCCACACGGGGAATTCCCTCACCCTCTCCGGTGTTCCGGTCAATATTAACCTCTCAATTGATATCACACAAAAAAAAAGACTCCTCCATTATCTGGCTCCTTGTCACGTTGCTGTTTGTGGAAGCTTGCTGTGCACAAAACAGCTGCCACCTTTCCTACATTACAACAGTCAGCACACTTCAAACAATGACTCATAGAATCTACAGTGCAAAAGCAGGCTATTTGGCCCATTGAACTTGTACCAGCAGCGATCCCAACCAACCCTATCCCGTAACCCATGTATTTAGCCTGCTAATCCCCCTGACGCCAAGGGTCAGTTTAGCATGGCCCATCCACCTAACCAGCACATCTTTGGACACTAAGGGATAATTTAGCATGGCTCATACACCTAACCTGCATATCTTTGGACACTAAGGGGTAATTTAGCATGGCCAATCCACCTAACCTACACATCTTTGGACACTAAGGGGCAATTAACATGGTCAATCCACGTCACCTACACACCATTGGACCCTAAGAAACAATTTAGCATGGCCAATCCATCTAACCTACACACCATTGGACCCTAAGGGGCAATTTAGCACAGCCGATCCATCTAACCTAAACATCTTTGGGCACAAAGGGGCAATTAACATGGCGGTATTAAACACCTAACTGATTCACCAATGTCCTTTAAGAGAAAGGTTTTAAAAGTTTAATTATTAGTGTTACAAGACAGCTTGCATTAAACACTGCAATGAAGTTACTGTGAAAATTCCCTAGTTGCCACATTCCTGTTTAATGTGGCGTTTAAGAGGTTAGTTGATAAGTATATGGATGAGAAGGGAATGGTTTAGTTAGGAGGGGCATTGCTTTTTATTTTGGTCGGCACAACATCGAAGGCCGAAGGGCCTGTTCTGTGCTGTATTGTTCTATGTTCTATGTTTGGGCACACTCAGGTAGAATTTAGCACGGCCAATGCACCTAACCAGCACGTCTTTCGGACTGTGGGAGGAAACAGGAGGAAACCCATGCAGACACGGGGAGAATGTGCTGACAGTGACCCAAGCCAGATCTCTAGCGCTGTAACTAAACCATCGCCACCCCCCCCCCCATTAAATATAAATATTCTCAATATATTCAATTTTTGGACACATAAGGGATTTTCAGAATAAGAAAAGCAAGAAGGTTGAGCTGAGGTGATGGATAGATCTTGTTCTTCTGGAATATTGCAGCAGGCCACTCCCCTGTTGATTTTTCCTCGTACTGCTGGTACACACTTTTAACGGGGATATCCAGTGACACGGGAACTCCCTTTTAATCCCCGTGAACGTTTACCATCTGCAACCTTCAAAACGAGAACTGGTCACAGATCCGATTAAACCACCTTCCTGCCTCTCCTCTCCCTGCTCCCACTGCATGCGGGGTTAATTTGGTGCCCTTTTCTTAACAACGCAGGCTTTGTGTATTTCTGCAGTGTGATCAGTGCGTGTCACAAGCTTAATGCTTCCTGATCTGTTGCTGTGCCAAAGGTCTGAATGGATATTCTTTAAGATCAGTGTTAACGAACGCAAAGGATTCACAATTCCTGCTCGAGTTCACATCTTTGTCCCTCTGTGTTCACGATCCCACGAGATCCTCTTGTTGAGAGGTACAGATTGGGTGAATTCTCAGGGGCAATTTCCCAGGGCTGAAATGGTTGCTATGAGAGAGGACACAGGTTTAAGGGAGCAGGTACAGAGGAGATGTCAGGGGTAAGTTTTTCACTCAGAAGGTGGTGAGTGAGTGGAATCGGCTGCCGTCGGTGGTGGTGGGGGCAAACTCGCTGGGATCTTTTAAGAGACTTCTGGATGAGTACATGGGATTGAGGGTTATAGATAGGCCTGGTAGGTAGGGATATGATCGACGCAACTTGTGGGCTGAAGGGCCTGTTTGTATTGTGGTGTTCTATGTTCTGTAAGAGCGTGATCCTCCCGTTATGTAGTAATCGCAGAGGAAGATGGGGAGGGTGAACCTATTCTGAGATCAGTGTGGGCTGATGCGTGAGGACCAAGCCTTAAAAAAAATAGGAGAGGCAGATGTACATTTAAGTGGCATCTTAACACAAGTCCATTGTTTGTGCAAAGCGGTTAGCACTGCTGCCTCACAGTGCCAGGGACCCAGGTTCGAATCCCGATTTAGGTCACTGTGTGACTTATTCATAGTATCATAGCACCCTCCATTGCTGAAAGAGGCCCTTCGGCCTCCACACCTACCACTATCCCACCCAGGCCCTACTCCCATATCCCTACACATTTACTCGCTAACCCGTCTAACCTACGCATCTCAGGACACTAAGGGGCAATTTCTCAGCACGGCCAATCAACCTAACCCGCATATGTTTGGACTGCGGGAAGAAACCGGAGCATCCTGCGTGGAGGAAACCCACGCAGACACGAGGAGAATGTGCAAACTCCACACAGACGTGACTCGAGCCAGGAATTGAACCCAGGTCCCTGGAGCTAACCACTTTGCTACCGTGGCACTCCATTCTGTGTTTGCACATTCTCTCCATATCTGCATGGGTTTCCTCCAGCTGCTCCGAATTCCTCCCACAGTCCGAAAGATATGAAGGGTAGGTGGATTGGCCATGCAGAATTCCCCCTTAATAGCCAAAGATGTGCGGGGTGCATGGAAGATGAGTTACTCCCGACCTCTGACTCAACTTGTTGCCAAATTTGGTCTGAAAACCTTCCTGGGAAGCATCTTGGGATGTTTTACCACCTCAAACGTGCTTTATAAGTTCAGACCAAGGTTGACAATGATCCCATTCTTCCACACTCTGAAGATATGCAGGTTAAGTGGATTGGCCATGCTAAATTGCTCTTTAGGATAAGGGGGACTAGCTAGGGTAAATGCATGGGATTACTGAGATAGGGCCTGGGTGGGTTTGTGGTCTGTGCAGATGGGCTGAATGGCCTCCTTCTGCACTGTAGGATTCTACGAGAATCTGGTTTTAATGCTTTCTCATTCTCCCGCTCTAGGCTACAGAGAGGAAATGCGATTCTCCAAGTTACAGACGGCTGTGTTGGCTCTGCTGGGTCTTGGGATGCTCCATATCCTTCTGAGCTGGCACTCCAAGGAAATGATACACCTTCCCACGCAGAGGGCGTACAATATCAGCTCCGGCCCGAATGTCACAGGCATCCCCTGGCGAGGCAACCAGAGTGGGATCTCCCTGATCAACATCTCCTCCAATTTCAAGAACTTCATCCCCGTCAAGAGCAGCTTCTGGAACCAGCGGCAGCACCAGATGTTCCAGCTGCTGGACCACCTTCTTCTCAATGGCAGCTCCCTGTACACCCCCTCCCGCAACTGCATGGTGGCCAAGATGGAGGCGGAGGTGGCCGACGCCTATTCCTACTCCGAGTCGTTCGGGGACTTTGTGCGTTACATGGACTGCAAGGACTACCCGCAGCGGCTTGACCACCCGCGCAAGTGTGGTGGCGGCACCACCTTGCTCCTCGTCATTAAGTCTATGGCGGCCAACTTTGAGAGGAGGCAGGCCGTTCGCGAGTCCTGGGGCCAGGAGAGGACTCTGGAGGGCATTCGGATCCACACTGTCTTCCTCCTGGGGTCGGCGTCCAGTGCGGGTCAGGGGCCTGACCTGTGGCGGATGCTGGACTTTGAGGACCGCTTGTACGGGGACCTCCTCCAGTGGGAATTCAAAGACACGCTGTTCAACCTCACCCTGAAGGACTACCTGTTCCTCAAGTGGGCCACGGTCCACTGCTCGCACGTCCAGTACGTCTTCAAGGGCGATGACGATGTGTTTCTCAACACGCCCGCGCTGGTCAAGTACCTGAAGTCGCTGGATGCCAACCAAACTGGCAAACTCTATGTCGGACAGACCATCGTAAACGCGAGCCCGCTGCGAGACAAGAAGAGCAAGTACAGCATCCCCATGTCCTTCTACGATGGTGCCTACCCGGCGTACGCCGGAGGTGGAGGCTTCCTCTACTCCGGCGGCCTGATCAGGTCACTCTACGTCATCTCTCACTACATCCCGTTCTTCCCCATCGATGATGTCTTCACTGGCATGTGCTTCAGTGCACTTGGTGTCAGCTCACTGCATCACCCGGGCTTCCAGACCTTTGACATCGAGGCCAAACATCGGGACAACCCCTGCGCCCACACGGGGCTCATCCTGGTCCACCAGCGCAGTCCCCAACAAACCACCCGCCTCTGGCGGGCTCTGAACAGCCCAGACCTCAAGTGCTAGAGCTTTCCTTCCCCCCAACCCAAACCTCCTTACTAAAGGACGGAACCAGTTCCAGCCTCTCAAAATAAATCTGATTATTCTTTGCTGCTCCCCACGTTTTCCTGAAGAAGTCGGGTTCCCCCAGAAGGGTTTGAACAGTCACAGGTTTTTGAAAGACTTGGTAAGACCGAAAGAACATACCAGTGAGGTACAACAAAGCTTCAGCATTAGCGAGGGACTGGGGATGTGAATGTTAAAAGTTGCGGTTCTGCTGAAAGATCAGTCTTCTGTTTGTAGTTGGGGCTTGCCCTCCTGAGTATGTCCAGTGTTTTCTGCTGTTAATTAATTAGAGGTATAGATTTGGTGGTGGTTACAGGGATATCATGCTTAGAAATAGAGCATGCAGTAGAAAGGTGGGGGGTGGCAGAAAACCAGGTGGACCACAACCATTCAAGAAGGTGCCTCGCCACCACCTTCTCAAGGGTTGGGCAACAAATACTGACCTTGTCAGTGATGCTCAAATCATGAAAAGAAACTCCTCAACTTTGGCCAGCCAGTGTTTGACCCCGGATGCTCTGCACTGGCCAGTTGTACTAGTTCAGATTAAAAAAAAACCAGAACACTTTCTCAGGTATGATCATAGAAACCCAGAAGAAGGCAATTTTAGCCCATTAAGTCTGCACGGATGCTTTGAAAAAGCGTCTTATCCAAGCTCCCTCCCACTAATTCTGCGCATTCACCATGGCTAATCCAACCAATCTATACATCTTTGGACACTTGAGGGCAAATTAGCATGGCTAATCCATCTAAACTACACATCTTTGGACTGTGGGAGGAAACTGGTGCACCTAGAGGAAACCCATGCAGATACAGAGAGAAGGTGCAAACTCTGCACAAACAGGCTGGAATTGCGCCTGGTTCCCTGATGCTGTGAGGCAGCACTGTTAACCCAATGTGCCTCTTGTTGCTAAATGTTTCCATCTCCCGCACCTCTCTTCCTGGCACTCCATCAAGACTTTTGTACTAGACTGTGACGACCGTAGCCCTAAACTCCCAACAAGTCAGAAGGATAAATAATGAGGATTCGCAGGAATGGGGGAAATATACAGTCAGTCATCATCTGCCCAGTACGTGCTAGGGACGGACAGTAATGGAGAGTCATTAACAAAGGTGAGTTGTGAAGACCATGAACTGTAAAAAAAAAGTTTACTGAAGATTTTTTTTTTAAAAATAAGATTACTGGTGTGAGATTTTATTGATTAAATTAATTCTTTCACGAGAGTGTGTGTGTGTGTTTCATATCCAATCAATCCTGCTTGTATGGTGCCTGGTGATTTTTAAAAAATCTACATGATCATTCTTTCCATTCGAGGAGTTAGATAATGGATCAGTAATAGACTGGTTATTTCCTTGTCCATTAATGAAAAACTATACTCAACAAATGAGCTCTTGCTGGGGAAACTGGGGTGGAGGCAGTTGCTAATGGGGGGAGTGGGTTAAAAGTTTATTTATTAGTGTCATAAATAGGTTTATATTAACACTGCAGTGAAGCTACTGTGAAAATTCCCTCGTTGTCACACTCTGGCGCCTGTTTGGGTACACTGAGGGAGAATTTAGCATAGCCAATGCACCCTAACCAGCATGTCTTTGGACACTAAGGGGTAATTTAGCACAGCCAACGCACCTAACCTGCACATCTTTGGACGTTAAGGCATAATTTAGCACGGCCAACGCAGCTAATGTCCAAAGATATGCAGGTTAGGCGGATTAGCTATGCTAAATTACCTCTTAATCAGCACATGTTTTGGATTATGGGAGGACACTGGAGCACCGAAAGGGAGAATGTACGTGCTCTATGTGCACAGTGACCCAAGCTGGGAATTGAACACCGATGTCTGGCGCTGTGAGGCAGCAGTGCTAACCACCGTGCACTGGTCATTAATGATTGGGTAATTTCATAGTCAGCATGACTGAGACAAGACTTTTAATTCCAGATTTGATTTAATTAACATTCCTCAGTACCCCATGGCGGAGTTTGACCTCTTGGCTCCTGACCATGAACTCAGCAACTATTCTACCATCATGCTCCCTGGACTGAAAATTAAAACAGAGACACTAAACCAAAGGGTTCAGTCTTAAATATAGTTTTTATTATTAACATTTTCACATTCCGTCAGAGCAGCGACTGGGCTGCCAATATACTCCTGAAGTGATAAAAGCAAAAATAGTGCGGATGCTGGAATCGGAAACAAAAAAGGAAATGCTAGAACGTGTCAGCAGAGCTGGGGGAAAGAGAATAGGGCCAACATTGAGAGGTCTGGAAGGGTCGTGCAGACTCGAAACGTTGACTTTATGAACCTCCACTGACGCTGTCAGACCTGCAGAGACATTCCAGCATTTGCTGTTTGCCGAAGAGAGTCGGGTTTGATCAGAGATTCCACAGAATCGTCACCCGTTCTATTTGAGGAAGTCCTCAGAATTATTGCAGTGCTCCCTCACAGCACCCTCCCCCTCTCTTAACCAAGAGCGTGCGGGGGGGGGGGGGGGGGGGAGAAGTTGTACAGACCAAAGCGTGGGGTAAGTTTGGACACCACAGCGTGCGAGGCAGTGCGTGAGCTGCATGTGCAAACTTTCAGGGCTTCTGCATCCACCTCAGGAAATTTTGTAATGACATTGCATGCAAATGTTGGCGCCTGCCAGTCTGAAAGAATGGGACAAGTTTCCCTGTGAGCGGATCCACGTGTATAAACACCTCCAGTCTCCGCCTTCACTATGCTGCCATTAACCTTTAACAGCAAGCTCGGAAAGCACATCTTGATTCTTTTAATCTTTTTGACCTATAATTATACGTGCAACTTTTAACATTTTGTAACAACTTTTGTTAAAGATAAATACGGAATTAGAATTTGTTCTGGCTGCTTGCGGTTCAGCGTTCAATGAGAATTTTTAGTCGATAATCAAATTCTCAGAGTCCCACACCACTCTTAACAGTATTAGTGAGCACCAGAGTTGTGCACTAAGAGTAAACTGCCGCCACCGAGAAGGCCAAGCAGTAAGAAAGGTTTACGTTGCAAGAACACTTGCAATGTCACTTAACACGGAATTGGGGGGGGGGGGCTGCCAATGTTCCAGAGCTGCTCTGGTGGTCCATGGATTTTAAAATCTTTAATCGCCTGTACAACCAACACTGGGAGGTGGTATCGCCGGGGCATTTGAAGTAAAATTGTACTTTTATTCCAATTCTCTTTGAAAATATCAGTGTGGCGGGGGTGGGGGAACCAGGGAGTGCGGGACGGAGGTGGGAGGAGAGATAGGAACTTACATCATGAAAACCTTCAGGAACACACAACCAGAGTTGGCAAACCCTGAGAACAAACTGTCGCAGCAGCAGCGTTGCATAAACCCTGAGCTTGGATTGCTCTCAGCAAATGTTTTTCATCCATTTGGAGCGAGTACGGACCAGTTTTGGGTGCCCCGCCCCACTCAAAAGCCCACAAAACATCTCCAAAAGTTCCTAACTTCAACAAGTATTATCGCACCGTTTCCCTGTCTGACAAAACAAGCCCTATCCTGTACAGGAACCACATCAAACATCTCAGTAAGAGGAAATCTGCATTTGTTTAAACAAATATGATGCAGACAGTGGAAGACAAATTAGGGGAATATGGAATGAACAGTGCATTTGATGCTGCACTTTGCTTATCTGTGTAAACAGTCTTTCAGAAACTTGTTCAAATCTTGTCACATCTGGAAAAGATTGTAGTGAATACATAAAGCAAGCTTGCTTGGTGTCATAGCTTCTCCCACTCTGCAGCAGTCACAGGATCGTGCGGAAGGAGGCCATTCAGCCCATCTAGCCTACACCAACTCTCCTACAGTGCATCTCACCCAGGGCCTATCCCCATAACCTCACCTATTTACCCTGTTAATTCTCCTAACCCGCACATCTTTGGAAACCAAAACGGCAATTTAGCATAGCCAATCCACTTAACCTACACACCTCTGAGAAAGGAAACTGGAGGAAACCCATGTAGATATGGGGAGAATGTGCAAACTTCACACCGACCCAAGACTGGAACCGAACCCAGGCCCCTGCTGTTGTGAGACAGTTGAGGTCACAACTGAACCCAGGTGTCGGGCACTGTGAGGCAGCAGTGCTAACCCCCGAGAGGCAGCAGTGCTAACCCTGTGTCACCATGCCAAGCCGTTAAGATAGTGAGGTGGGCAGAAGCATCAGGCAAACAGCCAGATAGTTGTTGACATTTGCTTCAACGATGAGCTTTTACAGGATAAAGTGCAGTCTGGAGCTCACTGTAGCTTGGTATCACATCAGGCTGAACATGAACACTACAAATCACAATTAGATCGCTCTTCCATCCAACTGAGTCAGGCCTTTGTCCAAAAGAAAAATTCCTAATTTGTTCTAATCCCTCTAAGCTACATTATGTAACAGTCAGGAGTGGGAACAGTTTACTTTGTGTAAACTTACATAGTAATCCAGTGTGTACTGAAATGACACACACATACATACGTATACTTATAAAGAGAGAGAGAGAGAGAGAGAGTACCTCTCAACCTCAGGAGATAGAAGTTATTGCTCCTGTAACTGGAGTGGGACTCAGAAGTGAGAATCCACTCATTGAGACAAAGCCTACACAGGATAGAGTTAGAGGGTGGTATATTAATAATGCTAACGTTATTTATTTAAATGCCACATTGGGGGGGGGGGGGAAAGAGGACAGAGTGGGATGAGGTGGGCCAGTGGAGGAGTGGAACAGCGTAGAAGGAGGCTATTTGGCCTATCGAGTCTGCACTTACCACAATCCCACCCAGGCCCTATTCCCAGAACTCCGTATATTCACCCTGACATTAGGGCCAATTTAGCACGGCTAATCAACCAAACTTGCACATCTTTGGACTGTGGCAGGAAACCCACACAGACATGGGGAGAATGTGCAAGCTGAATGTTCAGACAGTGACCCGAGGTCGGAATCGAGCCCGGATCTCGGGTGCTGTGAGGGAGCAGTGCTAACCACTGTGCCACCTTGCCTCTCAGAGTGAATGTCTGGGACCTGTGACCGTGCCATTGTGAATTAGAATCCTTGCTTCTCTCCCACTGAACAGCTGAATAAACATCTGGTGTTTTGTTTCCTGTTACTTAATTTCCTTGTTATGGGGTTGACGGTAAAACAGTCATTGTCCGTCCAGGGGTGTGATAAATAACATCTAAAGGTTGCATGTCCTATAGCAAAACATTGTTGCAAAGCTGTGAATGACTTTTAAAGTTCCAGCCAGCAAAGATCGAATTGCCAAAATGTACAAACAATATGGGAGCGGGACCCTGCCTGAGTAACTCACCAAGTTCCACCCTCACCAATCCCCAGCCCCTCAAATCGCAAAGCAGCTTCCACTGGTCTTCCCCCTAACTGGGTGGAACAGCCAGCGGATCCTCGGATAGTGAGGATATTTTCAATAGTCCCGGTTTGCCAGAGATGTCTCAGGGAGCTGCGCTGGGATGCCTCTGCAGCACCTAGCAACTCAACTGAACAACTAACCCGTAATAACCAACTAACGCCGTGCAAGGGAAATCCCACTTTAAGCTTAAGCGACCTAAGACAAAAAGGGAAAAGAGATCTTTAATGATGCACGTTGTCATAAAATACGATAGCAGCAATTCAGGGTGGCACACAAGAGGCAGGTCTTTGTGTGCATGTGTAGTACCATGAAAAAATCCTGGAGTGGGGTGGACGGACAGGCCAATTCCCTAGTCCCATGGCTCACCTGCAAATCTGGCTCAGGGCGCTGAGGTCAATGACAAGATCCCTCCACCTCCACCCGGTGCCTCTGGCTGAAATTGCCTTTAGACAGTTGAGTACAGACTAACCGGGAACTGTCTGGTCTCTGCCCTCGCCTAGTGGTATCTTAACCCCCCCACCCATCCTCTCAAAATAAGGAAGAGCAGAATTAGGACTGAGTTGAGGACGAACGTCTTCACACAAAGGGTTGTGAATTTGTGGAATTCCGTGAAGCAGTTGAGGCTACCTCAATGGATGTTTTTAAGGCAACAGATAGATACATTTTTGGACAGTGAAGGAATTAAGGGTTATGGTGAGTGGGTGGGTAAGTGGAGCTGAGTCCACGAAAAGATCAGCCATGATCTTATTGAATAGTGGAGCAGATTCAAGGGGCCAGATGACCTACTCCAGCCCCAAGGCTGCTGTGGAACCTGCAGAATCATCTTTGCTTCAGCAATAAGGTGTGCGTACAGGGAGCTGAACGGTAGTATAGTGTTCAAAAAGGATGACTATTCTGACCTCACCACATCTCACAAGCTAACACGACACCATTGCAGACCCCTCCTAAGAGAATGCAGACACGTGAATGAAGAGATACTCCAGAGATGAAGACCTGGAGGGAATAAGCAGGCCACGGCCAACATTGTGCCCCCAGAGCTCAGTTTATAAGCTGTCCCCCCAAATCTGAAACAACATTGAAGTCAATTAGCTTATCCACACTGGTCTGGTGTTGCCCCCTTTCTGTAATCAGTGCGTGCTGGGTAATGTAGCTCTCCTGTATTCCCAGAACATTTGCCCCGCTTCCGGGCAACTGATGTCATAGACATGGGCGTGAAAAGTTCCTCCTCTCAGTGGCAACATTCCGGGGGTCTGGGATGGACCTGGTCCCGGACACTTCCTGGATTCGGTACAAACCTGATCCCGAACACTCCCTGGGTCCGGGACTACCCGATCCCAGACGCTCCTCAGGTTTGGAGCAATCCGATCCCGGATGCGCCCGGGTTCAGGACGGACCCGATCCCAGACGCTTCCAGGGACCGGTACAACCCGATCCTGGACATTCCCTGGGTTCGGGACAACCTGATCCCGATCCTGGAAGCTCCCTGGGCCCGGTCACACCCGATCCTGGACGCTTCCTGGTTCAGGATGCACCCGATCCCGGACGCTTCCCGGTTCAGGATGGACCCGATCCCAGACGCTCCCCGGGTCCAGGACAACCTGATCCCAGACATTCCCTGGGTCCGGGACAATCCGATCCCAGAGAATCTGGATTTCACCGAAAGCCAGTCCCTTCACCCCATGACATCAGATTTCTATCACACCAGCTGCGTTAACAAGAGCACTCGGATCACAGGGATATGGAGCACGTGAAGGGGGGGATTTGTAATCGTAAGGAGATTGTACTTTAGGGAAACAGTGACTTGAACGAAAGAGGGATGAGACAGCGGGTCAAGCAGTTTGAGGATGGGGTGGGAGTGGGAAGAAGAACCAGACTTTCCGAAGAACGCCTACTTCTCATAATGGTCGATGGGATAATGCTCTCCGTACATCTTCAGGTGCCTCTGTAGACCCTCCTGCTGTTTCTGGAGGTTCGTAGGGGTCTCTTCGTACACGTCGGAGAACATGTGATCCAGTTTCGGTTTCATTGCCCGCTCCGCCTCCTCAAAGGCTTCCATGACCTGCCGAGGAGATTACACTGTCAGTTAAACAAGGGGCATTTTCCCTGCCTGCTCAGCAATGAACCTCCCTCTCATGGCCTTAAAAGTACATTTTTGCAGCTTTGCTGACCTGTAGCACCTACAGGCAGCGGGCACCCAGCACCCTGGGCTGCACTAACATTGCTCTTAAACCAGCTTTCTCTGGGGTCGGCTTTCACTATGAGGGAAACACAATATCCATCTCCTTTCCCCTCATGCTCCCACACACTTGGCCGCACAGTGGTTAGCACTGCTGCCTCTCAGCACCGGGTATCCCTGTTCGATTCCCAGCTTGGGCCACTGCCTGTGTGGAGTTTGGATGTTCTCCCCGTGTCTGCATGGGTTTCCTCTGACAGACGTATTGGTTAGGTGCGTTGGCTATGCTAAATTGCCCCTTACTGACAGGGGCACCAGCAAGGGTAAATGCACGAGGTCATGGGGATAAGGACCTGGTGGGATTGTGGTTGGTGCAGATTCGATGGACTGAATGGCCTCATTCGGCACTGTAGGAGTTCTATGATTTGAAACTAAGAGCCATTGAATAATCTGCAGATTTTCAACTCTCTGCTAAAAAGTTTATTTATTAGTGTCACAAGTGGGCTTACATTAACACTGCAATGAAGCTACTTTGAAAATCCTTTAGTTGCCACACTCTGGCACCTGTTCGGGTACACTGAGGGAGATTTTAGCACGGCCAATGCAGCTAATCTTTTGGACTGTGGGAGGAAACTGATGCACTCGGAGGAAACCCACGCAGATACGTGGAGAAACTGCAGACTCCGCACAGGCAGTGACCCAAGGGAATCTAATCCGGGTCCCTGATACTGTACTTCTAGCTGAGGTTAGTTTTAAGTTTTTTTAAAAGTTGATTTTATGGGATGTAGGCTTCACTGGCTATATTAGCCACTGCACACGAACTGGCAGCTGGAAGCTGGAAGCTATTGTACTTCCGGGTGTGGGTCTGGCTGAGAGGCAGGCACAAACAGCTTACTGAGGGTGATATACATATCCTACCAGGCAGCTGGCCCAGTAGAGATTGCGGGAAATTCCCAGCTTTGGATAACACATAAAGCCTGCGGCTGAGTAATAAATTAGAAGGAAGAACAACTGCTGGCATTTTGCCATTAAATGCTTTAACAGTAAAAGTTTATTTATTAGTGTGGCAGGTAGGCTTACAGTAATGTTGCAATGAAGTTTTCATCAGTAGGAAAAACTAAAACCAGAGGGCACAACCTCAGACTAAAGGGACATTCCTTTAAAACAGAGGAGGAGGAATTTCTTCAGCCAGAGAGTGGTGAATCTGTGGAACTCTTTGCCACAGAAGGCTGTGGAGGCCAGGACATTGAGTGTCTTTAAGATTATTGATCAATAAGGGGATCAGGGGAAAAGGCAGGGGTATGGGGATGAGGAAAGTGTGAGCCATGATTGAATGGTGGAGCAGACTCGATGGGCCGAGTGGCCTAATTCTGCTCCTATGTCTTTTGGCTGCTTGCGTTTCTGACATGCAAATAAAAATTTTGACTGATGCTGCAATTGGGTTTGTGATCTCAGAGGTTATCTTGGCATGGCAAAATCGCAAATAAACTTTAACCTTTTTATGAGCTTGTTGATAAAATAAAACCAATTTGGACAGTGATAGCCTTTTTCCTAGGATGGAAAAAGCTAACACGAGGGGACACAGCTTTAAATTAAGGGGTGATAGTTATAGGACGGATATCAGAGGCAGGTTCTTTACCCAAAGGGTGGTTCGGGAGTGGAATGCCCTGCCTGCAGCAGTTGTAGATGCGCCAAGTTTGGTGGCGTTTAAGAGGTTAGTTGATAAGTATATGGAAGAGAAGGGAATGGTTTAGTTTGGAGGGGCATTGCTTTTTATATTGGTCGGCGCAACATCGAAGGCCGAAGGGCCTGTTCTGTGCTGTAATGTTCTATGTTCTATGTTCTAATGTGCGTGGGTACTTGATTGTCGTGACTGCCATACTGCCTGAATGGTGGCAGATGTTTGCTCAGTAAATACACGCAAGTACATGAACCCGGACTGCACAAAGGCACAGTCTTTCACTAAAATTAGTGCATTTGGCTAAAGGTCCCGTCATAGCGTCTGTAAACTTTTCATCACATAAAACCTCTCTCCCCAACAGCAGCATCACTTCCTTCTCTTTGTTTGAGCTCCCTTGAGGTAAAGGCTAACCATTCCATTCCCCTTTTTAGATTACATTTTGTCTTCTGACTTTTAGGGATGTGTGTGAGCAAACATTCCTGAGGGCGAGTGCATGTGAATGTGTGCGTGTATAGATGTGCGCATGGGTGCACACATATGTGTACGCATGTATGCATTATGTGTGCGTGCACATACATGCACGTGTGTGTGTTTCTTCTCACCATAAATATTCTAATGTGTGTTTTTGGACTTGGGAGTGGATGGGCTCACACACACACACTGACCTTGGCCAAACTGACTCACCGTTGCCCTAGGGTTGGAGGTATAAGAATGACGAGCAAGAAAAGACCAAGTCAAACCGGGCACACATCATAACGGTCAGAACATTGTGACTGCACATTTTTAACCCCTCTCCCACCACCAATTCCCCCTCCCAGACATGTAACCTTTGTCACTGAGACAATAGAAAGAAATACTCTGGAGATTCCTCCCCTACCTACTCCCATGTCCTCGACTTCTTCAATCCGTTGAAACCAGTGCAGTGACCTGGGTTTGATTCCCGGCTATTGTCACTGCCTATGCGGTGTCTGCACATTTTCCCAGCGTCTGTGTGGGATTCCTCTGGGTGCTCTCGTTTCCTCCCACAGTCTAAAAGACGTGCTGGTTAGACACATTGGCCATGCGAAAGACTCCCTCAGTGTACCCAAAGTACCAGAGCGTGGCAACTTGAGGATTTTAACAATAACTTCATTGCAATGTTAACATAAGCCTATTTGTGACAATAGTAAATAAACTTTAGTGGTATTATCACTAGACTATTAATCCAGAAACTCAGCTAATGTTCTGGGCACCCGGGTTCGAATCCCACCACAGCAGATGGTGAAATTTGAATTCTATAGAAAATCTAAAATTAAAAGTCTAATGATGACCATGAAACCAATGTTGACTGTTGTAAAAATCCACCTGGTTCACCAATGTGCTTTAAGGGAAATGTTTTAAAAGTTTACTTATTAGCGTCACAAATAGGTTTACATTAACACTGCAATGAAGTTACTGTGAAAATCCCTTAATCGCCCACACTGTGGCACTTCGGGTATACTGAGAGAATCTTTAGCATGGCCAACACATCTAACCAGCACGTCTTTGACTGTGAGAGGAAACCTACGCAGACACTGGAGAACGTGCAGACTCCGAGAAGGTAGTGACCCAAGCTAGGAATCGAGCAGGAAGGATGTTCCTGATGTCGGGCAAGTCCAGAACAAGGGGTTACAGTTTAAGAATAAGGGGTAAGCCATTGAGGACTGAGATGAGAAAGAACCTCTTCACTCAAAGTTGGGACCCTGTGGAATTCTATACCACAGAAAGCTGTTTGGGGCCCCTTTGTTAGACATGTTCAAGAGGGAGCTGGATGGGACACTTGTAGCTAAAGGGATAAAAGAGATTTGGAGAGAGAGTGGATTGGCCTACTCCTACACCTGTTTTCTATGTTTCTGGTCCGGTCTGGCCAGAAAGTGACTCCAGACCCTGAAATGACCTCGTAAGGAATGGTCAATAAACAAGCTAGTGATGTCCATATCTCATGAATGAATAAAGTGGGTTCAGCCTGAGTTGTGTGGCTGAGTAACAAAAGGCAACTGTTAGTTAGCGCAAAATATGAGTTGGCAAAAACCGATTTATTTTCAGCCTCTGTCCCAAACTGTCTCAGGCTGTGACAAAGCACTTTACCACCACAAACACAAATTGTAGTTACTGTTGTAACATAGGAAGTATTTAGAAGGCTTATGGCAACATTGCCTCAGTGGCTACAGTGATACCTACTCGTTTCCTGGATTGCTTCCTCCAAGCTTTCTCCTGCTCCTCGTCCCACCAACCCTTATTCACCATGTAGTGTCTGAGCCTGGAGATGGGGTGGTCCTGCTTGTCCCAGTAGTTCACTTCATCCACGGAGCGATAGGCTGAGCTGTCATCGCTGGTACTGTGATGCCCTATCCTGATGGAGGTGCAGAACACAATTCCATTATTAGTGACAGAAACCACCACCCCCAACCCACCCCCTCCAACTTCCGTCTTCACCTGAAGGCACAGACTCAGTGACTGGATAATTTTGTGTGTGGGCACAGTCACCATTTGATATCGTGCCTAAGTATAAGCTATGGCAAAGTGTCCAGTGCACAGACAGCAATGTGATTGACTCTTAAGTGCCCTCTGAAGTGGCCTAGCAAGGCAGTCAATTGGGTTCAAACCTCTAGTCAGAGTACGGAGGAGTAAAAGGTGGCAGCACGATGGCACAGTGGTTAGCACTGCTGCCTCCAAGAGCCAGGGACTTTGGTTTGATTCCAGCCTTGGGCAACTGTCTATGTGGAGTCTACACATTCGGCACACATTGCAGCATTCTGGGGAGAGAATTCCACGTCCATCACCAACAGTAGCTCAGTAGCGTCATCGTTGACCAAGCTGCTCCAATCCTAAAGGACAAACCGCCCTCAATGATGGAGAAGCTCAGCACACCAGAGCAAAAGACACTTGCTACAATTTTCAGCCAGAAGTGTGCAAGATCCATCTCTAGAGATTCCCAAAATCACATTGTATAATCAGCTTACAGGGTTTTGATCCGCTACCCTGAATCTCACTGACAGGTCAGTCCACAAGAATCTGGAATTTCAAACATCTTTGAAAGAGCAATGTACAGTGATCCTAACACTACATAAATAAAAGTTTCTTTCTGTAGGTTGCAGCCAATGACTAAATATTGCACATGCTGGTTCAATTCTGACCATGAGTTCTCTGCTCAGCTCCATCTGGAAGGGAAGATGGCCTGTTACCAGTTACAACACTTGGATTTCCTATAACATACTGGCACAGCTACCGCACAGACACGCAGCAAGATTCAGCTACATAGCGAATTGAATTTTCCAGTTAATCTAATGGTTAGATTCAGGAAGGAATATTGGCCAAGAAACCAGGAAGGTTCACTCTTCTGCTTAAATTGTGCCATGAAATCTTTTACATTTATAATAGCTGAACAGACAGATAATCTTCATTTCCACCTCAATCGAAGGCAATGCCTCTTACAATGCAGACCTTTCTCAGGATTGTACTGATTATATATCTGGGATGGGGCTCAAGCTCAGCCTTAAACGCAAATTTCTTACCACTTGAGCAATTCAAAAGACCCTTAGACAGCACCTTCCAAACCCGCGACCACTTCCATCTGGAAGGACAAGAGCATCAGATACATGGGAAGACCACCACCTGCAGGTTCCCCTCCAAACCACTCACCGTCCTGACCTGGAAATATACTGGCCATTCCTTCCACTGTTGCTGGGTCAGAATCCTGGAATTCCCTCCTTGATGGCACTATGGGTTAGCCCACAGCATGTGGGTTGCAGCGATTCAAGGCAGAGAACATAAGAAATAGGAGCAAGAGTAGGCCATCTAGCCCTTTCAGCCTGCCCCACCATTCAATCAGATCATGGCTGACCTGAAGTGGATCAGTTCCACTTGCCCGCTTGCTTCCCACAACTCTTAATTCCCTTATCGATAAGAAACCTATCTACCCATGACTTAAATGTATTCAATGAGGGGACTCACCACCACCTTCTCAAGGGGCAACTAAGGATGGGCAGTAGATGCTGCACCTAGCCAGAAACGTCTGTGTCCCACAAATGAATAAAAAGCAAGCCACGCTGCCATTGTGAGCTAATCTCAGCTGTGATCAGTTATTGCTTCTGCGAGTGGAAGAGGCAGCAATCAGCTAATGCCTGGTGAGAAACGATAGCTTGAACAGAGGGCACATAAAGATGACTCTGAAATGGTCCAGCTACATTTCTTCACTAAACGCAGGCAAGCACAACTTTGTGCCCACTGGAAAATTGGTTTGTTTTTGGAAGATACAAAGTCTGTTGTTTAAATGCTGCATCCCAGGCTGGGTGTGGTGTTTTGGAACAATTGAGTTCAAGTTACTGGGTGATTCTCTCGGTTTGACTGTTCAAGGTAATGTATTATTATTAACATCGCATGTGCTGTGAATATTTCTACAAGGGAATCCTGGGGGGGGAAGGGAGGGGGCAAGCCTGAGGGATGGTGTTCAATGAATATTTGATGAGTAGATCAAACTACCTATTCAATTAAGACAAAGAGGAGACTGTGGCGCAGCAACAACACACCGTGAGCACCTTGGCTCGAGACACAAAAGTGATAAATTACTGCAAATTGGATGGGGTCAAATTTAACCCCTCGAGCCCCGAGATAATGGTGCAATTGGATCAGCAACTCATTTATACAGAACGCAAAGCAGATAGCTGATCCGGTTAGCACTGTGTGAGTTCGGTTATCAAACAACATGCCAATCACCCGGCTACGACGGAGGGTCACCCAGACTCCAAACGTTGGTTCGATTCTCTCTCCACGATGCTGTCAGACCTGCTGAGGTTTTCCAGCTTTTTTTTTGTTTAGAGTGGATAGTCAGAGATTCTCTCGTCGGGTAGAAAAGGGGACATAGATTTAAGGCACACGGGGAAAAGTTTAGAGGAGGTGAGGCTAGTTTCTTTTTCACACGCAGAAGGTGGTGAATGCCTGGAACGCACTGCCCGGAGGGGGAAATAGCAGCATTTAAGGGGCAACTAAACGAGCACATGAATAGGAAGGGAATGGAAGGATACAGACTCTAAGTGTATACGGTTTTAGGCAGGCATCATGATCAGCATGGGCTTGGAGGACCGAATGGCCTGTTTCTGTGCTGTACTGTTCTTTGTTCAGTAGCTATAGTATTTTGCTTTAAACGTGCAGCATCATGTTCGTCCACTGATTGGATCCTCTCTGTGCTTAGGGCTATTCCAGGCTAAGGGATTGAGATCTCTCCTTTCAGTCTGCCAAACGGGCCCAATGGTCTCCTGCTGCACTGTAGGATTCTACGATTCTATGACTTGTTCCCCACTCTCCAGCCATTAATCGGGCAACACAGCCGTACTTGTAATATACAACCTTCCTACATTAATTGAAAAGCACAAAATCTCATTACCCAATTGGGTGATGCTCCAATTTAGCTAAACAGCTTTTTTTGGGGCAGTTTTCAATATTTTTGTATCTGGTAAAGAGAAATGTTCAAAGAAAACGACAAAGGGGTAAGGGAGAGGAATGGGAGTCATAATACAGCAAAGAAAGAGCCATTCAGTGGATTGAGTCTGCCAGTTCTTACTAAGAGCTATCCAGTTTGTTCACTCCACCACTCTTAACTCATACCTCTGCTGTTCTTTTTCTTTCAAGTTTTTATCCAATTCCATTTTGACAGCACTCATTAGTCTGTAGCCACCACAATTTTAGGCAATGTATTCCAAATTCTAACCCACTAAAAAAAACTCCTTCTTCACATTGGCAAAAGTCCCAAAGGCAATCACCTTAAATCTGTTCCCCTTCATCGCTGACCCTTTAGCCACAGGCAACTTTCTTTACTTAAAGTAATTGGCTATAGGGGAGGACCAATAACCAATGTTGCTCTTTTGTTTAAAAAAAGTAGTAAGAATAATCCAGGTAAATACAGAGCCTTACATCAGTGATAGGGAAATTATTAGAGAGGATTCTTCGAGACAGGATTTATTCCCACTTGGAAATAAATAGACGTATTAGTGAGAGGCAACATGGCTTTGTGAAGGGGAGATTGGGTCTCACGAACTTGATTGAATTTTTTTAGAAAATTACGAAGATGATTGATGAGGATGTTGCTATATGGGCTTCAGTAAGATCCTTGACAAAGACCCTCATGGCAGACTGGTGCAGAAGATGAAATCACATGGGATCAGAGGTGAGCTGTCAAGGTGGATACAAAATTGGCTTGGTCAAAAAAGACAAAGGGTAGCAGTGGAAGGGCCTGTTTCTGAATGGAGGGTTGTGACAAGTGGTGGGACCTCTGCTATTGTTATATAAAGTGATTTAGAGGAAAATGTAACTGGATTAATTAATAAGTTTGTGGACGACACAAAGGTTGGTAGATTTGCGGATAGCGATGAGGACCATCAGAGGATACAGCAGGATATAGATCAGTTGGAGACTTGAGCGTAGAGATGGCAGATGGAGTTTAATCTGGACAAATGTGAGGTAATGCATTTTGGAAGGTCTAACACAGGTAGGAAATATACAGTAAATGGCAGGAACCTTAAGACTATTGATAGGCAAAGGTATCTGGGTGTACAGGTACACAAGTCACTGAAAGTGGCAATGTAGGTGGAAAAGGTAGTCAAGAAGGCATACGGCATGCTTGCTGAGTTTAAAAATTGGCAAGTCATGTTGCCGCTTTCTATAACATTAATAAGGCCGCACTTGGAATATGGTGTTCAATTCTGGTTGTCACACTACCAGATGAATGGGGAGGCTTTGAAAACAGTACAAAAAAGATTTACCAGGATGTTGCCTGATATGGAGGGCATTAGCTATGAGGAGAGATTGCAGAAACTTGGTTTGTTCTCACTGGAGCAATGGAGATTGAGAAGAGATTTGATAGAAGTCTACAAGATTATGAGGGGCACAAGTCACTGAAAGTGGCAATGTAGGTGGAAAAGGTAGTCAAGAAGGCATACGGGTTAGTCAGAAGCTTTTTCCAAGGGTGGAAGAGTCAATTACTAGGGGGCACAGGTTTAAGGTGCGAGGGACAAGTTTTAAGAGAGCTGTATGAGGCAGATTTTTTAACAATGTGGAGATGCCGGCGTTGGACAGGGGTAAACACAGTAAGAAGTCTTACAACACCAGGTTAAAATCCAACAGGTTTATTTGATAGTAAACACCAGTAGCTTTCAGAGCGCTGCTCTTTAATCAGGTAAGTGAGGAGTTCTAATCATAAACAGGGCACATAAAGGCACACACAGTTTACAGAACACTGATTAGAATGGGAGTCTTTACAGCTAATCAAGTCTTAAAGGTGCAAACAATGTGAGTGGAGATAGCATCTAGCATAGGTTAAATATATATCTCTTTAACAATATACATCTCTTTAGCTGAATAACTGTAAAGACTCACATTCTCATCAGTGTTCTGTAAACTGCGTGTGCTTTTGTATGCCTTGTGTGTGATCAGAACTCCTCACTCACCTGATGAAGGAGTAGCATTCCGAAAGGTAGTGGCATTTACTACCAAATGTAGTATGTAGACATTAACCTGGTGTTGTGAGACTTCTTACTCAGATTTTTTTTTTTACACAAAGAATGATGGTTGTCTGAAACTTTTGCCAGGGGAGGTAGTGAAATTGGATATAATAGTGACTTTCAAGGGGCGTCTTGACAAGTACATGAATGAGATGGAAATAGAGGGATATCGTCCCAGAAAGCGTAGGGGATTTTAGTTAAGTCGGGCAGCATGGTCAGTGTAGGTTTGGAGGGCCGAAAGGCTTGCTCCTGTGCTGTAATTTTCTTTGTTAAATTGGCCAGGAGTTAAACACCACCCTCTTGCTCCAAGGACCACAGCCTTGGTTTCTCCAGACTTTCCATGTTACTTCAATCCCTGGGATTGCTCTCCAAAGCTTCCAAAAGGACATGCCACCAGGTTTCCGAGGGGCGGGGGGGGAGGCTTAATTTCCTCAATATAAATTCTGACATCAATTTCTTTGGTTGGTTTCATTGATCAGAATATGGGAATTGGAACATCTTGTTGAAGTTGTTAAGGCCACACTTGGAATATTGTATATAGTTCTGGTAACCCTATTATAGAAAGAATGTTATTAAACTAGAAAGACTGCAGAAAAGATTTACTAGGATTCTACCAGGACTTGATGGTTTGAGTTATAAGGAGAAGCTGGATAGACTGGGACTTCTTCCTCTGTACAGAGGAAAAAGTCTATCTCTCTCACTCTACAGTGATAAGCAGAGATGAAGGTTGAGAGGCGACCTGATAGAGGTTTACAAGATGTTGAGAGGAATACATAGGGTGGACTCTCAGAGACTATTTCCCAGGGCTGAAATGGTCGTGACGAGAGGGCACAGATTTAAGGTGCAGGGAAGCAAGTACAGAGGGGACGCTAGGGGAAAGTTTTTCACTCAGAGGGTGGTGAGTGAATGGAATCGGCTGCCGTCGGTGGTGGTCGAGGCGAACTCGCTGGGGTCTTTTAAAAGACTTCTGGATGAGTATATGGGATCCAATGGGATTGGGGGTTATAGATAGGTCTATGGCTGGGTAGGTTTTGATGTGTTCGGCACAACTTGTGGGCCGAAGGGCCTGTTTGTGCTGTAGTGTTCTATGTACAGTAAGCTGATACAAGCATTTGCCAACTAGCTCAGACCCAACCACAGCTATCCTGGAGGTTGGCAATGTCACAGAATGAAGTGGGACAATTATTTGGGTTTTGTTAAAGATAGGAACAGTGACAATGAATTACGAAAGGTTAATTTTACACGTGCAGAAAGTAATTAGGGAATAGAACATTAGAGTAGCACTGCTATCTCACAGTGCCAGGGACCTGGATTCGATTCTGACCTTAGGTAGGGATTCTACGGCTTGCACGTTCTTCCTGTGTCTATATGGGTTTCCACTAGGTGCTCTGGTTTCCTCCCATAGTCCAAAGATGAGCAGGTTAGGTGGATTAACCATGGTTAAAAAAAAGCTTGGGGTTTGGGTAAGGTGCTCTTTTGAAGAGTTGGTGTAGACTTAATGGCGTTTTTCCACACTGCAGAGGTTCAATGGGATTCAATGGTTATCACTTATGGCGGAGAAGAATTGATTATGTTTCAGAACAGGATATTGGTGAGACCACATCTGGAATATTATTTCCAGTGTTAGTCTGCTTATTGAAGGAAAGATACAAATGTGTTAGAAGCAGCTCTTTATTAGATCAATGCCAGGATCGAGCAGGTTGTCTCAGAAAGGTGGGAGAGGTCAGGTTTGTATCCACTAGAGATTACAAGTGTAAAAGATGATTTGACTGAAACCTTTAAGATCGTGAGGAGCGTTGACAGGTTGGATGTGGAGTTGATGAATTGAGAATCTAGAACTAGGGTCACTGTTTAAAAATAAATGATTGCTCATTGAAGACAGAACTGAGGATAATTTTGTTCTCTTAGAGTCATCAACTTCTGGGGACTCTCTTCCTCAAAAGGCAGAGGAAGCAGAGCTGGATAGATTCTTGATTAATGAGGGGTGAGCAGTTACCAGGGGGGTTTGGCAGGATATATGGGGTATAAAATAAATAGCAGAACCATCAGGAGCATGGATTTCAATTCATTCTTGCATTGCAGTTTCCTACGATACTTGGCCAGAGAAGGATTTCTTTATTTGAGCCATCACTGGTTTCTGTGCCTTAGCTCTGATCACGGACTGCAAATTCAGGAACCTGAACACTACACATTTGCAAGTTAAAGTAGTACATAATCTAACGGCACTCTGCTTATAGCTCACTTCGCAAGAGCCTGACCTCAGAGTGGGAAGAAAGCCATTATCTGAGCTCGACAAGTAAAAAAAAATGCTACATCATTATTACAGACGTACAAATTCAGAGAAGGAGTAGGCCACTCGGCCCCTCACTGTCAACACCCCACCCTCACAACAGCAATCGGGGCATGCAGATCCTTAACAGTGGCAGCACAGGTGGTGGAGAAGGCACGCTTGCCTACACTGGATAGGGTTTTGAATATAAAAGTTGGCAAATTATGTTACAGTTATACAAGATGTTAGATGTTAGTTATACAAGATACTGTGTCCAGCTCTGGTCACCACACTATGAGAAGGACGTGGAGGGTTTGGAGAGTCTACAAAAAGAAAGGTTTATCAGAACGTTGCCCGGTACGGAGGGTATTAGCTACGAGGGCAGGTTGAATAAATTGATCTCCCGGAAAGACGGAAGCTGAGGGGTGACCTGATGGAAGTTTATAAAATTAGGAGAGGCATAGATAGGGTGAACAGTTGGAAGATTTTCCCCAGGGCAGAAAAGACAATTACAAGGAGGCACAAGTTCAAGATAAGGGGGGAAAGATTCAATGGAGATGTGTGAATGAAGTTATTTTTTTTAAAAACACAGATGCCGAGTGGAATGTGACACCAAGTGATGTTGGTTGAGACAGATACGATAGTGACGTTTAAGACTTATCCAGATAAGCACATGAACAGACAGGGAATATAGTGCAGAGCTGGGCCAAATGGAGCTTAATGGTGGCAAATGGAGTTTAATATGGAAAAGTGTGAGGTAATGCACTTTGGCAGGAATAATAAATGTGTAGAGTATAGGGCTAATGGTAGGATTCTTAATAGTGTTGATGAACAGAGGGATCTTGGTGTATATGTGCATAGATCCCTGAAAGTAGGCAGTCAAGTCGATAAGGTTGTTAAGAAGGCATATGGAGTCTTAGCTTTTATTGGTAGGGGGATTGAATTTCGGAGCCGCAACGTCATGTTGCAACTGTACAAAACTCTAGTGCGGCCGCACTTGGAGTATTGTGTGCAGTTCTGGTCCCCACATTATAAGAAAGATGTGGAGGCATTGGAGAGGGTACAGAGGAGGTTTACCAGGATGTTGCCTGGTATGGAGGGCAGGTCTTATGAAGAGAGGCTGAGGATTTGAGGTTGTTTTCGTTAGAAAGGAGGCGGCTAAGAGGGGACCTTATTGAAACATATAAGATGATTAGAGGTTTAGATAGGGTGGACAGTGATAGCCTTTTTCCTAGGATGGAGAAAGCTAGCACGAGGGGACACAGCTTTAAATTAAGGGGTGATAGTTATAGGACGGATATCAGAGGTAGGTTCTTTACCCAGAGGGTGGTTAGGGAGTGGAATGCCCTGCCTGCGGCAGTTGTAGATGCGCCAAGTTTGGTGGCATTTAAGAGGTTAGTTGATAAGTATATGGAAGAGAAGGGAATGGCTTAGTTTGGAGGGGCATTGCTTTTTATATTGGTCGGCGCAACATCGAAGGCTGAAGGGCCTGTTCTGTGATGTAATGTTCTATGTTCTATCTAGATAGGACAATGTAACTGGTGCAGGCATGGAGGGCTGATGGGCCTGTTCTTGCGCTGTACTGTTCTTTGTGGTTCACTATCAGATCAGCCATGGTCTTATGGAATGACGGATGATGTAGCATCTTTTTTCTTGTCGAGCTCAGATGATGGTTTTCTTTCCACTCTCAGAGGTGGGGTTGCTGCGAAGCCAGCTATAAGCAGAGTGCGGTTGGATTATCGACTACTAACTTGCAGATAGTGTTTTAGCCAGCTCCTGCATGAGCACTACTGCTCAGTTTCCTCAATTTGCTAAGGCACAGAAACCAATGACAGCTCAAATAGAGTAATGCTTCTTTGGCGCAGAATCATAGGAAACCACAACGCAAGAATCAACTGAAAACGTATTGAGCAACCCAGAATCGTTTAAACTACTCGACAGCGCAAAGCAGCTGGGAACAGAGAGACCGTTGGAGGAATATAGAGAGAGTAGGAGGGAGCTCAAACGGGGAGTAGGAAAGGCAAAAAGAGGGCATGAAATGGTTTTGGCGGATAGGATAAAGGAAAATCCAAAGGCTTTTTACTCCTATGTTAGGAATAAAAGGGTGGTTAGAGGTAACAAAAAAAAAATCGGACCTCTTAGGGACAGAGGAGGGGAACTGTGCTTAGAGCCCAAGGGAATGGCGGAGATCCTGAATGAATACTGTGTGTCGGTATTCACGACAGAGAGGGGCTTGTTGGCAGCTCCCGTCTCTGAGGGAGCTATGGACCAGTTGAGGGAAATATCCATACGAGGGAGGAAGTGTTAGAGCTTCTAAGTAGCATTAAAACTGATAAATCTCCAGGGCCTGATGGCATTTATCCCAGGCTGCTTAGGGAGGTGCGAGATGAAATTGCTAGGCCTCTGACGCAAATCTTTGTCTCTTCTTTGGGCACAGGTGAGGTCCCAGAAGACTGGAGAATAGCTAATGTTGTAGTGTTGTTTAAAAAGGGTAATAGGGAAAACTCTGGAAATTATAGGCCGGTGAGTTTGACGTCAGTGGTAGGAAAGCTGTTGGAGGGGATTCTTAGAGATAGGCACTTAGAGCGTTGCGATCTGATTAGGGATACGCAGCATGGCTTTGTTAAGGTGAGGTCATGCCTTACAAATCTGGTAGAATTTTTTGAGGAGGTGACGAAAACAGTCGATGAAGGGCAAGCTGTTGATGTCGTCTATATGGATTTCAGTAAGGCGTTTGACAAAGTCCTCATGGGAGGTTAGTTGAAAAGGTCAAGGCTAATGGGATACAAGGACAGGTAGCTAGATGGATAAGTAACTTGCTTGGTAATAGGAGACAAAGAGTAATAGTGGAAGGATGTTTTTCTAGCTGGAGGTCGGTCACTAGTGGTGTGCCGCAGGGTTTGGTACTGGGACCTCTTCTATTTGTAATTTATATATATGACTTGGAAGAGGGAGTAAGTGGAGTGATCAGCAAGTTTGCAGATGATACAAAGATGACTGGACTTGCGGATAGTGAGGAGCATTGTCAGGTGATGCAGTAGGACATAGATAGGCTGGTAGCTTGGGCAGAGAGAAGGCAGATGGAATTCAATCCTGATAAATGCGAGGTGATGCATTTCGGGAGAAAAAATGTAGGGGGGAGGTATATGATAAAGGGTAGACCTATTAAGAGTATAGAAATGCAGAGAGACCTGGGGGTGCAGGTACACAAGTCTCTGAAGGTGGCAGAACAGGTGGAGAAGGTTGTGAAGAAAACACAGTAAGCTAGCCTTTATAGGAAGGGGTATAGAGTACAAGAGCTGGCCTTTAATGTTGCAGTTGTATAAAACGTTGGTTAGACCTCAGTTGGAATACTGTGTCCACTTCTGGTCGCTTTACTATCGGAAGGACGTGGAGACTCTGGACAGAGTACAGAGGAAGTTTACCAGGATGCTGCCTGGTATGGAAGGTCTGAGTTACAAGGAGAGGTTAGGCAAATTGGGGGCTGTTTTCCTTAGAAAGACGTAGACTTAGGGGAGATCCATTAGAGGTGTACAAGATTATGAGGGGTATAGATAGAGTCAACAGGGTTAAGCTTTTTCCTATGATGGACTTCAATAGCACAAGGGGTCACGGGCTTAGGGTGAGGGGGGTAAGGTATAATTTGGATGCTAGAGGGAGTTTTTTCACAGAGGGTGATGGGGGTATGGAACGCGCTGCCAAGTAAAGTGGTGGAGGCAGGCACTCTGGAGTTATTTAAAAGATACTTAGATGGGCACATGAACAGAATGGGAATGGAGGGGTATAGAAAACCGATTTAAAATGGGGACCGTGAGCCTTGGGAGTTCCCTGGGAAGTGTGTAAATTGTCGATGACATTGATGTATTTGTTTTTATCCTACAGGTACTTCGGTCCACCTTGTCTAACAAGGGGCATACACGCGATAGGTCGTGAGAGGGCTGCTCTTGGATTTCGAGAGTATCCTAGTGCTTCACATCGTTAGTGTACGCTTGATCTGGACTATTTGATGGGCAACATGACAGCTCAGTGACTATCGCTGTGCTGTGCAGATACATGGATTTGGGCCTGTGTCTGTGGGAATTTGCGCATTCTCCCCGTGCTCACGTGGGTTTTCTCCAGATGCTGTGGTTTCCTCCCACATCCCAAAGGTGTGATCTTAGGCTGATTGGCAAAACAAATTCTCCCTAAATTGTCTCAAATTTGGTTCTAATGCATAGATCTATAAACATGGACAGGGATAACAGGGATCATGGGTAGAAGTGGGAATATCGAGGTGGTGGCGCAGGCTCGTTGGGCCGAAGGGCCTGTTTCCCTTGCTGTTTTGTTCTTTGTTGGGCAGGGAATACAATGATCAGAATAACCCCATTTGATTTCTGCCCTCTTTCATTTTCCCCAAAGCCCTTATTATTTTCCTACAGTTCTGATGCTGGAACAAAATAAACACTTCCAAATCATAAATAAAAGTTTCAAAAAAGGATTAGATATACTGTATAAAATTTCTATTCCTATCTACATTAACAGCGATGAAGCGGAAACAGTCGAGAGCTTCAAGTTTCTAGGTGACCAGATATCAACAACCTGTCCTGCTCCCTCTATGCTAATGCTATAGTTAAGGTGGCCCACCAATGCTTCTACTTTCTCCAAAGGCTAAGGAAATTTGGTATGTCCACTATGGCTCTCATTAATTTTTACAAATGCACTGTAGAAACCACTCTTTCCAGAAGTATCTCAGCTTGGTATGGCTCCTGCTCTGCCCAAGGCTGCAAGAAACTACAACGGATTGTGAATGAAGCCCCCAGTCCATCACACAAACTAACCTCCCATCCACTGACGCTGGCTACACTTCCTGCTCCCTTGGAAAAGCAGCCAGCATAATTAAGGACCCCAAGCACCCTGAACATATTCGAAACAAAATCTTCACCAGGGAGTTATCAGGCATAATTTAACATTGAGCAGATGACCAAAAGTTGTCAAACAAGTAGATTTTAAGGACTGTCTTCAACGGAGGAATGAAAGGTGGAAGTGGGGAGGGGTTTGAGGAGAGATTTCACGAGCTAAGAGCCTCAAGCACAAGCGATTAAAATCAAGGACGTGTAAAAGGCCAGAATTGGAGGAGTCCTTTTATCACAGAACACTGTCAGAGGAGGTCACAGAGATAGGAAAGGATGAAGCCTTGGAGGAATTTGAAAAGGAGAGGGGTTAAAAAGAAAACTGGGATAGGTGGGGGGAGGGCAGAGAGTTCTTTCAAGGATTCAGCACAAAGGTTGAAAGGATCTCTTTGTGCTGCATGGTAAGATCACATGCCTCATTTAAGCAGCTATTTAAAATAAGGTACACAGCCGTGTTATCAGCAATTAGTTCAAAAGGAATATAACTTGCTGGTGAGTACATCAACAAGGATGAGATCAGAACAGGATAAGGCATCTGACTCCAGGGGCTTTCTGAATGGAAAAACTGAGGCCGGAATTTTACTGGCATGCCTGCAGAACGGGCACAGCTCACAGAATAGAATTCTCTGTTGGTCTCGGGTGGGATTTTAGGAGGGGAGAGGCAGGATTGAAGTCGGCTAACTTTACAGTCACTGCCTATACTGCTTACTGAACCCTGCACTCACATCCCGCTGCCCTCTCACCAGCTCTCTGCCTGAGGCCTCACTCTCTCCCTGATCCTCTTCAGTTGCTGATGAGCCTTCCTCCTGTTTCCCACTTCCTTCTCCCTTACTGCAGGGACGAGGATCTAACCACATGCTGCCCTACAGAATCTGAGTCAGTCGGAGTGGTACAGATTGAATTTAAAAAAAAAACAAGGTCAACATTTTTTTGCCCATGTCTCGGTGCCCTTGAGAAAGTGGTGGTGAGCCACCTTCTTGAACTGCTGCAGTCATGTACTGTAGGTATACCCACAGTGATGTTAGGGAGGGAATTTGACCCAGTGATACTCAAGGAACAGCTGACATATTTCCAAGTCAGAATGGAGGGGAACTCGCAGGTAGCGGTGTTCCCATATGTAAGAACGTAAGAAATAGGAGCAGAAGTAGGCCATCCAGCCCCTCGAGCCTGCCCACGAAGCCCAAGCGTCCATGGGCTGCCATGGACTTCCCTTTTCCTGATGCTCATCTGAATATAGCGCCATGTCAAAAGGGATCTAAGCATCTACCAACAATAAGGGTAAGCAGCCAATCACATTGAAACATTCTCACAGACAGCAAACCAGGAAGTTAGACATGATTATCCTTTACTTCTTAATATAAGTAGTAAATTTTGCAGAGAGCAAAATAGAGATTGGCAAAGGCAAATGCGATTAAAATAGCAGCTGAATGAGCAACAAATTTGTTTTGAAAAACTAGTTTAAAAATCTCATTTTTGTTAAAATTAGTGGAGAAATTTGACATTTGGCTAGTTAGATTGCTCCTCGTAATGATGAACTGAGTACACCTTCAGAAGCCCAGTCACATCTCGTTCTGCAAGAATCCTAGGATGGTTACAATACAAGAGGTCATTTGTCCATTATATTCATGCTGCCATCTACAAGAACAATTCACCGAGTGCCACTCCCCTATCTTTTCTCTGGAAACCTGTAATTATTTCCTCTTCAAATAATGAGCTAATTGCCTTTTAAAAACCTTTCACCACATTCTCAGGCATTCCAATTCCCAACCACTGCATACAAAGACATTTTTTCTCATGGCACCATTGCTTCTTTGGCCAATCACCTCAAGTCCCTGGCCTCTGTTGCTCCATCCTTCCATCAATGGGAACAGTTTCTCTGGATCTACTCTACCTACACCCCTTATAATTTTGGTTACCTCTATCAAACCTTTTCTCAACTTTCTCTTCTTCTGCTCTCAGGAGAATAGAACATAAGAAATAGGAGCAGGAGTAGGCCATCCAGCCCCTCAAGCCTGCCCCACCATTCAATAAGATCATGGCTGATCTGCAGTGGTTCAGTACCACTTGCCCACTTTCTCCCATCCGTGTCTGCTGTCCTTGTCCTTCTACATGGTAGAGCCTGTGGGTTTGGAAGGTGCTACCTAAGGAATCTTGATGAATTACTGCAGTGCATCTTATAGACGGTACACATTGCTGCTACTGTGCATTAGTGGGTGAGAGAGTGAATATTTGCGGATGGGGTGCCAATCAAGCGAGGCTACTTTGTCCTGAATGGTGTTGAGCTTCTTGAGTGTTATTGGAGCTCCACCCCTCCAGGCAAGTGGGGCACATTCCGTCACATTCCTTGTAGACGGTGGACAGGCTCTGGGGAATTACTCCCCACGGAATTCCTAGCCTCCGACCTGCAGTTGTAGCCACAGTACTTAGGTGGCTGGTCAAGGGTAACCCCCAGGATTTGATAATGGGGGATTCAGCGATGGCAGTATCACTGAATATCATTATGTGGGGGAGAGGTCATTGCCTGGCACTTGTGTGGCATAAATGCTACTTGCCACTTGTCAGCCCAAGGCTGGGTATTGTCCAAAGCTTGCTGCATTTTGACATGGACTGCTTCCGTTTCTAAGGAGTTGCGAATGGTGAATATTGTGCAGTTATCAAAGGGCATTTCCAGTTCTGATCTTGAGATGGAAGAAAGGCCACTAATTAGGAGCAGTTCTTTGTTAAAGAACTGAATTTGAATACAATCTTTTTAGACAGTGTTTTTGGACAGTCTGAGGCAAGAGCATGGGAAGATTCATAGCTGAGGAAATGCATTTGAAATGTAAAAGCCTTGGGCTAAAGAACCAGTAATTCAGGAGGACAGGGATAATGGAGAAATGAGAAATAGGGCGTGGGTAGGATTATGGTCGGTGCAGACTCTTTCTGCACTGAAAGGATTCTATGAAAACCTTGTACTTTTGATGGGCTGAATGGCTTCCTTCTGCACCGAAGGGATTCCATGAATGAAAACAGAGACAGGCTAAGGGTGTAACTTTGCCATCCCACCCTCCACAGGAATCATAGTGGGCAGGACAGAACCATGCATAAGTCCGTTGATAACAGGCAGGTTTTTCCAGTCTTGAGGCGAGTATATCCGGAAAATCTTGTCCTTAGTGTTGGGCAGGGCGTAGGTAACAGAACTTTGTATGTTGGAGTTTGTACAGGTTGCTTCATTTTTTTGGTAGGGTAGTGGAGGGGGGAGGGAGAGACGGCAGGCGAAGGCTACCAAAATCTTCAACAGTGGGACATAAAAGCATCTCCTGGATCTACGCTGAATATTTGTCTCCTTCATGCTGAGCTTCTTAAGTATCTGTGATCGCAGACTGAACTCCTGCTAGGTGAAACACAAGGCTGCATATGGACTGCTGAAAAGGGTGAGAAATAGGAGAAGCGGACCTTACACCCCCTTGACCCTATTCCACTGTTCATTAAACAAAGTCCCAGAACATATTCAAATAAACTCCAGAATGGAGAACTGCCTTCCCTCACATTTCCAGAATATTCTTAGATTCTGTACAATTGACCGTACAAAAGTGGAACAATGTACTTTCGAGGGAAGCTTTCTCCCCTAGTAGTCTTTGTAAGCTACTTGCATTATTACCATTCTAAAGGTCAGTGGTCCTTCAACATTGTTAAGTGATGGCCACAAAGGAATTTTCTTCATCCAAAAATAATGTTCAATACTTCTTTTTCGCCAGCTGTGTGCAGCTTGATTCAGCACTTGATGAACTGTAGTAGAGGTTTGTCTGTTAAAAAGCATTTAGACAGTTACATGGGTAAGGTGGGTATAGAGGGATATGGGCCAAACATGGGCAATTGGGACTAGCTTAGTGGTTAAAAAGTTGGCGGCAAAGACAAGTTGGGCCGAAGAGCCTGTTTCCATGCTATAAACCTCTGATTATAGCTCACTCCTTATCCCAGAACGGAACTAGTAAGCCTCGTGTAGCAATGACTCAGACTATGTTGAAGTGGATAGCTGTTGTGGGAAGCAAGGTCTCTCGTCAATAGAAAAAAAATGTCGTTATCAGATCCATCAAACTATTAAAGAGAAATAAATTGATTAGGGATAGTCAGCACGGTTTTGTGAAGGGTAGGTCATGCCTCACAAACCTTATTGAGTTTTTTGAGGAGGTGACCAAAGAGGTAGATAAGGGTAAGGCAGTTGATGTAGTGTATATGGATTTTAGCAAAGCATTTGATAAGGTTCCCCATGGTAGGCTACTGCAGAAAGTGCAGATGCATGGGATTGAAGGTGATTTAGCAGTTTGGATTAGGAATTGGCTAGCTGATAGAAGACAGAGGGTGGTGGTTGATGGGAAATATTCAACCTGGAGTGCAGTTACAAGTGGTGTACCTCAAGGATCTGTTTTAGGCCACTGCTGTTTGTCATTTTTATAAATGACCTAGATGAGGGTGTAGAGGGTTGGATTAGTAAATTTGCTGACGATACCAAAGTGGGGGGAGTTGTAGACAGCGAGGATGGATATTACAGTTTGCAGAGGGACATAGATAGGTTGCAGAGCTGGGCCGTGAGGTGGCAAATGGAATTCAATACGGATAAGTGTGAGGTGATTCACTTTGGTAGGAATAACAGGCATATGAAATATAGGGCTAATGGAAGGACCCTTAATAGTGTTGTCGAGCAGAGGGATCTTGGGGTACAAGTACATAGCTCTTTGAAAGTTGGCACCCAGGTTGATAAAGTTGTTAAGAAGGCGTACGGTGTGTTAGCTTTTATTGGTAGAGGGATTGAATTTAGGAGCCATGAGGTTATGTTACAACTGTACAAAACTCTGGTGCGGCCGCACTTGGAGTATTGCGTACAGTTCTGGTCGCCGCATTGTAAGAAAGATGTGGAAGCATTGGAAAGGGTGCAGAGGAGGTTTACCAGGATGTTGCCTGGTATGGTGGGAAGGCCTTATGAGGAAAGGCTGAGGGACCTGAGGTTATTTTCATTAGAGAGAAGAAGGTTACGCGGTGACCTAATTGAGGCTTATAAGATGATCAAGGGATTGGATAGGGTGGATAGTGAGAGCCTTTTTCCTCGGATGGTGATGACCAACACGAGGGGACATAACTTTAAATTAAGAGGTGGTAGTTATAGGACGGATGTCAGAGGCAGGTTCTTCACACAGAGGGTGGTGAGGGAGTGGAATGCCCTGCCTGCAGCAGTTGTGGACTCGCCTACTTTGGGGGCATTCAAATGGTCGGTGGATAGGCATATGGATGATATTGGAATAGTTTAGGTTAGAGGGTCCACTGGCCGGCGCAACATCGAGGGCCGAAGGGCCTGTACTGCGCTGTAATATTCTATGTTCTAAATATGAATAAGTTTAGCATTCTTGAAGCTATCATTGTCCTCAGAATATTTGGTTTGGACACTGTGGCCCTAATCCATCAATTAAAATTGCCCTAAAATTCTTCCCATCTTATACCAGTGGCAAGATTCTTAGAAATGACAATACTTAACCCCAGATCTTGTCACTCCCTCCACGTTAACAAAATGAAGGAGCTAGTCATCGACTTCAGGAAATGTAGTGGAGAACATGCCCGTCTACATCAACGGTGATGAAGTGAAGATGGTAGAGAGCTTCAAGTTTCTAGATGTGCAGATCACCAACAACTTGTCCTAGTCTCCCCCAAGCCAACATCATATAATTAAGAAAGCCTACGGACACTTCTACTTTCCCCAGGAGGTGAAGGAAATTTAGCACGTCTGTTACACCCCTCACCAATTTTTACAGATGCACCATAGAAAACATTCTTTCTGAATGTGTTACAGCTTGGGATGACTCCTGCTCTGACGAAGACCGCAAGAAACTAAAAAGGGTTATAAATTTAGCCCAGTCCACCACGCAAACCAGCCTCCCATCTGCTGACTCTGCCTACACTTCCTCCTGTCTTGGGAAAACAGCCAGCAAAATCGAGGACTCCACACCCCCGGGCATTCTCTCTTCCACCTTCTTCCGTTGCGAAAGCAATAGAAAAGTTTGAGAATACGTACCAACTAACTCAAGAACAGCTTCTTCCCTGCTGCCATCAGACAACAGGGAATGGTCCTATTACATATTATCTTTCTCTTCATCCAATCTGCAATCGCAACACAATATTCTGCACTCTCTTCTTTCCTTCTCCCCTTTGTACTCTATGAATGGTATGTTTTGCTTGAATAGCACACAAGAAACAATCCTTTTCATTGTATTCCAATACATGTGACAATAATAAATCAAATTAAAGCCACTCCTCCCTTGCTAGGGGAAAAAGCCGTCCTGATGTGGAGATGCCAGCGTTGGGTTGGGGTAAGCACATTAAGAAGTCTCACAACACCAAGTTAAAGTTTAACAGGTTTATTTGGTAGTAAAAGCCACTAGCTTTCAGGGCTTTGCTTCTTCGTCAGGTGAGTGGGGAGTTCTGATCACAAACAGGGCATATAAAGGCACACACTCAGTTTACAGAATATTGTTTAGAATGTGAGTCTTTACAGCTAATCAAGTCTTAAAGATGCAGACCATATGAGTGGAGAGAGCATTAAGCACAGGTTAAAGAGATGTGTATTGTCTCCAGACAGGACAGTAAGTGAGATGTTGCCAGCCCAGGCAAGTCATGGGGGTTAAAAAACGTCCACCAGTATTAGTAAAAAGTCTCAACATCAGGTTAAAATCCAACAGGTTTAAGATTTACCCTAGTCCAATGCCAGCATCTCCATCATCACCAGCATTAGCACAGAGACAAAACTATATTACGTTTCAATGCAGATTCCTGAAAGCTGTAATCAAGCCCCTATTGTAAGGTGAATGAGGAGGCACAATTGGGGAAAGCATGGAGAGAGAGAGAGAGAGGGGACAGAGGAGAACACACAAAGAAAAGGACACAGTAATTAAGGGCAGAGAAAGGCTGTTCAGTCCCTGGTCAATACAAGGTGTCACACAATACCAGGTTATAGCCCAGCAGGTTTATTTGAAATCAGAAGCTTTCGGAGTGCTGCTCCTTCATCAGGTGAAGTGGGGAGAACCATGCTGGCACAGAATACAGAAGTGGATTGACAATGAGTATTAAGCTATTGTCTCTGTCTGTCTATAAACCTGTTGTCGTGCGATCTCTCATATAATCTATGGCACAGACCCAAAAGCCTATCTAAACTAACCTCATTTGCCTGCATTTGGCCCAAATCCCTCAATCTTTCCTATCCACATACCTGTCCAAATGCCTTTTAAATGTCATCACTGTCTCTGCCTCAACCACTTCCTCCAGCAGCTCATTCCGCATACGTATCACCCTCTGTGTAAAATAGTTGCTCCTCGCGTTCCCATTAATTCTTTCCCTTCTTAACTTAAAGGTATGCCCTCTAGTTCTTATTCCCAACACTGGGAAAAAGATTGCATGCATTCACCCTATTCATGCCTCTCATGATCTTATACATCTCTTTCAGATCACCCTCACCGTCCTACACTCCAAAGAGAAAGATCTTTGCCTGTCCAATCTCTCCCTGTAACTCAGTCCCTTGAGTCCTGGCAACATCCTTGTAAATCTCTTCTGCACTCTCTTCAATTTAACACCATCTTTTTTTTATACCCAGGTGACCAAAACTGAATACAACACTCCAGATGAGGCCTCATCAGCGTCCTGTACAACTGCAACATAACTTCCCAACTTCTACACTCAATGCCCTGACAAAGGCCAGCATGCCAAAAGCGATCTTCATTGCCCTGTCTACTTGTGACTCCACATTTAGGGAACCACGCACCCAAACTTCAAAGGTCCCTCTGTTCCACGATACTCCCCAAGGTCCTACCATTCATTGTAAAAGTCCTATCTTGATTTCTTGTTCACCCAGGCATTTCCATATCATATCATGGCTGATCTAATAGTGGCCTCAAGTCCATTTTTTGACTGCACCCCCCCCCCCCCCAATACCTCCTCCCGCTTCTCTCCCTTTAACTCTTGTCGATCTTAAGTCTGACTAACTCTGCCTTGAATACATTCAATGATCCAGCCCCCACGGGAAAGAGAATTTCACACACCAACGACTCAGATCAAAAATTCTCATCTCAGTCTTAAATGGAAGGCCCCTAATTTTTAAACTCTGCCCCTTAGGCCACAAGGAGAAACTTCCCATGGTCACCCATCCTGTTCAAATCTCCTCCTATATGTTTGAATAAGATCACCTCTTATTCTTCTAAATTCCAATGAACACAGGCTTAAACCGCACAATCTTTCCCCACAAGACAGCCCGTTCATCTTATGAATCAGTCAAGTGAACCTTCTGAGCCATTTCTATTATATCCTTTTTTGAGTAAGGGGTACACAGCTATGATCTTATTAAGGTCCTGTACAACTGTAGCAACACCTTGCTACTGATATAATCAACTCCCCTTGTGATAAACACCAAAAGATTTGCCTTCATATTTATTCAAAGAACAAAACAGCACGGGAAACAGGCCCTTTGGCCCAACGTGCCCGCGCCGCCACCCCGATGTTCCCACATCTACCCGTGATCCTTGTCTATGTTTATAGATCTATGGATTAAAAACCAAATTTGTGACAATTTAGGGAGAATTTGTTTTGCCAATTAGCCTAAGAGCACATCTTTGGGATGTGGGAGGAAACCGGAGCACCCGGAGAAAACCCACGCAAGCACGGAGAGAATGCGCAAACTCCCACAGACACAGGCCCAAATCCATGTATCTGCACAGCACAGCGATAGTCACTGAGCTGTCGTGTTGCCCATCAAATGGTCCAGGTCAAACACACACCAAAGACGTGAAGCACTAGGATACTTGAAAAAAATCCAAGATCTACCATCTATCTGCCCAAGCTACTAGCCTACGTCCCGCTGCATCGCCTGACAATGCTCCTCACTATACGCAAGTCCAGCCATCTTTGTATCGTCTGCAAACTTGCTGATCACCCCACTTACTCCCTCTTCCAAGTCATTTATATATATTACAAATAGAAGAGGTCCCAGTACCAAGCCCTGCGGCACACCACTAGTGACCAACCTCCTGCTGGAAAAACACCCTTCCACTATTACTCTCTGTCTCCTATTACTAAGCCAATTACTTATCCATCTAGCTACCTGTCCTTGTATCCCATGAGCCTTGACCTTCTCAACTAACCTCCCACGAGGGACTTTGTCAAATGCCTTACTGAAATCCACATAGACGACATCAATGGCTCGCCCTTCGTCCACCGTTTTCGTCACCTCCTCAAAAAATTCTACCAGATTTGTAAGGCACAACCTCCCCTTAACAAATCCATGCTGCGTATCCCTAATCAGATCGCAACGCTCTAAGTGCCTATACATCCTATCTTTAAGGATTCCCTCCAACAGCTTCCCTACCACTGACGTCAAACTCACCGGCTTATAATTTCCAGGGTTATCCCTACTACCCTTTTTAATCAACGGTACAACATTAGCTATTCTCCAGTCCTCTGGGACCTCACCCGTGTCCAAAGACACAAAGATTTGTGTCAGAGGCCCAGCAATTTCACCTCGCATCTCCCTAAGCAGTCTGGGATAAATGCCCTTAGACCCCGGAGATTTATCAGTTTTAATGCTACCTAGAAGCTCTAACACTTCCTCCCTCAGTATGGATATTTCCCTCAACTGTCCACAGCTCCCTCAGAGACAGGAGCTGTCAACAAGCCCCTCTCCTTCATGAATACCAACGCAAAGTATTCATTCAGGATCTCCCCCATTCCCTCGGGCTCTAAGCACAGTTCCCCTCCTCTGTCCCCAAGAGGTCCGATTTTTCCTCTAACCACCCTTTTATTCCTAACATAGGAGTAAAAAGCCTTTGGATTTTCCTTAATCCTATCTGCCAAAATCATTTCATGCCCCCTTTTTGCCCTTCTAACTCCCCGTTTCAGCTCCCTCCTACTCTCTCTATATTCCTCCAACGCTGACTCGGTACCCAGCTGCTTTGACCTATCATACGCCTCTCTTTTCTTCCTAACCAAGTCCTCAATATCCCTAGCAATCCACGCTCTCTAATCCTACCTTTCCCATCTTTTCTCTTAGCCGGCACATATCTATCTTGCAACATTTTCAGTATTCCCTTGAAAGAGTGGTCAAGGCTCATGCCTAGCGTGGACTTACGCTCGAACAACCGTTCCCAATCAGTTTCCATAAGTTCCTGCCTAATCTGACCGTAGTTAGCCTTCCCCCAATTCAGCACCCTGCCCCTAGGGCAACAAGCATCCTTTTCCATCAGTATCCTAAAGTGGACAGAATTGTGGTCACTGTTAGCCACATGTTCCCCTACTACAACATCAACCACCTGCCCTGGCTCATTACTCAGAACTAAGTCCAATATAGCCCCTTCTCTAGTCGGGCTAGCCACATACTGCTCCAACGATCCTTCCAGTACACATTTTACAAATTCCTGCCCGTCTAAACCCCCAGCTCTAGGTACTTTCCAATCCACGCTTGGGAGATTAAAATCTCCCACTATAACGACTCTGTTCTTTCTGCACCTATCCAATCTATTCACCTGCTGTTAAAGGTTGGCTTTGGCTGAACACTGCCCAACTCCTCACAAATGTTCTGTCTCTTCCTGCAGTGAGATTCAGTTCACCACCAGTCTCTCACCTATTGACTCTATCTACACTTCCTACAGTGTCTCAAAAGCTGCCAGCAAAACAAAGACCTCATGCATCCAGGACATTCTTCTTCCATTGGGAAAAAGGTACAAAAGTCTGAGGACACGTACCAACCAACACAAGAACAGATCCTTCTCTGCTTTAAAGTTTGTTTATTAGCATCATTGCAGTAACACTGCAATGAAGTTACTGTGAAAATCCCCTGGTCACCACATTCCTGTGCCTGTTCAGGTACACTGAGGGAGAATTTAGTACAGCCAAAGCATCTAACCAGCATGTTTTTCGGATCATGGGACAGAATCGAGTCCGCGGGCGGAACGTACAGACTCCACACAGTGACCAAAGCTGGAAACCAAACCTGCATCCCTGGCGCTGAGGCAGCAGAGCCAACCACTGTGCCATCCTGAGGCAGATGTCTGCTACCATCAGACTTCTGAATGGACCTACCTAGCATTAAGTTGATCTTTCTCTACACCCTACCTCTGACTGTAACACTACATTCTGTACTGTTTCCTTCTCTATGCCTGGTACGCTTTGCTTGTATAGCGCGCAGGAAACAATACTTATCACTATATCCCAATACATGTTACAATCATCAATCAAATAAGGAGTCACTCCAATATAAAAGGCTTGGATCAGTATGGTAAACTTGCGCCTCTCAGTCAGAATATTGTGGACTTCCATACTTTACCCCAACTCTCTGACCTTGTCATTTGTCCCTTCTCTCAGTCAAAACCAGACAATGCCTACAATGCAGAAGGCTGCATTTAGCCCATTTGAAGCAACATTTGAAGCAGCATTTTACAGACAATTCCTATTCCCATAGCCCCGCTCACATCATGGCCAATCCATCTAACCCTCACATCTTTGGACAATAAGAGAATTGGATTGGACAATAATTTGGATAGATAAATTTTTGAACAGTAAAGGAATTAAGGGTTATGGTGAGCGGGTAAATGGAGCCAAGTCCACAAAAAGATCAGCCGTATCTTATTAAATGGCAGAGCAGGCTCAAGGGGCCAATATGGCCTACTCCTGCTTCTAGTTCTTATAAGGGGAACTTAGTACGGCCAATTCACATCTTTGGAGCCTGGGAGGAAACCAGAGCACCCAGAGGAAACCCACACATGGAGAATGAGAAACCCTCGCAGTCAGCCAAGGCGAGAATTGAACCTCGGTCCCTGGTGCAGCAATGCTAACCACTGTGTTAACCCTGTTGCTTGTAACCTCTCTCTGACCTTGTAGTTTGTCCTCATTGTCCCCACCACTCTGTCCATCAAGTCTTCTAGTAACCGGCAGAAGCTCCAATGGGGAGACAGTGTACCAGGGGAACGAGGCAAATGGGGACAAAGAAAAATTCTTTAAGAAATCTTGTGAAAACGGATCAATTCAGGATTGAATGGATGACAGAACCCCTCGCAACAACAGAAAGAATGTAGAAGAACCCAAAGAGCCGTTTCCCTGTGGTACTATACAGAAACAGGAATGTAATTATCTGTCAATTGGAGGAGAGAGTTGACCGGCCAGCAGGGACAGTTGAATAGTGCTACTCACTAAAATCATTAACAGACATTGTGCGTGAGCCTGTATATTTACCGATAGGTCATAGCCTCGATGAGGAACGGCTGGTTTTCTGCCACAGCTCTGCGTCGCGCCTCTTTAGTAGCGTTGTAAACAGCGAAGACATCATTCCCATCCACTCTGATCGATATTATCCCATAACCAGGGCCTCTGGCAGCTAGTGGGACAAAGAGGGGGAGTTAGCCGATTCCGTGCGTTCCCCCAGTAGATCTATACCAATGATGCAGCCTCAATTTTAATCTACTCACCTTACAGGAACAGGCCAGGTTAGTCCTGGGCAGGGTAGCAGGGGTGGGCTGTTTATGGATCCCACTCAACATTACACTTCACTTATTGCAATAAAACAGGTGCAAACAAGGCATCCTACCCACCAATTCCTAAAACACCTTATCTATCGCCATCGTACCTCGCCTTTAATATTTCGGCACAAGCTTTGGGATGGATCTCAAGGCCTGGGGTTGGGTGCAGACTTCAGTTAGGTGTTCAGACTGAAGGTAGTAGGTTTACAGCAGAGAATCATAGAATCCCTAAGTGCAGAAGGAGGCCATTCGGATCAAGTCTACATCAATCCTAATCCCAGACAGAATCTACCCATGTCATCATGTATTTACCCTGTTAATCCCCCTAACACTAAGGGGCAATTTAGCACAGCCAATCCACCTAAGCTGCACATCTTTAGTGTGTGGGAGGAAACTGGAGCATCCAGAGGAAACCCATGGAAACACAGGGAGAACGTGCAAACTCCATACGGATAGTGACTGAGGCTGTAATTGAACCCAGTTCTCTTGCACTGTGAGGCAGCAGTGCTAATCACTGTGGTTCCGAGGAGATTTAATTAGGTGGTGCTCAGTATCCTGAAGTTTTTTTGATAAGAGTCAACTGTTGTATTTGGTATAAGGGAAGTCAAGTGGTCTTTTGGCATAGTAGCTTGTGTTCTTGCATTAAGCCAGGAATTCCAGGTTCAAATCCCACTCTGGAAACTTGATGGCCAAGGAAGATGCGCCAATAACATGGCCAAACAATTTGAGGGTCAACTTGTAAACCCTTCCAACACCCGTCAACAGCAGTTAGTAAGAGCGGGAGAGAGATTTCTTGTCGGCCATGCAATGAAAGAAATTCGTAGGTTCTGCCATCATCAACCAAAAGCTTCGGCTATAACATGAATATAAAACCAAATGTTTCCATGGTAATTTGGGACGGGGAGGTGGGTGAGCAATGGCTCAGTGGGCTGATGTACATCAGACTGGCACCAACAGCAGCAATTGGTAAAATGGGGCAGCAAGGTGGCCCACTGGTTAGCAGTGCCTCACAGCTCCAGACACCTGGGTTCGATTCCTGCCTTGGGTCACTGTCTGTGTGGAGCCTGCGCGTTCTCCCTGTGTCTGCATGGGTTTCCTCCAGGTGCTCCAGTTTCCTCCCACATTCTGAAAGACATACTGATTAGGTGCATTGAGCTGAATAGGCACCAGAATGCGGTGACTATGGGAATATCACAGTAACTTCATTGCTGTGTTAATGTAAGCCTTATTTGTCATTAATAAATAAAATTTAAACTTGAAGAACCAGAAGCAGGGGAGGTGGTAACATAGTGGCATTGTCGCTGGACTAGTAATCCAGAGGCCCAAGCAATGCTCAGGGTCCAAACCCCACCAAGGCAGATGGTTAAATTTGAATTCAATAAAAATCAGGAATATAAAAAAGTCTAATGAGATGAAACATTGTCAATTGTCATTAAAAACAAACCCATCTGGTTCACTAATGTCCTTTAGCGAAGGAAATCTGTTTTTATTTAAAGTTTTTTTTTATTAGTGTCACAAGTAGGCTTACATTAACATTGCAATGACGTTACTGTGAAAATGTCCTAGTTGCCACGCTCTGGTTCCTATTTGGATACGCTGAGGGAGAATTGAGCACAGCCAATGCACCGAATCAGCACATTTTTCAGACTGTGGGAGGAAACCCAAGCAGACACGGGAAGAATGTGCAGCCTCCACACAGAGTGACGGGAATCAAACCCAGATCTCTGGTGCTGTGAGGCAGCAGTGCTAAGCACTGTGCCATCGCTGTTGCCTTTACCTGGTCTGGCCTACAGATCCACAGCAATGTGGTTGACTCTCAAATGCCCTCTGGGATGGGCAACAGCAGCTAGCGATGCCCACACCCCACAAACAAATAATTAAAATACAAAACAGGTGGAACCAAATCTTTTCCCTAATGAGTTATGGAATGTGCTGCCTGAGGGATGGGAACAGATTCAACAACTTTCAAAAGGGAATTCAATAAATATCTGAAAAGAGGGAAAGAAAATAAGGGTGTGGAGTAAGAGAAGAAGTGTGGGTGTGACTGGATTATCTTTCAAAGAGCCAGCATCAGTATAACAGACCAAATGGCCTCCAAACATGCTGTAACATTCTTGGATTCTATAAATCCCCGTTGATTCTCTATACTTACCAATGCCGTCTCCTCTGTACTGCTCATGAGTTGGTGTCGAGATGGCGTAGCCATTGTTTCTACAGAAGAATATGATGGGACACTCCAGCGTGGCTGAGAAGTTGAAGCCAGCGTGAGCGTCTCCTTCGCTCGCAGCACCTTCACCAAAGTAGCAGATGACCGCACGGTCTTCCTGACTCACTTTGTAGGCGTATGCAGCTCCCACAGCTAGAAATAGAAAGCAGGCAAGGCGTGAGAATTCAAACAGGGAAGGGTTATAACATGGGAGGGAAGGGGGCAGCAGGGGGGCTAAAATAACAGGACAGGAGGACTAATTATCCCTTGGGATTTCTGACTGTGAATTCCTTCCCCGGCCCAGTGGCACAATGGTGAGCACTGCTGCCTCACAGTGTCCAATTACCTCAGGGCAGTGTCTGCACATTCTCCTCATGACTGCGTGGGTTTCTTCCGGGCGCTTCGGTTTCCTCCCTCACTCCAAAGATGTGCAGGCCAGTTTGACTGGCCGTGCTAAATAGTGTTGGAAGGAATGTTGGGTTAAAAAGAGTAGTTACAAGGATAGGGCCTGGGTGGGATTGTTGTCAGCAGAGACTCGATAGATCAAACGGCCTCCTTCTGCACTATAGAGATTCTGTGACCCTCACCCCACTTTGCTAGGGCAGCTTTTTGTACAGCTGAAGGAGCAGACAAAAGGAACAGCTAAGGGGACGTAGAACAGAGAAGTCTAGCTGCAGAATGCAGAACAAGTTATGTCTTCAAAGACAGTGCACCACACTTACCAACAGAGACATACTGAGCTGAGTGAGGAAAATTCCTCTCTAGGGGAGGAACTCAATACCCAGGGAAAGGGGCACTGTACGTTGGGGAGAAAGAAAATAGAACAAAGAACAAAACAGCATGGGAAACAGGCCCTTTGGCCCAACGAGCCCGCGCTGCCACCCCGATATTCCCACCTCTACTCGCGATCCTTGTCCATGTTTATAGATCTATGGATTAAAAAACCAAATTTGAGACAACTTAGGGAGAATTTGTTTTGTCAATCAGCCTAAGAGCACATCTTTGGGATGTGGGAGGAAACCGGAGCACCTGGAGAAAACCCACGCAAGCATGGGGAGAATGCGCAAACCCCCACAGACACAGGCCCAAATCCATATATCTGCACAGCACAGCAATAGTCACTGAGCTGTCGTGTTGCCCATCAAATGGTCCAGGTCAAGCGTACACTAACGACGTGAAGCACTAGGATACTCTCGAAAAAAATCCAAGAGCAGCCCTCTCATGACCCATGGCACGTATGCCCCTCGTTAGACAACAAGGTGGACCAAAGCACCTGTAGAATAAAAACAAGTACATCAATATCATCATCTATTTACACACTTCCCAGGGACTCCCAAGGCTCATGATCCCTATTTTAAATCAGTTTTTTTATACCCCTCCAATCCCATTCTGTTCATGTGCCCATCTAAGTATTTCTTAAATAACTCCAGAATGCCTGCCTCCACCACTTTACTTGGCAGCGCATTCCATACCCCCATCACCCTGTGTGTGAAAAAACTGTGAAAAAAATAGAGGGCAATTGAGGTACCCCACTCATACGGTGAGCGAGGGAACGAGGTATCTAGTGGAAAAAGAGTCAAGGGAAGAGCATAAGACACTTTGCAAAGTGACAGCTCTTGTGAATGTTTAAGAGTTCTTCTGAAGGCTGTTCTGCAACTTCCAGTTTGTAACTCAAGCACTCTGCTGGCATCTAGTGAGCAATACGTAGTAAAACATCTGATTCACCAAAGTGAGGGGAAAATCGAAGAGGAAATCTGCAAGGATAGCCCTGAAGGGAGGGGTGGTAGCCTCGGGGAGGGGGGTAAGAGCTGGAGTTGAGGGGTAGTTGGAGGGTGCTGAGAGAAGGGAAGGCAGATAAGAATACCAAAGGTTAAGAGAGTGTGACGGTAACATGCTTAGAATGCAAATTCTTACCCTGGGGCATTTGTGTTGCCAAGGGAGATGAGATTGTGACAAAATGAAGATCCCTGCTGCCGTAGTGAACTGGCATCTGACGCCCCTTACCCACATCTCTGGCGCTGGCATAGCACTGTGCCATGAAGAGCTCCAGGGGGAAACCTCTGTACATTAAGACACCTGGGAAGAAGGCAAAGTACAAGTGGGTTAGAGAAAGGTAACTGGCAGTGCCTCACCTGCTGGAAATCTCCGACCTCATCCACAGCTGGGATTCTCCAGTCCCGCTGCAGTGAAATGGAATTTCGGCTGAGCGCCAAATTCTCCATTCCCGCTGACAGCAGAGTGGGAAGGAATAAGATCAGAGAATCCTGGCCATCATCTCTCCAGAGTGCGCAGAGAGAGCTACTTATCCTCAATGAATAACCTCGAAGCGCAGTCACCGCTGTTAGGTGGCAACCATATTGTTAGGTAGTACACACTACAAGGTCTTGCAAACAGACGAGACAATCTATTGTTCTGGATGGTTTTAGCTAAGGTTAGAAATGTGGCCAGGGTGTAGGGAGAGCTCACACCTCCCTTGAACCGCACCATGAAATCTCACCTGAACTGTGGAAGCAAGTAGACCATTGCTTGTTGTACGAGGAATGGTTGAGGGCTCTGGGTCTGTACTCGTTGGAGTTTAGAAGGATGAGGGGAGAGATCTCATTGAAACTTGCAGGATTGTGCGAGGCCTGGATACAATAGGCTTGGAGAGGATGTTTCCACTGGTAGGAAAAACTAAAACCAGAGGGTACAACCTCAGGCTAAAAAAGGCAATCCTTCAAAACAGAGATGCGAGGAAGTTCTTCAGCCAGAGAGTGGTGAATCTGTGGAACTCTTTGCTGCAGAAGATTGTGGAGGCCAGCTCGGTAAGACACAGATAGATAGGTTCTTGATCAATTAAGGGGATGAGGGGTTGTGGGGAAAAGGCAGGAGAATGGGGATGAGAAAAAAAAAAATTAGCCATGATTGAATGGCAGAGCACACTCAATGGGCCAAATGGCCTAATTCTTGCTCTAGTCTTATGGGCTAAATGTCCCATCCAAAGGTCTAAAACAGCAGCCTCTCAGTGCTGCACTGAAGTATCCCGACAGTTCAGAGAAGGTTCACCAGATTGATTCCAGGAGTGAAAGGGTTGATGTATGAGCAGAGATTGGGCTGCCTGACTGTGAGATGGAGGCTGAATCGTTGAATGGTACGAAGAGAGAGATAGATATATTTGAAAGGCATACGATCAAACAGGGAATAGAGGGATCATTGAACCCCTACAATACAGAAAGAGGCCACTCGGCCCATCGAGTCTGCACCGACCACAATCCCACCCAGGCTCTACCTTCCTATCCCAACATACTTACCCACTAATCCCTCTAACTTATGCCTCTCAGGACACAAAGGGCAATTTTTAGCATGGCCAATCAAACTAACCCGCACATCTTTGGACTGCGGGAGGAAACCAGAGCACCCGGAGAAAGTCCATGCAGACATGAAGAGATGTCTCCTGGAGAGATGTAGAAATAACAGAGTTGTTGTGATGGGAGACTTCAATTTCCCAAACATCGACTGGAATATCCCAGGGGTAAGGGGTTTGGATGGGGAGGAGTTTGTTAGGTGTGTTCAGGAGGGTTTCCTGACACAGCACGTAGACAAGCCTACGAGAGGAGAGGCTGTACTGGACCTGGTACTAGCTAATGAACCAGGACAGGTGATGGATCTCTCGGTAGGAGAGCATCTTGGGGATGGAGATCATAATTCTATCTCCTTCACCCTTGCATTGGAAAAGGATAGGATCAGGCAGGCTAGGAAGGTGTTTGTCTGGAATAAGGGGAAATATGAAGACATCAGGCAGATGTTGGGGCGAATAAACTGGAAGGAGGTGTTCTTGGGGAAAAGCACAGAAGGAAGGTGGCAGATATTCAAGGAATGCTTGTCTGGAGCTTTGCACGACAACGTTCCGGTGAGACAAGGAGGTTTTGGTAGGACGCGGGAACCGTGGTGCACGAAGGCTGTGGTGAACATAGTCAGGAAGAAAAGAAAGGTGTATAAAAGGTTCAAAGAGCTAGGAGATGTTGGGGATCTAGAGAAGTATAAGGCTTATAGAAGAGAGCTTAAAAAGGAAATTAGGAGAGCCAGAAGGGGTCATGAGAAGGCCTTGGCTGGTAGGATTAAGGAGAATCCCAAGGCCTTCTACAAATATGTGAAAAGTAAAAGGATGAGAAGAGAAGGGATAGGACCTATAAAAGGTGAAGGGGGAAAAGTCTGTATGGAACCGGAAGAAATGGCAGAAGTGCTTAATGAGTACTTTGCCTCAGTATTCACGGTGGAAAGTGATCTGGGAGGATGCACTACAAGTTTGCGGCAGACTGAAAAGATTGAGTATGTAGATATTAAGGAAGCGGATGTGTTAGAACTTTTAAATGCTATCAAGATAGACAAGTCTCCGGGACCAGATGGGATGTACCCCAGGTTGTTGTGGGAGGTGAGGGATGTCATTGCAGAGCCCCTGGCGATGATCTTTGCGTCGTCGATGGAGATGGGAGAGGTTCCGGAGGATTGGAGGATTGCGGATGTGGTCCCTATTTTCAAGAAAGGGAACAGGGATAGTCCTGGAAATTACCGACCGGTGAGTCTGACCTCAGTGATTGGTAAGCTGATGGAGAGGCTTCTGAGGGACAAGATTTACGAGCATTTGGAGAAGTTTAGGTTGATTAGAAATAGTCAACATGGTTTTGTAAAAGGCAGGTCGTGCCTTACGAGCTTAATTGAGTTCTTCGAAAATGTGACTGAACACATTGACGAAGGAAGAGCAGTGGACGTGGTGTACATGGACTTCAGCAAGGCATTTGACAAGGTCCCACATGCAAGACTTCTTGAGAAGGTGAGAGGCCATGGGATCCAAGGGGCTTTGGCCTTGTGGATCCAGAACTGGCTTGCCTGCAGAAGGCAGAGGGTGGTTGTGGATGGCTCTTTTTCTGCATGGAGGTCGGTCACCAGTGGAGTGCCCCAGGGATCTGTTCTAGGACCCTTGCTGTTTGTCATTTTCATAAATGACCTGGATGAGGAAGTGGAGGGATGGGTGAGTAAGTTCGCCGATGACACGAAGGTCGGTGGTGTTGTGGATGGTCTGGAGGGATGTCAGAAGTTGCAGCATGACATCGACAGGATGCAAGACTGGGCGGAGAAGTGGCAGATGGACTTCCACGCGGATAAATGTGTTGTGGTCCATTTTGGCAGATCCAACGGGATGAATGAGTACACTATCAAGGTAGGAGTCTTAGCTGTGTGGAAGAGCAGAGGGATCTTGGGGTCCGGGTCCATAAGACTCTCAAATCGGCCTCCCAGGTGGAGGATGTGGTTAAGAAAGCTTATGGTGTACTGGCCTTCATTCATCGAGGGATTGAGTTCAGGAGTCAGGATGTAATGCTGCAGCTTTATAGGACCCTTGTCAGACCACACTTGGAGTACTGTGCGCAGTTCTGGTCGCCTCACTATAGGAAGGACGTGGAAGCTATTGAAAGGGTGCAGAGGAGATTTACAAGGATGTTGCCTGGATTGGGAGGCATGCCTTATGAAGACAGGTTGAGAGAGCTGGGACTGTTCTCCCTGGAGAGACGAAGGTTGAGAGGCGACCTGATAGAGGTTTACAAGATGTTGAGAGGAATAGATAGGGTGGACTCTCAGAGACTATTTCCCAGGGCTGAAATGGTCGCGACGAGAGGGCACAGATTTAAGGTGCAGGGAAGCAAGTACAGAGGAGATGCTAGGGGAAAGTTTTTCACTCAGAGGTGGTGAGTGAATGGAATCGGCTGCCGTCGGTGGTGGTCGAGGCGAACTCGCTGGGGTCTTTTAAAAGACTTCTGGATGAGTATATGGGATCCAATGGGATTGGGGGTTATAGATAGGTCTATGGCTGGGTAGGTTTTGATGTGTTCGGCACAACTTGTGGGCCGAAGGGCCTGTTTGTGCTGTAGTGTTCTATGTTCTATGAGGGGAGTACGTAAACTCCACACAGACACAACAGTAACCCAAGCCGGGAATCGAACCCAGGTCCCTGGAGCTGTGAAGCAGCAGTGCTGACCACTGTGCTACCGTGCCACCCTGACAGTCCAAAGATGTGTGGGTTAGGTTGATTGCTAAAATTGCCCCTTAGTGTCCTAGACGTGTAGGTTAGGGGGATTAGTGGGTAAAATATATAGGAATATGGGGATAGGGCCTGGGTGGGATTGTGGTCAGTGCAGACTCAATGGGCTGAGTGGAGTCTCTCTGTAGTATAGAGTTTCTATGATATATTTCTAATAAAAAAAACAAGATTAAGAGATATGCAGAGCAAGTGGGGAGGTGGATTTGAGACCAGTGAGAGATCAGCCATGATCTGATTGAATGGTGGAGCAGGCTCAAAGGGCTGAATTTGCCAAATTCTGCTCCTAATTCCTGTTTCACAGAAGAGTTTAAAATTTTAGTTCATAGCCAACAAAGCTGACAATCCCTAAAAGCGAACAACGTATGTTTTGCACACATCCTGAATAGAGGAGATGGATAGGAATTAACAAGCATCATTTTCCATTGCTGGAAGAGGTGGTGAGGGATGTACCATCAAGGAAGCAATGGGGGAAAGAGTTATATAACCCGTGCCATCCACAAAGCCAATGGATGGGCTACCCCTGCCATCCAAAGCCAATGGCTGACCACTCTCTACCCGTGTCACCCACAGAGCCAGTACAGACACCAGCACTGTTGGATCATTCTTATGTTGTAACGATCCAGAGAGGATGGCTTGGGAAGCTTCCCTTTGATCAGCACTGTGCGCCAAACCTCTGACTGGGGAAGCTAAGCACATGGTCACACAGCACACGAGGCCAGTTATTCCAGTTCAAAGTTTATTTATTAATGTCACAAATATAGAATCCCTACAGGTCAGAAAGAGGCCATTTGGTCCATCAAGCTTGTCCCAACCACAATCCCACGCAGGCTGTATTTCTGTAACCGCACATATTTACGCTACTTATCCCCTGGCACTGGGGGCAATTTAGCTTGGCCAATCAACCTAACTCTCATATCTTTGTGCTGTGGAAGGAACTCGGAGGAAACCCATGCAGACATGGGGAGAACATGCAGACTCCGCACAGGTGGTGACCCTAGATGGGAATCAAACCCAGTCCCTGGCGCTGTGAAACAGCAGTGCTAACCACTGTGCCAACCCACATTGTTGGCCCCTCACATACCTGTGCTATCCCTTTGAAATGGTTATCTGGTTAGCTCCATTTTCTTCATAGCTTCGCAAATCTTTCCAATGGCCCTTTGAAAATTGGTATTGAAGCTGCTTCTGTCGCTCTTTTACACAGTACATTCCAGATCATTACAACTCAGTGTAAAAAAAAATTATTCCTATCTCTGGCTACTTTGCCAATTAATTTAAATCAGTGTCGTCAGTTAATCGAGCCTTTTAGTGGCAGACAGGGGGAGAGGGCTGGGAGACCTTTCCTCTTTATTCTATCAAAATCCTCCGTGACCTTGAACCCCTCTATTAAATCTCTCCTTGGTTGTCACTACCTGAAGAAACTCGAACCGCGGCTTTCTCATGTAAATGGAGATTACTCTTACCGATCTAATAAATATCCTCTGCATCCTCCACAAGACTCAGGTATCCCGATTAAAACGTGGTGCAACAGAACACTCCAGTTGAAGCCTCCCATGTGATTCGTGGAAAGGCTGAGTTGCTAGATAAACTCCCAAAATGTTACAAAGACAAAACACTGCGAATAGAATCCCTACAGGAGGCCACTTGGCCCAACAAGTTAGCAAGGACAACAATCCCACCCAGGCCCCATCCCAGTAACCCCAAATATTTAACTTGTCTGACATTAAGGGGCAATTTAGCACGTCCAATCAACCTGACCAGCACATCTTTGGACTGTGGGAGAAAACCGGAGCGCCTGGAGGATATTCACAAAGACACGGGGAGAACGCCACACAGGCAGTGACCTGAGGTTGGAACTGAATCCGGGTTTTTGTCATTGTGAGGCATTGATGCTAACCACCGTGCGCCACCCTGCAGGAATTTGAAACAAAAACTGAAAACAGTCCAAAGGTGTGTGGGTTAGGTGGATTGGCCATGTTAAATTGACCCTAGTTCAGGGAGATTAGCATGGTAAATACGTGAGGTTACGGGAATAGGGCCTGGGTGGTCGGTGCAGACTCAATAGGCCGATTGGGAATCTACAAAAAATGCTGGAAATCTCAGCAGGTCTGACAGCATCCGTGGAGAGAGAATAGAGCCAACGTTTTAAAACTGCATGACCCACCATCAGCATCTTCACAGACCTGTTCAGATTTTCCAGCATTCTCTGTTTTAGTCCCTAAATCTTATTCCTGCCTGTGGAATAGAAAGTAGGGACTCGCTGGATTAGACAGCAGCTCCTGTCAATGGACTGTGTTACCCAGATTACTATCTCTGCATTTCACTTACCTGCTTCTCTGTACTGCCCGAAGACCAAGTCATTGGGTTCCAGCGCAGCAGCACTGCCAATGTGTGTGCCCTCTTCACCGTAGTTGGTCATATAAAAGGATATTCGGCCCTGTAAAACAGGTACAGAGTCTCAGCATGGCACGGGGTTAATCAACAGCAGCTCGACAGTGGCAGGAGAGGTCCCATCACAGGCATCACGCTGGATAGCTCAATAAAAGTCTTGAATTGATACAAAACCACCCACAAACCTCAGGAAGGCCAAAGGTGCAGGCTGGAATTTTCTGACTGTTCTCACCAGCAAGATTTTCCAATCCCGCTGTAGTGAAAAGCAGAAGCTCGATGCCAAGTTCTTTGGCTTTGCTGGAGTAGAACGGCTGGTAAGATTGCGTCGCAGTCTTTGAAGTGTACTGACTGTTATAATACAGGGCACAAGGCCAGCATTTCATGCACATCAAGCTCACCCAAACAGCAGTGAGATGGCAACCAGGTATTCCACTTCTACGCCTTGGTTGAGAGACAAATGTTGGCTCAGGGCATGAGATTAATAACACACAACTTGATTAACTCCTCATTTGCTGTTTTGAGAGTTAGGGAATCTCGAACTTGGGCACAATATAAATTGATAGCAAAGTAGAAGGGACGGTGCAATGCCACAGTGGTTAGCACTGCTGCCTCACAGCGCCAGAGACCTGGGTTCAATTCCCAGGTTACTGTCTGTGCAGAGCCTGTATGTTCTCCTTGTGTCTGGGTGGGTTTCCGCCCACAGTCCAAAGATGTGCAGGTTAGATGGATTGGCCATGCTCAATTGCCCCTTAGTGTCAGGGGAACTAGCTAGGATAAGTGCATGCGGTTATGGGGATTGAGTCTGAAGGGAAGTTGGGTGGTGATAATGGTCAGTGAACACTTGTTGTGCTGAATGGCCTCCTTCTGCACGATCAGATTCTATTCTGCCAAAAGGTATATCGTGTTTTACAAATTCTCACAGCAGTAAGATAATGAAACCTTGAAGGCAGCTTGAGCACAAAGCAGGAATGCGAGAACAGTCACATTTACATGTAGCAGTTTGAGATCAAGGAGGAAGGGAAGATGATGGTGAATACAGGAAATCATCCACTCGGCTACTCCGTTTGCAGGTATCACTCCAAACTAGTCATAGAACATAGAACATTACAGCGCAAGAACAGGCCCTTCGGCCTTCGATGTTGCGCCGACCAATTATGAAAAAAAGCAATGACCCTCCAAACTAAACCTTCTCTTCCATAAACTTATCAACTAACCTCTTAAATGCCACCAAACTTGGCGCATCTACAACTGCCGCAGGCAGGGCATTCCACTCCCTAACCACCCTCTGGGTAAAGAACCTACCTCTGATATCCGTCCTATAACTATCACCCCTTAATTTAAAGCTGTGTCCCCTCGTGCTAGCTTTCTCCATCCTAGGAAAAAGGCTATCACTGTCCACCCTATCTAAACCTCTAATCATCTTATATGTTTCGATCAGGTCCCCTCTTAGCCGCCTCCTTTCTAACGAAAACAACCTCAAATCCCTCAGCCTCTCCTCATAAGACCTGCCCTCCATACCAGGCAACATCCTGGTAAAACCTCCTCTGTACCCTCTCCAATGCCTCCACATCTTTCTTATAATGCGGGGACCAGAACTGCACACAATACTCCAAGTGCGGCCGCACTAGAGTTTTGTACAGTTGCAACATGACGTTGCGGCTCCGAAATTCAATCCCCTACCAATAAAAGCTAAGACTCCATATGCCTTCTTAACAACCTTATCGACTTGACTGCCTACTTTCAGGGATCTATGCACAAATACACCAAGATCCCTCTGTTCATCAACACTATTAAGAATCCTACCATTAGCCCTATACTCTACACATTTATTATTCCTGCCAAAGTGCATTACCTCACACTTTTCCACATTAAACTCCATTTGCCACCTCTCAGCCCAGCTCTGCAACTTGTCCAAGTCTCTCCGCAAACTATAACGCCCCTCTTCACTATCTACCACTCCATTGACTTTACTGTCATCCGCAAACTTACTAATCCATCCTTCAATACCCTCATCCAGATCATTTATAAAAATTACAAACAGCAGGGGCCCCAAACAGACCCCTGAGGTACACCACTTGTCACCGAACTCCACGATGAATATCTCCCATCAACCACCACCCTCTGTCTTCTATTCGCTAGCCAATTCCTAATCCAATTAGCTAAATCACCCTCTATCCCATACATCTGCATTTTCTGCAGAAGCCTTCCATGGGCCACCTTATCGAACGCCTTACTAAAGTCCATATATACCACATCAACTGCCTTACCCCCATCCACCTCTTTGGTCACTTTTTCAAAAAACTCAATAAGGTTAGTAAGGCACGACCTACCCTTCACAAAACCATGCTGACTATCCCCAATCAATTCATTTCTCTCTAAATAACTATAAATCCTATCTCTAATAATTCTCTCCAATACTTTACCCACAACAGAAGTAAGACTCACTGGCCTATAATTCCCTGGAAAGTCTCTCTTCCCCTTCTTGAACAATGGGACCACATTCGCTATCCTCCAGTCTTCCGGAACCACACCCGTAACCAACGACGACCTGAAGATCAGAGCCAGAGGCTCTGCAATCTCCTCTCTTGCCTCCCAGAGAATCCTAGGGTAAATCCCGTCCGGCCCAGGGGACTTATCTAACTTCAAACCCTCAAGAATATCTAGCACATCCTCCCTATCTACTTCAATACTTTCCAGTTTGCAACCCTGTACCTCAGTGTTCTCCACAACTACATTTACATCTCCCTGCATGAATACTGAAGAGAAATATTTATTCAGTGCCTCTCCAATCTCTTCAGGCTCCACGCACAACTTCCCACTGCTGTCTATGACTGGCCCTAATCTTGCCCTAACCAATCTTCTATTCTTAACATATCTAAAGAAAGCTTTAGGATTCTCCTTAATCCTATCAGCCAAAGTCTTCTCGTGTCCCCTCTTAGCTCTCCTCAACTCACTCTTTAGCTCCCTCCTGGCTAATCTATAGCTATCCATTGCACTAACCGAGCCTTCAAGCCTCATCCTGACATAAGCCTCCTTTTTCCTTTTAACCAGCAAATCAACTTTTTTCGTACACCAAGGTTCTCTTACTCGACCATTTCCTCCTTGCCTGACAGGGACATACTTATCAAGGACTCGCAGCAGCTGCTCCTTGAATAAGCTCCACATTCCAGATGTTCCCAGTCCCTGTAGTTTCCTAGTCCAATCTATGCACCCTAATTCTCTCCTGATGGCCTCATAATTACCCTTCCCCCAGCTATAACTACTGCCCCCAGCTTCATGCCTATCCCTATCCATCACTAAGGTGAACGTAACCGAATTGTGGTCACTATCACCAAAATGTTCACTAACTTCCAAGCCTAACACCTGGTCTGGCTCATTGCCCAGCACCAAATCCAATGTAGCCTCACCTCTAGTTGGCCTATCTACATACTGAGTCAAAAAACCTTCCTGCACACTTTGTACAAAAACTGACCCCTCTAATGAGCTAGAGCTATAGCTATTCCAATCAATATTAGTAAAGTTAAAGTCCCCCATAACAATTACCCTATTACTTTCACTCCTGTCCAGGATCGACTTTGCAATCCTTTCCTCTACCTCTCTAGAACTTTTAGGAGGTCTATAAAAGACTCCCAACAGGGTGACCTCTCCTCTCCTGTTTCTAATCTCAGCCCATACTACCTCAACAGACAAGTCCTCATCAAACTTCTTTTCTGTCACTGTGATACAGTCTTTGACTAATAATGCCAATCCTCCCCCCTTCTACCTCCATCTCTACTCCGACAAAAGCATTTGTATCATGAAGTACATGGAGGAGTTATGTATCATGACCACAGAAATGAGTGTGATTGGATATGGAGGGGCGTTAATTGGATAAGAGTCGGGATAAAACTAACCTGATCTGACTGAATAAAACAAAAAAAAACTGGAGCCCAATACAGGTGGAGGAAACGTGAGAGAGAGAATGGGGCACAAGAATGAGTGCAAGAGATTGAAAGAAAGAGTGAAAATTTGTAAGAGTGAGAGAGAGAGAGCGCACCAGAGAGCAAGTGGGTGAGATAGTTCGAGAAAGAGAAAAAAAATTGTGTAAGAGAGGTAGTACAAGAGTGTTGTGAGATAGAAAGAATCTTGTGGTCTAGTGAGGCCAGAGTAGGAGAATGTAAGAGTGTATGTGGGGGATAGGTTGAGAGTGTGAGAGATAGAGAAAAAGAGAGAAGCCAGAGACCAAAGGCCAGAAACTGCAAGGTAAGTTGGGCACTTTTCTATATAATGAGGGAAGTATTCATGTAATCCCATGTTAAGCTGCAAATCACTGCCTGTACTTTACATGAAATAATAAACTTGTTCTGACTTCTCACGAAAGTAGTATCACACCTTAGTTTTGTTGCCAAAATACCAGGGAGAACTCCCCTGCTCTTCTCATCATTTGATGGGGCCTTTTATATCTACTTGAGAGGGTAGATGGTTTTGGTTTGACTGGTCATCGAAAAGATGGCACCTCCAACAGTGCGGCCTACCCTCAGTACTGCAGCAGAGAGTCAGCTTGGAATACTGTGCTCAAGATAAACATAATGATGTCTCAGTGACAAAGCAGGCAGAGTAACTACCCTGCCCCTCACAACTGTTTACCTGTCGCTGGGACTCGTATAAAATGCGATCCATTGTGTTCAGCAGCGTCATCTTCTGATAGAACTTCAGTACCATGTCCTTAGGCAACTGTGGGAAGAAGAGAAGAAAAAAACCAGACTTCAGATCAGTGAAAACAGGCCACAGAACTATCACTCCCAGCAAGAACAGCAACGCAAGCTCTGCTGTGAGATTAACGTGTTGTGAGTTCACCGACCCCTCAAGGGGGAAAGGAGGGGGGCTGCCCCATGGGAAATGGACACAATTAAATAATGTCTAAGAGACCTAATGCTTTTGAGACTCACTCTACATCAACACAAAGTTATTCTCAAAAAAAAAAACACATCATGTTTTGTAGGGAAAGAGTGGAAGAATGAGATAAAGGCTGGATGAACACAATAGCTTCCTTCTATCATGATTCGGAGAGTTATGAACTTTTTAACAAGTAAATTTTTGGTTAGCAATGTTCTTATCCACCTGAATAACAGGGAAGGATCATTGCTGATTTTCTTTCCTATCAGAGCAGTATCTGTCCAACTGAAGCCCTTTATTTCCTATTTGTTCATGGGATGTGAGTGTTCTTGGCTAGGCTAGCATTTATTGCCCATTTCTAATTGCCCTCTATTTCAGGAGGGGCATTTGTGAGTCAAACACATTACTATATATTATGGAGTCATATGTAGACCAAATCAGTTAAGGACAGCAGATTTCCTTCCCTAGAAAGGGACATTAGTGAACCAGCTGAGTTTTTACAACAATGACTTCATGGTTATCAGTAGATTAGAATAAAATCCCTACGCTGCAGAAGGAGGCCATTAGACCCATTGAGTCTGCACCGACCACAATCCCAACCAGACCCTCTTTCCACAACCCCACACTTTTATCGTGCCAATTCACTGACATATGATCAATTTACCAAGGCCAATCAACCTAACTCGCACATCATTGGATGGTGGGAGGAAACCAGAGCACCTGGAAGAAACCCACACAGACACAGGGAGAATGTGCAAACTCCGCACAGATAATGACCTGAGACCAGAATTGAACCTGGGTCCCTGGCGCTGTGAGGCAGCAGTGCTAACCATGTGCTGCCCCAGATTTTACCATTGGCCATATTGGGATTTGAACCCATGTCCCCAGGATATTATCTAGACTACCTGGATTACTTGTCCAGCCACAATATCAATAGGCCACTGCCTCCCACTTGCACCAAACAATCTTGACTCCGATTAGAAATTCTCTTTCTGGGTGAGGGACAGGGATCCCTGGCCTGAGCAACAGTCCTTTCCATCACATCTATATTTAAAACAAATATATTCATTCTCAAGTTGTGGACATCACTTGTTTTTTACTGCCCATCCCCTGGTTATTGTGCAGGTGGGACTTCTTGACTGCTGTGTAACTATAAGCAGGGTGGCGCAGTGGTTAATGCTGCTGCCTCACAGCTCCAGGCATAGAACATAGAACAATACAGCACAAACAGGCCCTTCGGCCCACAAGTTGCGCCGATCACATCTACCAATCCACAGACCTATCTATAACCCCCTATCCTATTCCTTTCCATATACTCATCCAGAAGTCTCTTAAAAGACCCCAGTGAGTTTGCCTCAACAACCTCCGACGGCAATCGGTTCCATTCACTCACCACCCTCTGAGTGAAAAACCTACCCCTGACATCTCCTTTGTATTTGCTTCCCTGCACCTTAAATCTGTGTCCTCTCGTATTGACCATTTCAGCTCGGGGAAATAGTCTCTGAGAGTCCACCCTATCTATTCCTCTCAACATTTTATAAACCTCTATCAGGTCGCCTCTCAACCTACGTCTCTCCAGTGAGAAGAGTCCCAGCTCCCTCAACCTATCTTCATAAGGCCTGCCTCCCAATCCAGGCAGCATCCTTGTAAATCTCCTCTGAACCCTCTCAATAGTCTCTACATCCTTCCTACAATGAGGCGACCAGAACTGCGCACAGATCTGGGTTCGATGCCTGGCTTGGTCACTGTCAGCGTGAATTCTGCACGTTCTCCCCGTGTTTGCATGGGTTTCCTTCCACATTCTAAAGATGTGTGGGTTAGGTTGGTTGGCCTTGCTAAATTGTTCCTTAATGTCCCAGGGTGGGGTTAGCGGAGTAAATACGTGGGATTACAGGGATGGGACCTGGCTGGGATTGTCGTCGATGCAGGCTCATTGAGTCAAATGGCTTCCTTCTGCACTGTAAGGATTCTATGAGATTCTGCAGTAGCTCCCTTCAAAAGGGCCATTACGATGCATCAGTACTGGATGGGACTGGAGTCAGCAATGGCCTGAAGTTCGCATGGGGAGCAACCGTGTGGCAGTCAGAAACTCACTGCACAGTGCAAACAGGTCACAGATTGTAAAGTGAACTTAGCAAAAATATGCAGCCAGCCCAGGCAAGGACCAGTTTCCCTTTCCTAAAGGATACTGGTGAACCCTGCTGGGGTTTTTACAACAATCAGCTCCAAAAGCTGAATTCAGGTTTTGTTTTAAGCTTCCCTGGTTGGGATCTGAATCATTCCTGGACTGGTAATTTGGGGAAGACATCCGCTGCACAACAGTCCAAATCATCTGGAATTGCAGAGTTCTGACTTGCTCCCTTTTGGCCCCGCTCCACTGATACAGGGAGCACTGTGGAGTGGACAGAAGTGGGGCGAGATATTGAGATTTAGAACGCACTTTCGTAGCTGGTCCAAATCGCCCCACGTCCATAGCAGTGAAACCTGAAATCAAGTCTCTGCTGTGCGTTTGAGTGCTGCAATTGCCAAGGAAAGTTAAACTTCCGATGGGGCAACTTGTACTGCCTGGTTCATTCCCCAGTCTCTGGCACTGAGCCAAGTTAGTGGCTTGATCCTAAGCTGGGAATGTTGCAAGGTTTAAACTCAGGTGTAATTTAGCAATTAACGAGTGTATCTGAACTGGACACCACAAATGACAGCCTCAACCATCACCCTTCACCCAACTCGACCTTCTCTCCCACACCCAGTCTCCCCCATGTCCCAACCATTGTACTCCGACCTGAATATCCCTGATCCAATCCCACCAGACTACTCCACGGCCTACCCTGACAAACCCATCCCCAATCCGACCTGACTGTCCCCTCACTAGATCACCCCCAATCTAACAGCTCCTTGGCCGACCTGACTATCCCTCATTCTAAACCTCCCATCTATCCTGCCCTCAACCTGACCACCCACTCCCCATTGAACAACTCAAGACCTTTATAAACTTATCCGAGTACGGCAACTATTGTTGTGGAAGAGGGGGCCACAGTTGGTGGAGGGGTTAATAGCGCGTGCATAAGCATGTGTGTGTGTCTTCTCTCGGTCTGACTTCTATAATCACTGCTCTTACTCAGGAGGGTTTGCGCTGACCCAATTCAAATCTGCTGCAGCTGGAATCAGAAGTCCCAGATGAAAATGCTTAATGTGGTCAAGGTGTGGAAGGCTTTGTGGTGCATTGCTGCTGACCAGGAGATCTGGGCCAATACGGATTGATGGATCAGATCTGCTGGGGAATGGTAATCACTTCAGATGGATTGGCCGTGCTAAATCGCCCCTTAATGTCCAAACTTTATGTTGGTCAGATGGATTAGCCATGGTAAATGTGTAGGGATAAGGCACACAAATGGGCCTGGATAAGATGTTCTGTCAGAGTCAGTGCAGACTCAATGGGCCAAATGGCCTCTTTCTGCACTGTAGGGATTCTATGAAATGACTTATTCAGTATTTTCAAAACCAATGATTGGGGAGGGTATCCTTCACATTGTGGCTGTGGGAACGTCAGGGCCTTGGATTTACTGTGGATCAGTTAGTGGCTGGATGTCATTCCCCACGACAATAAGTCATTCAGTTCAAAGCATTAGTTGGGTGCTTCGAGGATTCGGAGTAAATGTTGTAACAAGACTGGTTAGCTGCACTATTCTGAATGAAAATAGCTAATTTACAATCCAATCAAGGCACTACATCCTGACCATGGGAACTAGAATGAAATGATTTAACAATCTCCAAGTAACTGTCTTCCTTCTCTAACACTCCACACCACTAAGCAATACCTGTGTGTGTCCAATCCTCTAATACCTCATCTGATTTCCACACGAGACACCAGACCAAGCATCTATTTAACTACAGTGGGCATTGTGGTGCAGCTCAAATAGCTGCTTTTTGTAAATGCACATTCTTCCAATAGGTGTTACTGGGTGACCAGGAGCAGGAACCTCCCTTTAGCCCAGGAATCCCACAGGAAAACTGAAACCCACAGTGTAACTTATCATTGGCATCAACTCTCGGCTCAGGTTATGACAATCCTGCTGGAACCTGCTCACCAAGCAGTTCAATGCCAACACCAGATGGCACAACTACCTACAGGTCTCACCAGAGATTGTAGAAACTATCACAGAATCCTTCTTTCCGGTGTGAGAAGATGGTCATTCAGCCCATCGATTCTGCATTAATTATCCGAAAGAGCATTTACCAAGGCACACTCCATCCTTCCCTATTCCCACAACCCACTAATCCCTCTAACCTACACATCTTGGGACACTCAGGGGCAATTCAGCATCTTCCTAACCTATTAATCCAAGAACTCAGCGGGGACTCGGGTTCGAATCCCATCACGGCAGATGGAGAAATTTGACTTCAAATAAAAAAATTTGGAATTAAGAATCTACTGATGACTTTGTTGGAAAAACCTAGTAAAAGTAAGCTTTGCTCCCGAAAAGCGACAAATAGAAGCCATTAGCTTCAACCTATGGCAACATACCTTAGGGTCCTCATCAGGGTTCATGATCTGTCCTTGTCGGTCCATCACCCGATAGATGGGGATACCAGATATGACGTTGGGCTGAATGAACTCCAGCCTGTCCACAAACTCTGCAGAGGCTCCTGGAAACTGTGGCTTCTCATCCAGGGAAGTGAACTCTTGCTGGTGAACTGCATGCTGAAGAGGAGGAGGGAGAGAAGACTGTCAGACACTTTGATGGATACTCATGCCAAATTTAATGGGGAAAATAAATGATTGAGAAAAAATGGTTCCGTGCAAAGGATACACTTCCATTCAAAACCGCATAACGTTAACCAGGATATCAGAGGAAGCGGAACAGTATATTTAGAGACGCAAACTCTTAAGATACACTTAATTGCCACAGCACCCAAAATCCTCCAACGCAGTAAGATAGGGTAGGTCTTGAAGGTATCATCTGTCACAGGAATGACATTCTCATCCATAGTTCCATCACAATGGAACATAGTACCTGAGTATGGACAGTCCTGTGGCATCTGTAGATGTCAGATCTCACACTAAACAATAAATTTCCTGAACCACACTGTTGATGTTTAACAGGCCCCCATAAGACAACAAACATTAAGGATTTTCCCTCATCTCTTCAAGTGGCCAAACTCCAAAGCTTTATAGGAACAGTTAAAAGGTTGGGCAAGGTTTTGCCCAACTTAGTGCACATCAACAAACCCATAAGACATGAGAAAAATTAGGCCACTCGGCCATCGAGTTTGCCTCATCATTCAATCGTGACTGATATTTTTCTTACCCCATGACACTTGATCCCCTTATCAAAAACCTAGCTATTTCTATCTTTAAGACACTCACTGAACTGGCCTCCACAGCCTTCTGTGGCCAAGAGTTCCAGAGATTCATCATTCTCTAGCTGAAGAAATTTCTCATCTGTTTTAAAGGATCATCCCTTTAGCCTGAGATTGTGCCCTCTGGTTCTAACTTTTCCTACTAGTGGAAATATCCTCTCCACACCCACTCTATCCAGGCCTCACAGTATCCTGTAAGTTTCAATAAGATCCCCCTCTGCCTCATCCTTCTAAACTCCAATGAGCACAGACCCAGAGTTCTCAGCCTCTCCTCATATGACAAGTTCTTAACTCCCGGGATCATTCTTGTCTACCTCCTCTGGACCCTTTCCAAGGCCAGCACCTACTTCCTTAGATACTGTTACCTGAGATAGTTCTGAAAACAGAAGCAGGTTTGGTAATGGGACACATGCTACAGGCCTCTTAGACAAACATGCACATACCAGTTTACCCAAATCCTGGCCCACTATGACCTGGAACTATCGCTATTGTTGCAGTCAACCCCTCCTCCATTGGCTCAACAGCTGTTTCATTTTCAAATCCAGTGCAATGGCTCAGAACAGCCAGTCTACCATTCCACCAGGGCACTAAAGGATACCAAGCAGCAGTATGCTCTCATGAGGAAAGAAATCCTGGCAGGCTCATAAGAAGTTCTCAGATTATGCCGGCAGACCTAAATTCACCATACACATAGATCATAAGCCATTAGCAATTCTGACACAATAAGGCAGATTAGCTTCCATTTTACTCATAGGTCCGGACAGACTTTCTGGAGGAGGGGAAGTGGAGTACGATAAATATAGAAATAGTTTATGGGTAGAGTAAAAGACCTGTGGCAGGTATGGGGCTGCGGTGTAATATAAAGGGTTAATAGCTATTGTGCTAATTGTTAGAACAACATCAGATCATGTAACTGGATCCTGAGGGAAGAAAGTTCTGCTGGAGTCCTGCTTAAGTACATCTGCTGCCTCCCCATGTGATTCAAAAAAAACACAAAAACATTCACATTGATAAGATTTCAATCTCTGCAAACTGATCAGAGGTGAATTTGTACTTAGTGCGATCTCTGATTACCAACTGTTCTGCCCTTACTCAAGGTTAGGCCTATTCCTGTACCCTGCAGTCCCTTTTCTGAATGTCACCTTGGTTCAGTCAGTTATAACCCAAAGCCTTAGCCAACGAACACGGATATACACACACACACACACACACACACAGTTCTGCAGTGTAAGCTCTTCAGGTCAAGGACAGGCTCAGTGTGTCTGGACACAAAGAGAGAAACAAAATGCAAACTCAAGTGACTGGGAGTGAAGCACCACAGAAGGCAAGTGTCCCAGACAGTGGACAGGGAGATGGGGCAGGGATAAACTCCAAAAGTGCGAGGGCACTAGGAGAGTTCTCAAAAGACAAGTCCCAGAGCGGGGACAGGGACAGAATGAGGTCCCAGTTCAGTTAAAAACAGAGGAGCAGACAAATAAGCTCCAAATTGGCAAAGGGCTGTGGAAAGCAGGCATCAAGTGAAGAGGTCTCAAATGAAGCCCTGAAAATCAAGGCAGGCTCAGAAGAAGCTTCGAAGATCCAAGAAGACAACCAAAGATTGGTGACTCTGTACTGCAGGCCGCTGAGGGAAAGGTACCCCTTTGCAGCACCATATCTGCTTCCTGATGCGACTAAAGATTTAAAGCTGTGTTTGCGAGGTCTGCAGAGTCAGGAATCCAGAGGAACAGAATCGCAGGAGTTGAAATTTAAGCAAAGGGGCTATTGCTGATGTCAGCTGAACTGCAACGACGTTTGGAAAGAACTCCAAAGTTAGATCTTTGAAGGTGAAGACTGGAATCCCTTGTCAGAGAGACGAGGTCCAGAGAGATTGGCTGACTTGCAATGTTACTGGGTGGTCATTGAGAAATCCATGGATTCTGTCTTAGTCACACCTGATTTTTGCGTGTTGTGGTGACTGACCACAGCTGGCATGTTAATTCACATGTACCTTATATTAATCCTGAATGCTGGAGTACAAGATTGGTATAGTAAATAGTTTTATCTGTCTGACCTTGTAAAGTTTATTTTTGTTTGTCCAAACCGCAAGAATCTTGTTGCCTTATTCAATGAGCAAGCATCTCAAACTTGGTCAACTTTAAACAAAAATGTTATTGTCTCTAACTGCATCTTAACAACAAATTGGTGGTTTGACATACTTTTAAATCATAGCAGGTTAAAAAAAAATCACTCAAAAGAAATTCATGATCAACAGAGGTGAGAAGATATTTCTTCACCCAAAGAGTGGTTTGCCTGTAGAATTCATTACCACAGAAAGTAGTTGATGCCAAAACACTGAATGTATTCAAGAGGCAGCTGGATATAGCACTTGAGGCGAATAGGATCAAAGGTTATGGTAAGAAAGCAGGATTAGGTATTGAGTTGGATGATCAGCCATGATCATAATGAATGATGGAGCAGGCTCGAAGGACCAAATGGCCTCCTCCTGCTCCTACCTTCTATGTTTCTATGTTCAAGACAACACAAGATGACTATAACATACTTAGCTATCTGCACAGATAACCAGAGATCAAAATGTTAAATAGATTTGTGGATAATCCATATACTAATCAATGAAAATGAAAATGCGAAGCATACAAGAAAGAACAATTACATTTGCATAGCACCACTCATCCTCACGGTCTCTCAAAGGACATTTGCAGTCAATGAAATACATAAGCATGAAGTACCTTTGTTTATATGTTGCTTTGGAGTCAAATACATCAACTAATTTGCACATGGATAGGCCCCATAAACAGCAATCAGGTACGTTAGGTAGGGCGGCATGGTGACTAGCATTGCTGCCTCACAGTGCCAAGTTCACAGGTTCAATTCCTGGCTTGGGTCATTGTCTGTATGGCGTTTGCACATTCTTCCTGTGTCTGCTCCAGTTTCTTCCCACGGTCCAGAATGTGTGGGTTAGGTTGATGGGCTGCGCTAAATTGCCCTTTAGTGTCTCAGGATTTGTAGGTTAGGAGGTATTAATGAGACAAATAGGTCGGGTTGTGGGATAGGTTCTGGTGGTGGTGTTGGCTGAGGGGGGGGTGGAATTGTTGTCTGTACAGACTCAATGAGCCAAATGATCTCTTCTGCACTGTAGGGGATTCTATGATTCTAAGATACATCACCAGAGAATGGCCCAGATTATCAACTAGACATCAGCAGGATGACCTCAAAAAAAGCTGCCTACAAAGCCCAAGCGTCCATGGGCTGCCATGGACTTCCCTTTTCCTGATGCTCATCTGAATATAGCGCCATGTCAAAAGGGATCGAGGCATCTACCAACAATAAGGGTAAGCAGCCAATCACATTGAAACATTCTCACAGACAGCAAACCAGGAAGTTAGATGTGATTATCCTTTACTTCTTATTATCATTTTGCAGAGAGCAAAATAGAGATTGGCAAAAGCAAATGCGATTAAGAGAGCAGCTGAATAAGCAACAAATTTGTTTTGAAAAACTAGTTTAAAAATCTCATTTTTGTTAAAATTACAGTGGAGAAATTTGACATTTGGCTAGTTAGATTGCTCCTCGTAATGATGAGCTGAGTACACCTTCAGAAGCCCAGTCACATCGCGTTCTGCAAGAATCCTAGGATGGTTACAATACAAAAGGTCATTTGTCCATTATATTCATGCTGCCATCTACAAGAACAATTCACCGAGTGCCACTCCCCTATCTTTTCTCTGGAAACCTGTAATTATTTCCTCTTCAAATAATGAGCTAATTGCCTTTTAAAAACCCTTCACCACATTCTCAGGCATTCCAATTCCCAACCACTGCATACAAAGACATTTTTTTTCATGGCACCATTGCTTCTTTGGCCAATCACCTCAAGTCCCTGGCCTCTGTTGCTCCATCCTTCCATCAAGGGAACAGTTTCTCTGGATCTACTCTACCTACACCCCTTATAATTTTGGTTACCTCTATCAAACCTTTTCTCAACTTTCTCTTCTTCTGCTCTCAGGAGAATAGAACATAAGAAATAGGAGCAGGAGTAGGCCATCCAGCCCCTCGAGCCTGCCCTGCCATTCAATAAGATCATGGCTGATCTGTAACGGTTCAGTACCACTTTCCTGCTTTCTCCCTGTAATCTTTAATTCCCTTGTCAATTAAAAACCTATCCACTCTTGACTTGAACATATTCAGAGAGAAGCCTCCACCATCTCATCAGGCAGAGAATTCCAAAGATTCACCACCCTTTTCGTGAAGAAACACCTCCGCAACTCCGATCTGAACCCCCCCCCCTCTAATCTTGAGGCTGTGCCCTCCAGTCCTGCTATCTTTGTTAAGTGGGAAGAGTCTCTTAACCTCTACCCTATCCATTCCCTTCATCATCTTATACATTTCTATAAGATTCCCTCTCAGCCTCCTAAACTCCAAAGAGTACAAACCTAGCCTATTCAGTCTCTCCTTATAATCCAACGCCCTCATCTCTGGTATCAGCCTAGTAAACCTTCTCTGCACCTCCAAGACCAATATATCCTTCCTCGAATGCAGAGACCAAAACTGCACACAGTATTCCAGCTGCGGCCTCACCAGTACCCTATACAGCTGCAAAAGAACCTCCCTACTTTATATTCTATCGTCCTAGCTATAAGGGCCAACATTGCATTCGCCTTTTTATCACCTGCTGCACCTGCATACTGTGTTTTTGCAATTAGTGCACAAGGACCCCCAGGTCCCTCTGCACCGTCGCATGCTGCAGCTTTTTTCCATTTAAATAGTAGTCCTTCCTACCATTATTCTTCCCAAAGTGGATAACCTCACACTTGCTAACATTATACTCCATCTGCCAGGTTCTTGCCCACTCACTCAACATATCCAGATTCCTCTGCAGGCTTTCCACACCCTCTACGCAATTTGCTTTTCCACTCATCTTCGTGTCATCAGCAAATTTCGTCACCCTGCACTCCAGCCCTTCCTCCAGATCATCTATGTAAACGGTAAATAGTTGAGGCCTCAGCACCGAACCTTGGGGCACTCCACTAGTCCCCAGCTGCCAATCAGAACAGCACCCGTTAATACCTACTCTCTGCTTCCTATTAGACAACCAATCCTCTATCCAGTCCAACACCCTACCCCCGATTCCCTGCACCTTAACCTTCTGCAACAATCTTTTGTGAGGCACCTTATTGAACGCTTTCTGGAAATCCAAAAGCACCACATCCACCGGTTCCCCTCTATCTTCCGCACTAGTCACTTCCTCATAGAACTGCAATAAATCCATCAAGTACGACTTCCCCTTAACGAATCCGTGCTGCGTCTGCCTGATCAAACCGTTCGTATCCAGATGCCTCATTATTTCTGCTTTGACTACAGATTCAAGCATTTTTCCTACTACAGACGTTAAACTAACTGGCCTATAATTTTCTGCCTTCTGTCTGCTACCCTTTTTAAACAGCGGCGTAACACTAGCCGCTTTCCAATCTGCCAGCACTTTTCCCCAATCTCTCCAATCTTAGTCCATAAAAACATAAAGTTATGATATGTAAAAAGCAAAATTAATTACTCAAAGTGATTAAGCAATCAGTAAATGAAGGAAACAATCACCGACTTGAGGCAGCGTGGTGGAGGACAAGTCCTTGTTTACATCAACGAGGATGAAATGGAAATGGTCGAGAGCTTCAAATTTCTAGGGGTCCAGATCACCAATCTGTCCTTGCCCCTCTACACTGACACCATAGTTAAGAAAATCCACCATTGCCTCTACTCTCTCAGGAGGCTAAGGAAATTCCACACATCTGCTACTAATTACCTTTTTTTTTTAAAAAACAGATAGAAACATAGAAGATAGGAGCAGGAGGAGGCCATTTGGCACTTCAAACCTGCTTCACCATTCATTACGATCATGGCTGATCATCCAACTCAACTGCCTAATCCTGCTTTTTCCCCCATAACCTTTGATCCCATTCACCCCAAGTGCTATTTCCAGCCTCCTGTTGAATGCATTCAATGTTTTGGCATCAACTATTTTCTGTGGTAAAGAATTTCACAGACTCGCCTCTCTTTGGGTAAAGAAATATCTCCTCACCTCTGTCCTAAATGGTTTATCCTGAATCCTCAGTCTGTAACACCTGGTTCTGGACTGCCCCAGGAACATCCTCCCTGCATCCATCCTATCTAGAATTTCTTAAGTCTCTATGAGATTCCCCCCCTCATTCGTCTGAGCTCCAGTGAAAACAATCCTAACCTAGTCAATCTCTCCTCATACATCAGTCCCACCATCCCCTGAATTAGCACAGTAAAACCTTAGGTGCACTCCCTCGAGAGCAAGAACATCCTTCCTCAGAAAGAGAGATCAAAAACTGTACACAATACTAGGTGTAGCCTCACCTAGACCCTGTATAATTGCAACAACACATCCCTACTTCCGTACTCGCAATGAAAGCCAAATGCCATGTGCCTTCTTTACCACCTGCTGCACCTGCATGCTTACCTTCAGTGACTGACGCACCATGGAAACCATCTTTTCCAGATGCATCACAGCTCGGTATGGCTCCTGCTCTAACCAAGACTACAGGAAACTACAAAGGTTTGTGAATGTATTCCAGTCCATTGTGTAAATCAGCCTTTCATCCAATGACTATTTCCATTTCCCAATATCCTAGAAAAGCAGCCAGCTTAATCCAGGACCCCATGCAGCCCAGATATGCTCACTTTAACCTTCTTCCGTTGGGAAAAAGATATAAAAGTCTGAGATCGTATACCAACCAATTCAAGAACAGCTTCTTCCTTGCTGCCCTCAGACTTTTGAATGGACGTAACACATATTAAGCTCATCTTTCTCAGCTATGACTGTAACACTATATTCTGCAACTTCTTTTTCTTCTCCCCTATGTACTCTATCAATGGTATGTTGTGTCTGTATAGTGTGCAAACAATACCTTTCACTGCATTCCAATACACGTGACAATAATAAATCAAATCAAACCTACAATTTGCAGAATATGATGAGTTATAAATCACACTGGTGCAGCAACAATAATCTCTCCCTCAAAGTCAACAAAACGAAGAGATTGTCATCGGCTTCAGGAAGCATAAAGGAGAACATGCCCCTGTCTACATCAATGGGGACAAAGTAGAAAGGATCAAGAGCTTCAAGCTTTTAAGTGTGCAGATCACCAACTACCGGTCCTGGTCCCCCTATGCTGATACTATAGTTAAGAAAGCCCACCAACGCCTCTATTTTCTCAGAAGAGGAAGGAAATTTGGCATGTCAGCTATGACTCTCATCAACTTTTACAGATGCAACACAGAAAGCATTGTTTCTAGTTGCATCACAGCTTGGTATGGATCCTGCTCTGCCCAAGACCGCAAGAAACTACAAAAGGTTGTGAACGTAACCCAATCCATCATACAAACCAGCTTACTATCCATACACTCTGTCTACACTTCCCGCTGCCTCTGCAAAGAAGCCAGCACAACTAAGGACTCCACACGTCCCAGACTCACCATTGGAAATAGATGCAAAAGTACCAACTGATTCAAGAATAGCTTCGTCCCTGCTGTGTCAGACTTTTGAGTGGACTTGTCTCACATTAAATTGATCTTTTTCTACACCCTAGCTATGACTGTAACATTACGTTTTGCACCCTCTCGTTTCCTTCTCTATGAATGGTGTGCTTGGTATAGCACACAAGAAACAATACTTTTCACTGCATGTTAATACATTTGACAATAATAAATCAAAACAAATCACACAGTTCAGAGAATAAGTTATTGAGTTATAAATCAATGTAAGTTCTGAGTCAATGTTTAGATTTTGAAGGCGGACCCCTGTCCTGACCAATCAGCGGCTTTGGGTCTGAAGCCTGGGCCCCGAGTCAGGGGATATTCCTCCTTCTCTCCCACTCCACCTGCTCAGTTACTTACACTGGTGGACAGGGCACGCCGAGCCCCGGTGAGGGGAAGCCGGCTCCGGGCCCGGGACAAGCACCTACTCCACCTCCCGCCCAGCTGCCGAACCACCGCCGCCATCTTCACTGTGTCTGTCCAGCCGCCGCCTGTCCCGTATTACCGCCGCCACCAGTCCCACATTACCGCCGCGCCAGGCCGCCACCTCATCCAGCCAAAGAAATGCAAGGTGATGACATTTGAAAGGAAGGCGGCTTTGTTTGTCACTGATTGAAGTAAAGGCGTTAAAGTGGACACGTTATGCGAGGGGGTCCTTCCTGAGAGGGCTTTTTTTTGTTGTTGTTAGGGCCCGCCTCTCCTCGACGCTGATTGGTCGGATGACGTTGTACTGTCATCTGATTGGTAAAGACAGCTGTCAGTCAGCGGCAGGACTGGCGGCTTGTTCTTGCCGCTTGGTCCCGCCTTCCGCAACTTCTGAATGGCTGGGATGGCGAGGTGCTGACATCTGATTGGCGAGAAGAGCTGTCAGTCAGCGGTAGGACGGCCCGAGTGTTGGTTCTATTTGTTAGGACCCGCCTTCTACGGCTTCTGATTGACTGGGGCCGCCCGTTGCTCACATCTGATTGGTGAAAGGAGCTGTCAGCCAGCGGAAGCCCTGGGCCGTGGCTGGTTCTGCTTGTCAGGTCCCGCCCTCCGCGGCTCCTGAATGGCTGGGGCGGCAAGCTGCTGACAGCGGACTGGTGAAAAGAGCTGTCAGTCAACTTGGAGGCAGGGCCGAATGACTGTACGGTCCTCCTTTCTCCGCGGCTCCTGATTGGTTGGAACAGCAAATCTCTGATATCCGATTGGTGAAAAGAGCTGTCAATCGACAAGGGGGGCTGGTTATGATTGCGAGGGCCCACATTCCGTTGCTTCTGACTGGCTCGATCGGCGAGTCGTTGACAGCGGATTGGCGAAGAGAAGTGTCAGTCAGCGGGAGGCCGGCCCCCCGCGCCTGCTCCTGGTTGTTCGGGCCCGCCTTCCCTAGAGGCCTCGCTGCGCCGTTGATGGGGATGGAGGAGGCCGGCACCGAGGGTCAGCAGCAACTGCGGCCTTTCTCCTGTGAGCACAACCTCCTGTCTAGGCCTGATGGCTCGGCCTGCTTCACGCAAGGTGAGTGCTGAGGCCGACCCAGACACGACTGCTGCCTCCACTCAGCCTCACTGACCGTCAGACCTCGGGTGGACCTACCTCACTAAGCTGACCTTTCTCCACATCCTTCCTGTAAATGGGACATTCTGCACCCTCCGTGTTTTATTTATGTGTGACAAGTAGGCTTGCATTAACACTGCAATGAAGTTACTGAGGAAATCCCCTAGTGGCCACACTGTTCGGGTACACTGAGGGAGAATTTAGCATGGCCAATGCATCATCTAACCAGCGTGTGTTCTGTATGAACGGTATGCTTTGTATAGAGTACAAGAAATAATACTTTTCATTGTATCCCCATACACGTGACAATAATAGAATCAGGCAACACCATCAACCCCCAACTAATCCTCACTCTCTTTCCATCACCCTGTTATGAATCTCACTTCATCCCCCCCACCCCCAATCCACTGTTCCACACTCCCTGCTGTCTCCATAGCCCTGTATCGATCCCCAAATTAATCCCACTGCCCCTCTCTCGCCATAGCCCAGTATCAATCCCCAAACTAATTCCTCTGTCCTACTCTCCCCATAACCCAATATCAATTCCCCAACTAATCCCACTGCCCCAAGAACAAAACAGCGCGGGAAACAGGCCCTTTGGCCCAACGAGCCCGCGCTGCCACCCCAATGTTCCCACCTCTACCCGTAATCCCTGTCTACGTTTATAGATCTATGGATTAAAAACCAAATTTGAGACAATTTAGGGAGAATTTATTTTGCTAGTTAGCCTAAGAGAATTTATTTTGTTAGCTAGCCTATCTAGGATGTGGGAGGAAACTGGAGCACCTGGAGAAAACCCACACAAGCATGGGGAGAATGTGTGCAAACTCCCACAGATACAGGCCCAAATCCATGTATCTGCACAGCACAGCGATAGTCACTGAGCTGTCGTGTTGCCCATCAAATGGTCCAGGTCAAGCGTACACTAACGATGTGAAGCACTAGGATACTCTCGAAAAAAATCCAAGAGCAGCCCTCTCACGACCCATCGCGTGTATGCCCCTTGTTAGACAACAAGGTGGACCAAAGCACCTGTAGGATAAAAACAAGTACATCAATATCATCATCTATTTACACACTTCCCAGGGACTCCCAAGGCTCATGATCCCTATTTTAAATCAGTTTTCTATACCCCTCCATTCCCATTCTGTTCATGTGCCCATCTAAGTATTTCTTAAATAACTCCAGAGTGCCTGCCTCCACCACTTGGCAGCGCATTCCATACCCCCACTACCCTCTGTGTGAAAAAACTCCCTCTAGCATCCAAATTATACCTTACCCCCCTCACCCTAAGCCCTTGACCCCTCGTGCTATTCGAGTCCATCCTAGGAAAAAGCTTAACCCTGTTTATCTATACCCCTCATAATCTTGTACACCTCTATTAGATCTCCTCTAAGTCTACGTCTTTCTAAGGAAAACAGTCCCAATTTGCCTAACCTCCCCCCCCCCACCACTCTCTCCCCATAGCCTTGTATCAATCGTAAACTTTTGATTTGATTTATTAATGTCACATGTATTAGTAAACAATGAAAAATACTGTTTCTTGTGTGCTATACAGGCAAAACATAGAGAAGGAAAGGAATGCAGGATGTAGTGTTACAGTCATAACTAGGGTGTAGAGAAAGATCCACTTAATGTGAGGTAGGTCCATTCAAAAGTCTGACAGCAGCAGGGAAGGAGCTGTTCTTGAGTTGATTGGTACGTGACGTCAGACTTGTGTAATTTTTTTTCTTGATGGAAGACAGAATGTCTGGAGTGCATGGTGTCCTTAATTATGCTGACTGCTTTTCTGAGGCCACAGAAAGTATAGACAGTGTCAATCAGTGGGAGGCTGGTTTGATGATATATTGGACTTTGTTCATGATCCTTTGTAGTTTCTTGCAGTCTTGGACAGAGCAAGGACCACACCAAGCTGTGATACATTCAGAAAGAATGCTTTCTATAGTGCATTTGTAAGAGTTGGTAGTGGACATGCCAAATTTCCTTAGTTTTCTGAGAAAGTAGAAGCATTGATGGGCTTTCTTAACTATGGTGTTGGCATGGAGGGACCAGAACACCTAAAACCTTGAGGCTCTCGATCATTTCTACTTTGTTCCCATTGATGTAGAGAGGGGCATGTTCTCCTCTATGCTTCCTGAGGTCAACGACAATCTCCTTCATTCTGTTGACGTAGAGGAGAAGTTATTGTCTCACCAGTTCACCAGATTCTCTCTCTCATTCCTGTACTCTGCCTTGTTATTGTTAGATCTGAGCCACTATAGTGGTGTCATCAGCAAACTTGAAAATAGAATTGGAATGGAATGTAGCCCCACAGTCATTGCTGTATAAAGAGTATAGTTGGGAGGTGAGAACATAGTCTTGTAGGGCATCAGTGTTGAGGACGATCTTGAACAAAGTGTTGTTGCCTATCCTTCCCGATTACAGTCTGTGGATTAGGAAATTCAGGATCCAGCCACAGAGGGCAGTGGTAAGGCCAGACCACAGAGTTTGGGGATGACTTTCATAGGAATAATGGTGTTGAAGGCTGAGGTGTAGTCAATAAATAAGAGTCTGACATAGGTGTCTTTGTTATCTAGGTATTCCAGGGTTGAGTGCAGGACCATGGAGATTGCATCTGCTATGGACCTATTGTGGCAGTAGATGAACTGTAATGGATCCAGGCAATCTGGGAGGCCGGAATTGATTTGTTCCGTGACTAACCTTCCGGCGTACCTTTCAACACTAATCCCGTTGCCCCATTCTCTCTCCATAGCTCTGTATCAGTCCCCAAACTAAGCTCACACACTCTCTCTCTCTCTCTCTCTCTCCATTGCCCTATATCAATCTCAAACTAATCCCACTGCTCCTCTCTATCCCCATAGCCCTGTATTAATCCTCAAACTAGCATCCCTGAATCAGTCCCCAAACTAATTCCATTGCCCCAATCTCTCTGTTTAGCCCTGTATCAATCCCCAAACTAATCCCCTTATCTTAATCCCAAACTAATCCCACTGTCCCTCTCAATACCCCTGTATCAATTTCAAACTAATTCCACTGCCCACTCTCTTCCTATAGCTCAAAGTAATCTCATTGCCCTGCTCCTTACAAAACTCTTATCAATCCCAAATTATTTCCACTGCAAGCATTCTACCCATAGCCTTGTATCATTGAATTCCTACAAAGCAGAATGAGGCTATTTGGCCCATCAATTCTGCATAGACTGTCCGAGAAACCATATTTTCAGGCCCTCCTGCTGCCCTATCTTCATAACTCCATGCATTTACCCTGCTAATCCACCTAACCTATACTTCTTTAGACACTAAGGGGCAATTTAGCATGGCCAGTCCACCTAACCTGCACATCTTTGGACACAAAAGGACATTTAGCATGATTAATCTGTCTAACCTGCGCATTTTTTGACTGTGGGAGGAAACTAGAGCACCCGGAGAGAACTCGCACAGAATGGGGAGAATACGCAGACTCTGCACAGACAGTGATCCAAGGCTGGAATTGAACCTGGGTCCCTGAATGCTATGAGGCAGCAATGCCACCTTACTGTGCCACTATGCTGTCCCTTTAGAGCAGCTGGGGCCCAAACACAGACCCTTGCCCTGCTCCGTCCATCACAGTATGCCAAGCTGTTTATTCCTCCTTTGTTGGTGCGACGTTGCTGTACACAACTTGCGACTGCTGTGTTTTTGATCTTAGGACAATGGCGGCACTTCAACAATGGAAACTTGTGGTCTCGAGTGGTGCTGTTTAAATGTTTTATCCTGAAAGTGTTTCATTGGTTTAATTAAAAAATGGGACTAATTTTATTAATCAAATTTTCTTGCGATTTGGGAAAGCAACAACTGTGTTTTTGAATATAAAGATTGTCTTGTCCCTGTCACAATGATTCCTCGATGCAACTTTATTGGGTGTTTTTCTTTCAAACCTTAGGAGATACAACAGTCCTGGCTGCTGTGTATGGGCCGGCGGAGGTGAAAGTCAGCAAAGAGATCTTCGATAAGGCCACGCTGGATGTCCTCCTAAAGCCCAAAGTTGGGTTACCAAGTAAGTTTCGGGGAGGCTGTGTGTCGGGGAAAGAGTTTCGGACAAGTTTTTTTTAAAAGTTTATCTATTAGTGTCACAAGCAGGCTTACATTAACACTGCAATGAAGTCATTGTGAAAATCCCCTAGTCGCCACACTCAGGCGCCTACGTAGAACAGCACAAGCTCAGAAACAGGCCCTTTGGTCCACAATGTTGTGCCCAACATGACGCCAAATCAAACTAATCCCTTCTGCCTGCCCTTGATCCATATCCTTCTATTCCTTGCATATTCATGTACTTACCTAAAAGCTCCTTAAATGCTGTAACCCTCACATCATGATATGGGGTGGCACAGTGGTTAGCACTGCTGCCTCACACCACCAGGAACTCAGTCTGGAGATGCGCGGGTTAGGCTGATCTGCTTAAGTACACCGAGGGAGAATTTAGCATTGCCGATGCACCCTAACCAGCATGTCTTTCAGACTGTGGGAGGAAATCGGAGCACCTAGAGAAAACCACGCAGATATGGGGAGAACATGCAGACAGTGACCCAACCTGGGAATCAAACCCTGGTCCCTGTGAGGCAGCAGTGCTAACCACTGTGCTGTCCTACAGGTTACTGGATGAAATGGGAAAAAGGAGCGTTGTAAAGTATAGGCAGCTGGTAGGGAGGTTTTGTGAGGTTGTGCATGATTAGAGATGCTGAGATATAGAAAGGAGCACATCATAGGTTAATGTAAGGAATAGGATGTGGTCATCTAGTCCCTTGTGTCTGTTTGGCCAGTAAAAAGATATGGCTGACCCTTGATCTCAATTTGTTTTTCTGCCTGGCCACCTTATTCCTTTAGAATCTGTTTCAATCATGATCTTTAAGGGGTAGTGCAGTGGTTAGCGCTGTTGCCTCACAGGGATCCAGGTTTGATTCTATGAATGTCTGTGCAGAGGCTGCACGTTCTCCCTGTCTCTGCGCTGGTTTCCACTGGGTACTCCATGTTCTTGATGTAGAGATGCCGGCGTTGGACTGGGGTAAAGTCAGTAAGAAGTCTGACAACACCATGTTTAAATCCAACCGATTTATTTGATAGTAAACTCACAAGCTTTTGACTCTCTGGTCTTCGTCAAGTGAATGAGGTGTTCTGGTCTCAAACAGCCAATGTTCTTCCCATAGCCCAAATATGTGTAGGTTAGGTGGGGATTGGCCATGCTAAATTATCCTTTACTGTCCCATTCAATCCCTTACTGTCTGAATGGGAGAGGATTAGCAGAGTAACTTCGTAGGGCTATGGATATAGAGCGTGGGTAAGATGCTCTTCAGAGAATTGGTGCGGATGAGACGGTCCAAATGGTCTCCTGCACTGTGGGGATTTTGTGATATTCAGTGACTCCGTATCCATTGATCTCTGGGTTGGAGAATCCCAAAGGTTCAGAAGCCTCTGAGTGAAATCCTGAGACCTTGACTCTTTAGTTGTAAAGCCTCCAGTATCGATCCTGTCAAGCTAGCTCAGATTATTTCATGTTTCTGTGAGATTATCTCCAATTCTTCCAATCTTCACTGAGAGGACCATGAGGTCAAGGGAATGAAGAGAGACACAGTGGTACAGAGGTTAGCACTGCTGCCTCAGTGCCAGGGATCCATGTTCAATTCCGACCTCGGGTGACTGCCACAACTCAAAAAGGGACAAATTTCTTCTCTCTGAGGGGAGTGAGCCTATGGAATTCTTTACCGCAGAGGGCTGTAGAGGTCAGGTTGTTAAGTGTTTTCAAGGCTGGGACATGATAGATTTTTAATCAGTAAGGGTTACGGGGAAAAGACAGGAAAGAGGACAATCCTGATCTCCAATCAGATCAGTCATCATCTCATTGAAAGTAAGCAGGCTTAATGGGCCAAATGGCCTACTTCTGATTCTACATCTTGCAGTCTTGCCATTTATGTGTCGCTCCTGTCTGCGTGGGTTTCCTCCAGATGAGCCAGTTTCTTCCCACACTCTGAAGATGTGCGGGTTAGATTGATTGGCCATGCTAAATTGACCCTAGTGTCAAGGGAATTGGAAGGCTAAATACGTGGGGTTACAGGCACGGGACCTGGGTGGTATTGTGGTCAGTGCAGACTCAGACCAAATATCCTCCTCCTGTACTGGAGGATTATCTGACTCTAAGTGGATTGTTGGGGTATGGGGCTGTTACAAAGAGGGTTATTGGAAATTCTCACATGGCGACTGGATAGCTTGCAATAGTCTTGGAGGTGGCAGTGAATCATAGAATCCTGACAGTGCAGAAGGAGACCAATCAGCTTGTCGATCCTGCATTGATGACAATCCCACCCAGACCTTATCCCTGTAACTCCATATAATTATCCTGCTAATCCTCCTGACACTAAGGGGCAATTTAACATGGCCAAACTATCTAACCTGCATATCTTTGAAGTGTGAGAGGAAACCGGAACACCCGGAGAAAACCCGTGCAAACCCAGGAGAACGTGCAAACTCTGCACAGACAGTGATGCGAGGCTGGAATTGAACCCAGGTTCCTGGCGCTGTGAGGCAGCAGTGCCAACACTGTGCCACCGTACTGAGGGGAGTAATTTTCTCCCAAAGGAGTACACATTCTATGTGAAGTCTAAAGCTTGTCTTTTTTTTTAATACTGAAAATGCAGTTGTAGCTTTTAATTTGTCTCCTCCAAGGTTATTTGTTACAATGCGTAAAGAATAACACATGGTGGCAGCAGAGGGGTCCTCACCTGATGTTTCATTGGCAGCTTCCTAATGAGAATGGCAAATATTGAACATACTGGTTTCTAAAGGGGTGCACAACAAGGCGCTACATTAATGAAGGGAGGTTAATGCAGGAAACTGGGCTTGTGGTTTTGGAGAGGGGGAGATGGGGGCTGGTGATGAAGGGAGCCTCTGAACAGTTGGGGGTACCGGCTGATAGCGGTACTGTTTCAAAACAAAGTTGTGTTGGTTAAGTTTCTTAGGAAGGGGGAGAGGAAAAAAGAGATCAAGGAGGGAGTTTGAGACAGATTGTCAAACAGCTAGAAGAGAGGCGAATGAGATTGGAAGGACTTGAGGAGAGGTGAGGGAAGAGGCCACGTGTATATAGCAAGACCGAGGAACATAAAAATTAGGAGCAGACATGGGCAGATTCAGCCCTTCGAGCGTGCTCTGCCATTCAATCAGATCACGGCTGGTCTCCAACCCATCTCCCCACCTGTTCCCCATATCACTTTAACTCTTTTTATATATAGAAATACATATGTGGGGGATTTTCACAGTAACTTCATTGCAAAGAACAAAACAGCACGGGAAACAGGCCCTTCGGCCCAATGATCCTGCGCCGCCACCCTGATGTTCCCACCTCTACCTGCGATCCCTGTCCATGTTTATAGATCTATGGATTAAAAACCAAATTTGAGACAATTTAGGAATAATTTGTTTTGCCAATTAGCCTAAGAGCACATCTTTGGAATGTGGGAGGAAACCGGAGCACCCAGAGAAAACCCATGCAAGCATGGGGAGAATGCGCAAACTCCCACAGACACAGGCCCAAATCCATGTATCTGCACAGCACAACGATAGTCACTGAGCTGTCGTGTTGCCCATCAAATGGTCCAGCTCAAGCGTACACTAACGATGTGAAGCACTAGGATACTCTTGAAAAAGATCCAAGAGCCGCCCTCTCACGACCCATCGCGTGTATGCCCCTCGTTAGACAACAAGGTGGACCAAAGCACCTGTAGGATAAAAACAAGTACATCAATATCATCATCTATTTACACACTTGCCAGGGACTCCCAAGGCTCATGATCCCTATTTTAAATCAGTTTTCTATACCCCTCCATAACTTTATCTCTTCCTTGAAACCATTCAATGATTCAGTCTTCACGGTGCTATGGGGCAGCGAGTTCCACAAATTCACTCCGCTCTGTGAGAAGTAGTTGCTCCTCATCGCAGTTTTAAATCTACCATTTCTCCATCTGTCCCTGTGACCTCTTGTTCTAGATTGCCTCTAAGAGGAAATATTTGGTCTCCATTTATTTTATACTGTAATATGTAGCAGCAGAAGTAGGCCATTCGGCCCATCAAATCTAGTCATATAAATAGAAAGCCTATAATGCAGAAAGAGGACCTTTGGCTCATTGAGTCTGCACCGACTGCAATCCCACCCAGATCCTACCCCCATATCCCTATACGTTTACCCATTAATCGACAGCCTACACATCTCAGGACACCTAAGGGGCAATTTCAGCATGCCCAATGAACCTAACTTGTGCATCTTTGGACTGGGAGGAAACTGGAGCACCCGGAGGAAACCCATGCAGACATGAGGAGAATGTGCAACCTCCACACAGACAGTGACCCGAGCCAGGAATCGAACTCAGGTCCCTGGAGCTGTGAAGCAGCGGTGATAATCACCATGTTACCGTGCCGCCCACAGCATGAAATCTGTTCTACCATTCAATAAGATTATGACTGATTTGATGTGATAATCCTCAACACCCACTTTCCTGCCTTATCCCCATAGCCCTTCATTCCCTTAATAATTAAAAATCTGTCATATCTCAGCCTTGAATGTACTTACAGCCCCGAATGTACTTACAGCCCCAATCTCTACAGCCCTCTGCGGGATACAATCCCACAGATTGACTCCCTCTGAGAGAAGAAATTCCTCCCGTTCTGAGTTGAGCACTAAAAAGGAGCCAGTGAAGGTTCAGTAATGGGCTTGTGACTGCACTGCACGATGCAAAACACTGGCAGAATTTAAAAAATAAGCTAGAGGTCACAGGGATGAAATTTAGGAGTCCAGTGAGAGATTGCAGGCTGGTCGAAGATGATAAAAAAAGTGTTTGCTGAATTATTGACAGTAACTAGCGCAAAGTCTTTACACCAGTGACATAAATTCTGATTAATTCATGCATAAGTGCTTTTTATAATCAGCTTTATTACAGTGACTGATTTTGTTCTCCATTTGTATTAAATGATGTGTAAATCACACAGTCTGGGTCCTCAGGCTTCGACTTCTCCAAGAATGGCGAGGTGGAAAGTGCTGCTGCCTCACAGCGTCACGGATCTGGTTTGGTTCCCAGGCTCCCATCTTCAACACTTTATAAAACTAGGCTCATTCAAAGCCTGTTCTATGTATCCTATTCATCCATCCCCTGTGTTTGCTGACCTACGTTGCATTTGAAATTCTTATCTTGGTGTTCAAATCCTTGCCCCTCTCTGTAGAACAAAGCATTCCTAAAGAGCAGAAGGAGGCTGTTTGGCTCATCAAGTCTGTAATGACTTTCCAACAGAGCATCTTACCCAGATTTTCATCCCAGCCTATCCCTTTAACCCTACGTGTTTAGCATGGCTAATCCACCTAACTGCATATTTTTGGACTCTCTGTCACCTCTTCCAGCCATACAATCCTCAGATCTCTGTGCACTTCTACTTCTGTTGTTCAGCCCCATTTGGATTTGAATATTGGGAACTGCACTTTTGGCTTCTGAGACCTTAAAGGGGCAGCATGGTGGTTAGCACTGCTGCCTCACAACGCCAGGGACCTGGGTTCAATTCCTAGCTCAGATCACGGTCTCTGCATAGTTTGCATGTTCTCCCTTTGTCTGCATGGGTTTCCTCTAGTGCTCCGTTTCCTCCTACAATCAGAAAGATGTGCTGGTTAGGTACATTGCCCATGCTAAATTTTTCTTCAGTGTACCCGACAGATATCAGAGTGTGACGATTGGGAGATGTTCACAGTAACTTCATTGCAGTGTGAATGTAAGTCTATGTGTGACACTAAGAAATAAAATTTGAATGCTCTCTGACAACAGAGAGCAGAACAGTCCTGCAGTGTCCAACTCCCAGGCCTTTAGCCCCTTTACATGGCTGCATTGCTTCTCACCCCCAGTTGATCCAGAGTTAGAAAAACGGGGTCAGGTCCTCTTTTGCTACAGTATCACAGTGGCCTATGCATATGTAGGGGTGTAAAACCCCAAGATATATTATGAAGTTAGACAAGACCCCAACTATTTGTTGTTTTTGGCATTAGTGTGAGGATGCAGTGTTTCATGCCAGGTGTGATTCTATTGACACACAAGGGAGCTTTAATCAAAAACAAACTCTATTTAATAATGCAGTTTAACTGTAACAAATTAAGCAACATAACATTTAAACAATACTCAGACGTGGCAAGATACAATTCTTAACTGCTAACTTATTCCTATTCATTCCAATTAAGAAATATTCCTCTTATAGACTTAAACTCCTCCTTAAAACAAAACAGTCTTACATGCTTATACTCGTTAACAGTCCTAGATCTTTTTGAACATCCAGAGAGGGAGAGATCTTTTCAGAGTGAGAGAGTAATCTCTTCTAAACAGGTCTGTTCAGCAAATGCAAAATTTAAATGATTTTAAAACTGAAGTTAAAACATTGAGTTCCCTACAAGCTTAGCTCCTCCCATTAATCACATTCCCTTTGCCAATCAACCTAATCAAAACCCTACTCTGGAACTGCAGGAGAAGCCTAAATAAACAAAAATACACTAACTGTTTAAATATATTCCTAGCTAAAATCAAAACTACTCTGGAACAGAGGCAAAGGATTATAAGCTGCACCCTCAGTTAAACATGTAAACCATGTATTGTACAAGTGAGATGATACACTGTCTTTAAGAAAATGTATTTTTATCGTGTTTCTTGTGAGGGGTATGTTTAAAAGTCAGTTCTGTTTTACCCGGTACCAATTTGTCTGGGCAGCAGCCAGCTTAATTACTGAGAATGTGGGATAATGACCAATTTTAGCTAGGGATGTGTCTTACATGCTTATACTTGTTAACAGTTCTTGATCATGTGATTAATGGAATGTGCTAAGTTTGTAGGAAATGGAATGTTTTAGCTTCATTTTTAAAATCAGGTACATTTGCTGACTGGACTCATTTAAAAGAAATTTCTATCCCTGGAAAGATCTCTATCTCCCTAGAGATGTTGAAAAAGATCTAGGACTGTTAACAAGTATAAGCACGTAAGGCACATCCTCAGCTATAATTAGTCGTTATCCCACATTCACAATATTTGAGCTGGCTGTGCCCAGATAAATTGGTACCAGGTAAAACAGAACTGACTTTCAAACATACCCCTTGTAAGCAGCACGATAAAAATACATTTCTTAAAAGCAGTGTATCATCACACTTGTGCAATACGTGGTTTACATATTTAACTGAAAATGCAGTTTATAATCCCTTCAGCCTTTCCTCTGTATTATAAGCTTTGTTTCTACAGCTGTAAGGTGTTTGATCAAATATTTGCCCTGTTCTCCAGATCTGATGCTCATATGCTGAAATAAATCCTTTTCTCTCTCGTAGAGTCTGTCAGTGTGTTAAAATAAACGAATGCTGGGAACTTTTTAAACAATCACCTAAAATACTTGAACTTCGAAGGCATTATCAGCACTGAGGCGAATTTTGAAATAACAGTGAAATATTTTTTCGAAATGGTGGCACAGTGGTTAGCAGTGCTGCCTTACAGTGCCAAGGACCCAGGTTCGATTCCGGCCTCAGGTGGCTGTCTGTGTGGAATTTGCACATTCCATCTGTGTCTGCATGGGTTTCCTGCTCCGGTTTTCCCCCTCAGTCCAAAGGTGTGAAGGTTAGGTGGATTGGCCATGCTAAATTGGCCCTTAGTGTCAGGGCAAGTCCAACCTTGCAATATTCGAAACAACATTCAACATTCAACGTGATTCTACAATTGGACAGCATTTGCTAAGTAATCCTCAGTGTGATTAAAAATTACACTGACAACCATTTTAAAATAGTCAGGCTTTCAATGTGGGGCATTTTGTGCATGATGAAAGCTACCATATTAATGCACTGGGCCCTGTTGTTTGCAGATACATTGCATCTGTTTCAAGTAAATGAAATAAGTGATGGCCTTTGGTTCATTCGTTGGGGCAATGCCTCGGCCAATCAGAGTTATGTTGCTTGGTTTAAATTTTCAAACAATGTTTGACAGTTAACTGTCAGTTACCGTTGCCTCACCAGGGATCTGGGTTCAATTTCCGGCTAGAGTCTGCACATTCTCTCCAGATCTGTGTGGGTTCCCTCCGAGTGCTCCAGTTTTCTCTGTGTGTGCTGGTTAAGTGCATTGGCCATATTAAATGCTCCCTCAGTGTATCTGAACAGGTGCTGAGTGTAGCAACTAGAGGATTTTCATAGTAACTTCATTGCAGTATTAATATAAGCCTACTTGTGACAGGAATAAATAACTGGTGCATGTTTCATTGCAACACCTCTACCAATCAGAGTCCACGTGCCAACCAGCTGGCACTCTCTTCTCAAACAACATAAAATCTTTTCCACCGACTGTGATAGTCTTGCTGAGTGCACGGCAAAAAGCTTTGACAACATGTCTTTTTTCAGCAATACTAGAGATTTTGAAAATGAAGTGGGACTGTTATAACTCAGTTTTTTTTTAAAAGTTTATTTATCAGTCACAAGTACGTCTTGTATTCGCACTGCAATGAAGTTACTGTTGTGTGCTCAAATCACTGGAGTGGGACTTGAACCCACACCTTCAAAGAGTCAGAAATAAGAGCACGATCCCGCTGAGCCACAACTGATAGGCTTCATGCACCATTAAAATATTCCCCAGTGCCCTGGTCAATATGCTACCCTCATCCGTGCGTTGATTTTTTTCCTGCTCATCCCAGAATCAGGTTCTGGAAAGTTTGTGGGAACAGATTAAATCCTTTTGGTATTCGCCTTCCTGCCGCTGCCCTTCGATCGCGAGTTAGGTGCTGAGGCTTGTTTGATTTTTACTGAGTGTTTTAGGTGGTCTTTCGCAATTCACTCCCTCCTTTTCCTTTGGTTGCTGAAAGGTGTTATTGAGAAGAGCAAGGAGCAGATGATTCGAAACACGTGCGAAGCCACCATCCTGACTGCGCTCCACCCACGCTCCTCCATCACGATCGTCCTGCAAGTCATCCATGACTCTGGATCGGTATCCTTTTCAACGACAGATCTACCTGCCAGGCAATCTCCAGCTTTGAATTGTTCTTCTTCACATTTACATGGTGTTCGCTACAACCTCATGGCATTCCAAGGCACTTTGCAAAGCACGTTTTGAAGTGTTGGGGACTGAAGGTCTGCAGGTTGGGTGGGTTAGTTGTGATAAATTGCCCCTTAAAGCCCAAAGATGCACAAATTAGGTGGATTAGCCATGCTAAATAGTTCCTTAGTGTCCCAAAATGTGTAGGTTAGGTGAATTGGCCATGCTAAATTGCCCCTTAAGTTTCCAAAGATGTATAGATTAGATGGCTTAGCCATGTTAAATGTGTGGGATTAGAGGGCTAGAGCCTGGGTGAGATTCTCTATCTGAATAGCCTCTTATGCACTGCAGAGATTCTATAACCATTGTAATGTAGGAAACGTTGCAGCAAAAGCGCATTATAAGATCCCGTATGCAGCACCATTCCAGACACATCATCTTTTAGTGACATTGGATGAGGGTTGCATATTGACCAGGGCACTGGGGAATATTCTAATGGTGCATGAAGCCTATCAGTTGTGGCTCAGTGGAGTCGCACTCTCGTTTCTGACTCTTTGAAGGTGTGGGTTCAGGTCCCACTTCAATGATTTGAGCACATGAGCAAAGTTGACAAGTCAGTGCTGTACTTTTATAGCTGTAACTTTCGGATGAGACATCAAAACAAAGTCCACCTCGACTGGATGCAATAGGTCCCACAACTCCTCTTTCGGAGGGGTGTTCTCCCCAATGTCTGAATAAATAATTTTTGTCAATTGACAATGAATATCAAGTGCCATGGGTGGCATGTTAGCACAGTGGTTAACACTGCTGCCTCACAACGCCAGGGAACATGGTTTGATTCTGGCCTTTAGTGAATGTGCACAGTTGCACATTCTCCTCGTGTCTGCATGGGTTTCCTCCGGGTGCTTTGATTTCCTCCCACATTCTGAAGATGTGAAGGTTAGATAGTTTGGCCATACTAAGTTGCCCCTTACTATCCAAAGATGTGTAGGTTAGATGGATAGGCCATGTTGAATTGCCCCTTGGGTCCCAAGATGTTTAGGTTAGTTGAATTTACCAGTAAATGTGTGGGTTACAGGGATAGGGTGGGGGAGAAGACTTGGATACGATACTGTGTCAGAGAGTCAGTGCTCACCGATGAGCCTTTCCTTCACTGTAGGAATTCTATTATTCTGAGTACTGGGTGGGACATGGGGTTTGAAATTCAGCATAGAGATTTGAGGTAACGCACTGATTTAGCCTGATTGAGCACTGAGCATGCAGGGTGGAATTGGGCGCAAAATATTTTGACGGTGAAGCCAAATAAGTTGGAATTGTGGAATGGTGGTCATACAGGAAGAGGCCTTGTGGTCTGTCACTGCCTCTCTGTATGAACAACTCCGCTATCTCCAAATACGGGGATGGGGTAAGGTGTTGGACCTGGTTAAGGTGCTCTGTCAGAAAGTTGGCACAGACCTGATGGGCTGAATGGCCTCCTTCTGCACTATTGGGATTCTGTGAAGAGTTCTATAGTTCAAGAATAGAGTGGAAGTTGCTTTTGATGTTTGTGTCAATTGCAAGGGCATTTGTTTTTTTTATAGATTTGTGTATGTATTTAGTGCCGTATCAGGAAAGAGCCCTGAAATTATGATTCACCTCTTGTTCTAAGTTGGTAGCTAATGAGTCATAAAAGGAGTAGGTGTAAGTGCTTTCTATCCTTGGCCTCTTTATCTGCCTCAAATAATCCTGTTTACTTTAAAACTACCCATAACAGAATGTGTCAGGATTGTTTTTCTGGAAAAAGTGAAGGCAATAAATGGCTCAGTGGTACAGTGGTTAGCACTGCTGCCTCACAGCATAGAGACCTGAGTTCGATTCCCAGCTTGGGTCACTGTCTGTGTGGAGTCTGCACATTCTTCCTGTGTCTGCAGGGGTCTCCTCCAAGTGCTCCGGTTTCCTCCCATAGTCCGAAAGATGTGTGGGTTTTATTGATTGGCTATGCTAAATTGTTCCTTTAGTGTCCTGGGATATGTAAGTTGTAGGGATTTGCGGGGTAAGTGTGTGGAATTGTGCTGATAGGGCCTCAGGTGAGATTGTTGTCGGTGCAGAGTCGATGGGCTGAATGGCCTCCTTCTGCACTGTTGGATTTCTACGATTTACAATCATAGAATCTGCTATGCAGAAGGAGATCATTTGGCCCATCGAGTCTTGCACTCGCCACAATCCCAACCAGGCCCTATTCCCATAAGCCCACACGTTTACCCTGCTAATCCCCCCGACACTAAGGTCGATTTAGTATCGCCAATCCACCTAGCCTACACATCTTTGGATTATGGAAGGAAACTGGAACATCCAGAGGAAAACCCACGCAGATGCAGGGAGAATACGCAGACAGTGATCTGAGGCCAGAGTTGAACCTGGGTCCCTGGCACTATGGGTCGGCAGTACTAACCACTGTGCCACCCTATTTCAGAAGGGCTTTGCTGCTTGTTTACTGAGCTCAGCCTTGTGTTGCAATTATTTATGGTAGCTTAAGGGATACGTTAACAACAGCTTGGATTTACATAGTGCCTTTGTTCCAAGGCAATTGGCAGGTACCATCAGACCAAATTTGTTGCTAATTAAGAAGACATGAGGACAGGGATTTGGTCAGGTCAAAGGCAGAGAGGGTTTGCAAGAGGGATAATTTCAGTGTTAAAGTTTGATGTTTATTTATTAGTGTCGCAAGTAAGATTACAGTAACACTGTAGCGAAGTTACTGTGGAAAATCCCGTAGTCACCACACTCTGGCATCTGTTTGGATACACTGAGGGAGAATTTAGCACTGCCAGTGCACCTAACCAGCACATCTTTTGGACTGTGGGAGGAAACCCACGCAGATACGGGGTATCTGCACAGACAGTGCAGACACTGTCTGTCTGCACAGACAGTGACCCGAGCCGGGAATCGAACCTGAGTCTCCCTGGTGCTGTGAGGCAGCAGTGCTAACCACTGTGCCACCATGCTGTCCCCTTAAGGGCTCGGACAGCTGAAGTGCAATTCTCAGTGATCAAAACAAAACAGGGCTGAACAATAGACCTGATTTTAAAAGTGCACAGGGATCTGGAAGGGTTGTATGGATGGAAAAGGTGAAGATAGTCCAAAAATGTGCAAGCTAGGGGGATTAGCCATGATAAATTGTCTCTTGGTGTCCAAAGATATGGTTGAGCTAACTGTGTGGGGTTACAGGAAGAGAGTGGTTGGTGAGCCTGGGTGAGATGTTCTGTTGAAGAGTCAGTGCAGACTTAACGGGCTGAATGGCCTCATTCTGCCTTTTAGGGATTCTGTGTTCTCTAGAAATTAGCAAGGATTTGAACACCAAGGTGAAAATTTTAAATCCAATGTAGGTCAACAAACACAGGCGATGGATGAACAGGATACGTAGAGCAGGCTTTGAATGATCTGATGTTCATAGGGTGTTGAAGTTGGGAGGCTGGTGAGCGGACAGACTCAGTGCTGAATGTCCCTTCATCCACGCTGTCTCTGGCAGTGGTTGATGCTGATGTGGTACAAGCAGGCTGCAACTTGCCGTGACCCATGGAAATGGAGGAGATACAAAGAGCGGCAATGGTGTGTGGTTAGGTGATATTTGCAGAGTGGGTAGTGTAGGTGCACATGTGGTGTGAAAAAGATTTAGGCAGCATGGTGGCACAGTGGTTAGCGCTGCTGCCTCATAGCACCAGGGACCCGAATTCAATTCCCGGCTTAGGTCACTGTCGGTGTGGAGTTTGCATATTCTCCCTGTGTCTGCGTGGGTTTCTTCCTGCTGTCTAAAGGTGTCCGGATTAGGTTGAGCAGGCAGGCTAAATTAGCCCTTAGTGTCAGGGGGATTAGCAGGATAAATGCATGGGGATAGGGCCTGGGTGGGATTGTTGTTGATGTCGACTAGATGGGCAGAATGGCCTCCTTCTGTACTATAGGGATTCTATAGTGAGGTCTATCTAACAGCAATTAGATGATCTGTTGCATTGTGAGCAGCTGAGGATCAGGTAGTGGTCAGGGTGCCAGGGGGATGATCGTTGAAATGGGACTTTTTACAATCTTGCTTTGATGTCCCATTTGGGCCATGTCCCATCAGTGTTGCATTGGGTATTGTGCCTGGGCTTTCTGCTCAAGTCTCCGGCTTGCAAATTGAACTTGTGCCTGGTCTGTACGTGAGCCTGCTGCCTACTGAGGCACAGCTAATGTACTCGTTTCTTTAATTGTGCCGCATTTACCGTGACACATATTCTCTCTGGCTCAGTTCTTGTGGCGTGATGGGCAAATCTGCAGCAGCGAAGTGGGTTGGCGGTGGTTAAATGTTTCGATCCATGCATTTGCTGTCTCTTTGTCGCCCTTGCTTGTTGCAGTTTCCATCACCTGGGCAATCCTTAACTCCCTGCAATAGCTGCTATCTTGCTGCCTGAACGCAGCCTGCATGGCATTGATGGATGCCGGGCTGCCGATGAGAAGCGTTTTCTGTGGGGTCACGTGTGTGATTGACTCCAACGGAGAGATCCTCTTAGATCCAACGACCAAGATGGAGAAGGTTAGTGAAGTGAGAACACCTGGCTAGTGAACTACATGCCTGATTTTTAAAAAAAAAACTCCGCCAGGAAATAATGCATCCATTTTGTAAATTTCATTCATGTTGCGCTCCTGGGCTGTCTCAAAGCCCCTTGTTGTCAATGAATCGCTTTTGTAGTGTAGCGACCGCACGCTTTTCACAGCAAGACCCAACAATCTGTAACTGGATGAGTGATCAGACCATTGAGGTATTGATTGAGGGAAAATTCTGGCCATATCATTCCCCTGTCTTTCACTTCATGCCAAGACATCTTTAACAAAACCCGATTGACTTTATTCTGACCTCTTGATAGTGCAGCACTGCAATTAACTGTCATAGGCTCGTAGAATCCTTACAGTGAAAACAAGCCATTTGGCCTATCAAGCCTGTACCAATTCTCTGACAGAGTTTTTAGCCAATCTCTCTCCCCTGCCCTATCCCTGTAATCTTAAACATTTTAAGAAGTCTCACAACACCAGCTTAAAGTCCAACAGGTTTATTTGATTGCAAAAGCCACTAGCTTTCAGAGCACTGCTCCTTCGTCAGGTAAGTGGGAGTTCTGTTCACCAACAAGGCATGTAAAGACACAAATTCAATTTACAAAATAATGGTTGGAATGCAAGTCTTTACAGGTAATCGAGGCTTAAAGGTACAGACAATGTGAGTGGAGGGAGGGTTTAGCACAGGTTAAAGAGATGTGTATTGTCTCTATTCAGGACAGTTAGAGATTTTGCAAGTCATGGGAGTTACAGATAGTATGAAATGAACCCAAGATCCCAGTTGAGGCTTGTGTGCGGAACTTGGCTATCAGTCTCCGCTCAGCGACTCTTGAACGTTTGCCGTGACTAATCCCATCTAACCTACACAACTTTGGACTCTAAGGGGCTATTTAGTATGGTCAATTCACTTAACCGACACATCTTTGGAATGCTGGGTGAAACCGAAGCACTCAGAAGAGATCCATTCAGACATGGAAGGAACAGACAGTCATCTGAAGCTGGAATTGAACCCATGTCCCTGGAGCTAAAAGGCAGCAGTGCTAACAACTGTGCCACCCCTTAATCACTGACTTAAATCAGTTGTGACACCCAGTGGCCTCTGTAAATTTATTTTGGAGTGTGTGACCTGTGCCTTGCAATGTGCAACGTATAGTTGAACACAGCACATTCCTTAAAGGGGGCAACATGCCGACTTGATGGACTGAATGTACTTTTATGGCTCTCTTATGCCTGCACGCTATACACTGCTGGTGTGTGAACCATGCACAAGTGCAGTTTAGAGGGAACATTGGGTGCCATGAGCTCTTCCTTTTGTCTGACCTTTTTGTTATACTGAGTTGCCTCTTTAGCGTCATATGGTTGTGCAGAAAAGGCTCTTCGACCCGTCGAGTCTGCTCCAGCAATGTCATTCAAATCCCAATTTCCTGCACTCGCCCCATATCTTTGAATGTTCTGGTGTTTCAAGTGCTCATCCCAAATATTTTCTAAAGGTTGTAAGGTTTCTGGCCTCTATTACGTTTCCAGCAGCATATTCCAGATTCCCACCACCCTCTGTGTGAAAATGTTTTTCCTCAAACCCCCCCCCCCCCCCTCCCCCCGAATCTCCTGCCCCTCACCGTAAAACTACACCCTCTTGTGATTGCCCCTCTCAACCAAGGGGAACACTGCTCCCTACTCACCTTGTCCTTAAACCCTCATAATCTTATGCACCTCAATCAAAAAGCAGTACAGCAAGAGACAGGCTCTTCAGCCCTCCAAGCCCGCTCTGATCATGATGTTCTAACTAAACTAAAAAAAACACCTTTCCTTACTCAGCTCACTCAGAAATTGCTGAAAAATCTCTGGGTTTGACAGCATCTGTGGAACGAGAATAGAGCCAACGTTTCGAGTCAGGGTGACACTTCGTTACTCTCATCCAGACCTGAAACTTTGACTCTATTCTCTCCCCACAAATGCTGTCAGACTTGCTGAGACTCTCCTGATGCTTCTTAAATGTTGTTCTTTTGCCTGCTTCCACCACCTCCTTTGGCAGCGTGTTTCAGGCACCCACCATTCTCTGTTTGAAAAACGTCCCCCACACATCTCCCTTAAACTCACTTGGAACCTGTGCCCCCTTGTAATTGACACTTCCATCCTGGGGAAAAAACCTCTGACTATCCAATCTGTCTATGCCTCTCATAGTTTTGTAAATTTCTATCAGGTCTCCCCTCATTCTCTGTCTTTCCAGTGAAAACAATCCTAGTTTATTCAACCTGTCCTTGTAGCCAATGCCCTTGAGGCCAGGCAACATCCTGGTGAACCTTCTTTGCACTCTCTCCAAAGCTTCCATATCCTTCTGGTGGTATGGCAACCAGAACTGCACGCAATGCGACCTAACCAAGGTTTTATATAGCTGTAATATGATTTCCCAACTCTTGTACTCAGTACCCCAGCTGATGAAGGCAAGCAAACCATATGCCTTCTAAATCACCTTGGCCACCTATGTTGCCACTTTTATCACGTGTATCTCTCACCCTGTCCTTGCCGTGTGCATCTTAGAGAGATGTGATATATTTGTTGCATTGTGCTGTATGCTCTAGATGCTGTGCGACTGTGCATCTGCGCAGCTTTGAGGTGGTACCCAAACCCACAACCCCTGATTCCATCAACATTTGATTGGTACTGGCTCTTTTGTCCCATCAATGTTAAAGATTTCCCCTCAAACAGTTAGGTTAATCCAGCTGTTGAGTGTCACTAATCCTGGATGCTGCTGCTGGCGATGTGAGCAGCAGGGGAAATCGTTGTCTAACCCCTGGGGTATGTGTGTTACAGGAGGCCGCTGCTATTCTCACCTTTTCCATTGACAGTGTTGAGAAGCAACTGCTGATGTCGTCCACCAAGGGGTCCTATTCTGTCGAGGAGGTAGGTTTTATCAAGCTCACACAACTTTCATGGCTGGGGTTTGGCGTGGTTGGGGGGGGGTGTGTGTTTGTTATGGGGTGGAGGGGAAGGAGAGGGATGTGAGGAGAAAGGGAGGGGGGTGTGATGGGGGGAGAAGGTGATATAGGTGGAAGAGGACAGCTGAAGAGTGTGGAAATAGATTGGATATCTGTGTTTATACGTCTGTGCCTGTGCGCGAGGAAACCAAGGCTCTTGTAGCAACCTTACTGACACAATGTATGAGATTGGCAATTCAACATGGGCCATGATAGTGGGCTCAGTGGGAAGGTGGGTCAAATCTGGTACTCACTTGGTCTAAAATAAAAACTAAATACAGTGGACACTGGAATCTGAAACCAAAATAGAAAATGCAGGAAAATCTGTGGGTTTGACCGCATCTGTGGAGTGAGAATAGAGCCAACATTTCGACTCAGGGTGACACTTCGTTACTATCATCCAGACCTGAAACTTTGACACTATTCTCTCCCACAAATGCTGTCAGACTTGCTGAGACTCTCCTGGTCTGCCATGGCTCACTACAAATTGGCACAATGGTTAGCACTGCTGCCTTGCAGCACTACAAACCTGGGTTTGATTCCTGGTCATTGTCTGTGCGGAGTATACACGTTCTCCCCGTGTCTGCATGGGTTTTTGATTTGGTTTATTATTGTCACACGTATTAACATACAGTGAAAAATATTGTTTCTTGCGTGCTATACGGACAAAGCATACCGTTCGTAGAGAAGGAAAGGAGGAGATACAGAATGTGGTGTTACAATCATAGCTAAGGTGTAGAGAAAGATCAACTTAAAGCAAGGTAGGTCCATTCAAAAGTCTGACCAGCAACAAAGAAGCTGTTCTTGAGTTGGTTGGTATGTGATCTCAGAGTCTTGTACCTTTTTCCCGACAGAAGAAGGTGGAAGAGAGAATGTCTGGGGTCCTTAATTATACTGGCTGCTTTACCAAGGCAGCAGAAAGTGGATGGGAGGCTGGTGTATGTGATGGATTGGGTGACATTCACGACCTTTCCTCCGGTTTTCTCCACAGTCCGAAAGATGTGCTGGTTAGGGTGCTTTGGCCGTGCTAAATTCTCCCTCATTGTACCCGAACAGGCCCTGGAGAGTGGCAACTAGGGGATTTTCATGGTAACTTCATTGCAGTAAGCCTACTTGTGACACTAATAAATTAACTTTTACAAGTGCAGTGCTGCGAGTTGGACTGTTGGAGAAAGCCAGTTGAGGACGTTGTTGGCTGTGTTGGGGGATAGAGCACTGACCAGAAATTCTTGCAAATTATTACACACTTCATGATCAAAGATCGAACCTGAATTTGCACTTTTATTCAATGCTAAAATCAGTTATCAACCTGCTCTATGAATGAACATTTAAGAAAACAAAAGGGGTGTGCGTGTGTGTGCGCGCGTGTGTGCGTATGTGCGTGTGCGTGTGCGCGCGTGTGTGCGCGCGCGCGTGTGCGTGCGTGCGCGCGCGTGCGTGCGTGCGTGCGCGCGCGTCTCAGGAGCAAAGACTGTGGTCCATCTACCATATTCCCAGAGTTGTCTACCTTGGTGACACCTCTTGGTGCATGCATTTAAGATTCTGCTGGCATGCATGTGTGTCTATATCCCCTCTGATATCCTTTAGGTCCATCTGAGGGGGGTGTGGAGAGGGCAGATGAGCCTCTCAGTATCATTATTAGAAAGCTACCTACCAACAGTGCAGCACTCCCTCAGTAAAGCTTATGCCCAAGTCTTGGGTTGAGCCCAAAACCTGTGACTCAGAAGTGATGGTGCTGTCCACTGAGCTAGGGCTGAAACTCAAATTAGCCGAGTTGTCATTGCTGTGGCTGAGATTGAACAGCTGGGTACGGGCATGTGATGGCATCTAACATCTTGTGATCTGTGTGGCTCAATAACTTTACCCACAGGAAGCAAATTCATTCCAAATAGTCTTAAGTCCATTTTTCTCGTGGTATTTTCTTTGTCCATCTCTATATGGTTGCAGTGGGTCTTTCTCCCCTGACCCAGTATCTAATTACTCTATTTAATAATATACATGAGCCCCTTGACAACCTGGATTGTTTGTGGAGTGCTGCCAGATAGAATTTTCTCAGCTGCTCTTATTCAGGTTAGACTCAGTGTGAAGCACCATCTTTCATATGTCAGTAGGCTCAGTTCCGCTGCAGCATGTGGCTTCATGAGCGACTTGCTGCCTGACTCCGGTGAACTGTGTAGGAGGCGTTTCAGAGCTAAAGGTTTGAAGTGCGAATTGAAACAGCTGGTAACTAGCTCGGCCTGCAGCTGGTGAACTCATTACTCACTGTATGGATCTGAATGTGTCAACCTTCCTCTTCATTCATGGTGAACGTGCAAAAGTAAATTTGCCAGTAGGATATCTGAACTTGGGGGGGTTATAATGAGCAGGAAAGATTGAACGGGTTCTGGCTCTACTTTCTAGCAAAAAGATGGCTGAGGATTGGGTAGCATGTTTGCACTACTGCCTCAACTCCAGGGACCTGTGTTCGATTCCCGGCTTTGGTCAATGTCTGTGTGGAGTCTGCACGTTTTCTCCGTGTCTGCGTGGGTTTCCTCCAACTCCAAAGATGTGTGGGATAGCTAATTGGCCATGCTAAATTGCCCCTTTAGTGTAAGGGGATTTTTAGCAGGGTAAAAAAGTGAGATAGAGCCTGGTTGGGGTAGGGATTTTGATTCTAACCTAATTGAGAACTTGCTAATTCTAAGTTTGAAGGGGTAACTGTAGAGAAGCTGTTTTCACTTGCACAGACTCCGACCACAAATATGATAGTAATTAGTAATTCAGTAAGGATTGTGGGACAAAACTTCTTTAATAAGAGAATGCACAGTGGTTAGCACTGCTGCCTCGCAGACCTGGGGAGTGGGATTCAATTCTGGCCTTAGGTGACTGTGTGGAGTTTGCATGTTTTCCCAGTGTCTGCATGGGTTTCCTCCAGATGCTTTTGTTAGATGGTTTGGCCACGCTATATTGCCCCTTAGTCTCAAGGTGTGTAGGTTACGAGGATTAGTGGGGTAAATACATGGGAGTTACAGGAGTAGGCTCAGGTAAGATGTCCTTTCACTGAGTCAGTGCAGACTCTGGCCAATTGGCCTCCTTCTGCCCTGTCGGAATTCTGTGATTCAATATATCTGGAATTAAGAGTTTACTGGTGACTATGAAACCATTGTCAATGGTTGAAAAAACCTACCTGGTTCACTCATGTCCTTTAGGGAAGGAAATCTGTCCTTCCTGGTCTGGCCTATATGTGACTCCAGAGCCATAGTAATGTGGTTGACTCAACTGCCCTTGGGCAACTTGGGATGAGCAATAAATGCTGGCCCAGCCAGTGACGCCCACAAATGAATAAGAAAAACAAATCTGGTATTTAAATATTTGGTGCCCCTTCTCAGTGTAGAGTTCTGGAGGAGGTAGTAAGGTGTTCATTAATGATGTTACTAACACATTTGTCTCCTCACCTAGCTCCAGCAGTGCGTTGCAATGTGCCAGAAAGCTGCAGAGAAAATCTTCCAATTTTACAGAGACTCGGTGAGCAGGAAGTATTCGAAACAGAGCGAATAGAGATGGAGGTGGCTGCAGTGTACCAAAGGGCCTTCAGCGACGCCAAGTCCTCTCTTTCAGAATGAAGTCAATGGACACGTTGCCTCGTGGAGAGCAGCAATCGTTCTTTGCTTCTGCTGTGATCCTGAGGTCTCCATGGTAACCGTTAGTCGTTCCTGTAGATATGTGATTACTCTGAGCTGGTGAGTGTCTGAGAGAACTGGTCGTTATCACCTGTCCCAGCACATTGACACAGAAGTGTGCCAGGCGCCTGATGAGTGTATTTCTGAGAGTCAGGAAGAAGGAATCTTCTTTTTATTTTTTTTAAATAAAATTTAACGCCTGTGAATTCTAGTTTGGTTTCCTGCTCATTTCTAATTTTTCAATAATATCCTTACAAATCTGGCAAATACTGGTTTCAATTAGTAAAAAAAAAAATCCTGGTTTATTTACCCCTGCCACCACATGGATGGCACAGTGGTTAACATTGTTGTCTCACTGTGCCAGGGACCTAGGTTCAGTTCCCAGCCTTGGGTCACTGTCTGTGTGGAGTCTGCGTGTTCTCTCTGTGTCTGTGTGGAGTCTGTGTGTTCTCTCTGTGTCTGCGTGGGTTTGCTCCGGGCGTTCTGGTTTCCTCCCACAGTCCAGAAATGTGCAGCGTTAGGTTGATTGGCCATGCTAAATTGTCTGTTCGTGTCAGGAGGATTAGCAGGGTAAATATGTGGAGTTATGGGAGTAGGGCCTGGGTGGGATTGTGATTGATGCAGACTCGATGGGCTGAATAGCTTTCTTCTGCACTGTAGGGATTCTATGGTAACTTGGATTTCAATGCCTGTCCTGGGATCAAATAGGAGCAGGAAGTCTTGGAAAAGCTCAACAGGCCTGGTAATATCTGGGGAGAGAGAAGTATTTTGAGTGGCATCTGATTCTTTGGAACTCAAGCAAGTGGAAACACTACAACCTCTAAATTCCCTTCCAAATCACTGACCACCATGACTTAGACAGGTTTCATTGATACCACTTTTGTTTTTTTTTTAATTAATTCACGGGACGTGGGCATGGCTGGCCGGCCAGCATTTATTGCATACCCCAAGTTGCCTGAAGCCAGTTGAGAGTCAACCACATTGCTGTGACTCTGGAGTCACACGTAGGCCAGATCTGGTAAGGAAGGTTATGTGTCTGTCTCTCGCTACGTGTGAGTAGGTGTAATTTATTTGCTGAGCTATTTTATCGTTAATTCCCACTCTGTCAACTACTGACTCAGGTGGTCCTCTAAGGGTTGGATTATTCACAACAGCACTCAGTACAGCTTTGCTAAACAGCTCATTCTCTTTTGGCTAAATTAGTCAATGATGTTGTTGATGGAGATTTGGAACATAAGAACTAGGAGCAGAAGTAGGCCATCTGGCCCTCGAGTCTCACTCAATAAGATCATGGCTGATCTTTTCATGGACTCAGCTCCATTTATCATCCTCTCAACATAACCCTTAATTTCTTCACTGTTCAAAAATCTATCTGTTGTCTTAAAAGCATTCAATGAGGTAGCCTCAAATGCTTCACTAGGCAGGGAATTCCACAGATTCACAACCCTATGGCTGAAGAAGTTTCCTCCTCAACTCAATCCTAAACCTGCTCCCCCTTATTTTGAGGCCATGCCCCCTAGTTCTAGTTTCAGCCACCAGTGGAAACAACTTCCCTGCTTCTATCTTAGCTATTTCCTTCATAATCTTACATGTTTCTATAAGATCTCCTCTCATTCTGTAGATCAGCCATGATCTTATTGAATGGTGGGGCATGCTTGAGGGGCTGGATGGCCTACTCCTGCTTCTATTTCTTATGTTCTTATTAATTCTAATGAATATAGCCCCAGTCTACTCAGTCTCTCCTCATAAGCCGACCCTCTCAACTCCGGAATAATCTAGTGAATCTCCCCTGCACCACCTCCAGTGCCAGTGCACCCTTTCTCAAGTAAGGAGACCAAAACTGTACACAGTACACCAGGCGTGACCTCCAGATATTTTGTTTATTTTTTTGATAGGGATTTGGATATTGAATGTTGCTGGCATCACAACCAGCATTTGTGGCTCATCCCTAATTGCCTTTCAATGGAGTTTGATTCATTTATAGGACATGAGTGTTGCTTGCAGGGCCAGCATTTATTGCCCATCCCAAATTGCCCATGGGTGAGGAGTCGAGAGTCATTCACATTGCTGTGGCTCTGGAGTCACATGTAGGCCAGGCTGGGTAAGAACAGCAGACTTCCTTCCCTGAAGGAACATGAGTGAACCAAATGGTTTTTTTGACAATGATTTCTTGATCATCAGTGGGTTCTTAATTCCTGATTTTTTTTTTTTACTTAATTCAAATTCCCATTATCTGCCGTGGTGGGATTTGAACCCAGTTTCCCAGAATAGTAGCTGAGTTTCTGGATTAATAGTCTAGCGATAATACCACTAGGCTATTGCCTCCCCCGGGTCAAAATCCATATTCATATCATTCACAACAGCCTGCAACACTTCAAGAAGGAAGCACATTATCAACTTCCCAAGGAAAACCAGGAATAGCCGAGTACAGAGTTAATGCTCACTAATTCTCATACAAATTTCTAATTTTCCAACAATATCCCTTCAAACCTGGTCACGGTAAGTAAAAATCCTGGTTTATTTACCAGTTTTGAGTCCGCGTGACCCTTCTCCAGAACGAAAGAGCCGGGGGGTGTGGGGGAAATGTGTTGGATTGGTACTGTATGTGAGGAGGTGGAACAGCAAGAATAGTGGGAGGGACTGCAACAAAGAGGGAGCAAAACGAGTGACAAATGACCCAGTGGGAGAGAGTGAGGGAATGTTATCTTCAGGAGCAAATCATGTTAGGAATAAATAAAGGTTAAGATGGAGGAGAAAGGTTATAGTCTAAAGTCATTGAACTCAATGAAGCCTGAGGGTTGTAACGTATCTAATTGGCGCTGGGGGATAGGGGGTGGGAATTTGTGCTACATTAAGCTGGCATGACTGTTTGCTGTCACATTTCTCCTTAAATTTGCTAAAGATATTTGTGTTTTTTCATTCAGATGCAAATTGCTTGGTTCTTTATTCCCTCTCCTGCCGTTCCGAGCTCCTACTTATCTCGGTTGGTGCAGTGTATTTGAAGTGATGAGCAACAGTCAGTAAGTGTTATAATCGTCACTGCGGTTAATGAGCATGTTTCTGGCACAGAGGCAGAGAAAGCACTTCAGCTCTCTGATGTGCTGCAGGATTTTAATATAAGCTGCACTAGGAGTACACAGAATCTGTGGGACCAGTTGTTCAGCATTCCTCGTCAGATTGGAGTTTGGGGCATCTCACCCCACTGCAAGCAATGGTAGTTTGCCTTGTGGGTGGCATAGTGATTAGCACTGCTGCGTCACAGCGCCAGGGACCCGGGTTCAATTCCAGCCAGGGGTCACTGTCTGTGTGGAGTTTGCATATTCTCCCCATGTCTGCATGGGTTTCCTCCGGGTGCACCAATTTCCTCCCACACTTCAAAGATATGCAGGTTAGGTGAATTGGCCATGCTAAATTGTCGCTTAGTGGCCAAAGATGAATAGGTTGGGTGGATTGGCCATGCTAAATTGCCCTTTAGTATCTAAAGATGTGTAGGTCAGGTAGATTGGATATACTAACTTGCCCCTAAGTGTTGGGGGGGGGTAAATATGTGGGGTTACGGGATAGGGCCTAGTAGGGATTGTTGTTGGTGCAGGCTCGATGGGTCGAATGGCTCCCTTCTGCACTGCAGGGATTTTATCATTCTAGTCTGTGTCTCTACCTCAACTGTGAAGGTTGTTTTGGGGTTGAATCATTTTAACCCTTGGCCTGTACTCTTTCTAAGCACTGCCCCCCCCCTCCCCCGCATAACTCCTTAACTCCTCCTTCTGAACCTTACCCCCATCAGGTCTGCCCGCTCCCCACCCACTCTCTCCTACCCTCAGTGGCTCCTTTTCCCTGAAAGTCTGTAACAAAAACCAACTTGCATTTGCGTAGCACCGTTCACTTTTTCGGCATTGCGAAACTTGATAGACAATATATTGACTGTAGAAATGTAGCCCCAGCAAGCTTCCACAAACAGCAGAATCACACCGAGAAGATTATCTGTATTGCAATGTTGCTTGAGGCATAGATATTAGCCAGGACACCTGCGGGTGAACTCTCCTGTCCTTCAAATAATGTCGTGGTAACTTTTGGGTCCGTCTGACAGGGCGGATATTTTAATGTCTCGGTTTCACGTCTGATCCTAAAGCTGGCAACTCCCAACAGTGCAGTGCTCCCTCAGGACCTGTGTTGAGAGTGCCAGTTTGGCTTGCATGCTTAGATTTCTGGAATGGGACTTGAACCCACAGCTGGGCTTTTAAAACTCTGTTACAGATGATTAACTACATACAGCATTGCAGAGCGAGTCACGAATCTGGGCCCTGATTCAGTCCAGGTGCCCCCAAGATGAATCTTCCCATGGACAGAAATTGGTTTGACACACTGAGCAACAAATTGTTCCAGCTTCAGCATAGATGAGGCTTTCAGGTCAGATCTCGATGAGCAAGGACGTGGGTCACCTTCAGTCAGATGCTTGCTGGCTTTCCTTTAAAGATGTTCCTCCTCTCAGCGCCACGATATGTGCAGCAGAAATCACCTCTTGGCCTCGATGCCAGGAGAGGTTGGCACTTGCCTTGGACTGGCGCTAGGAGTGGCCATCCTTTGACATGTAAACAGCCAGAACCGCCACGCTTCCGACATATACACAGACCCCCAGGGCAATGGCGCAGACGGCGGTACATAGAGCTTGCCTAGAGGTCGTGCCAGCCTGCCGATAATCCCCTTTGGCCGTGGCTTTGCTGGTCTGGAGGACACAGGATGAGAAAGTTAGTTGTTGAGTTGAAGAATAAAACGCAAGTGGCCACAGTTAATAGTTCAGATAATTAAAACTGATAATCCAGCAACAGCCTGCACTAGCATTGAGCCATTAACATTAAAACATTCCACTTGACGTGGTTGCTATTGCTGAGCACCTTCAGCCTGAGTGCAGTCAAGACCCTGACCTTCCTGTTGCTTGCCATTTTAACACACGACCCTGCTCCTGTGTCCGTGTCTGTCCTTGGCCAGCTGCAATGTTCCAGTGAAGCTCAACGCAAACTGGAGGAACAGCACTTCATCTTCCGGCTTGGCACTTTACAGCCTTCCGGTCTCAACATCGAGTGTAACAACTTCAGATGATATGCCGTATCCCACCTCCACCCCTTTGTTTTCATTTCATTTAATTTTTCACTGTTCGCTCCCTTTCATTTATCGTCTTTGTTTCTCTTCCCCCCCGCCTTTTCCTTACCTTTTTCGCCTACTTGCTTTCCCCTTTTTTCTCAATTTTACCTCTCTCTCACCCATTTCCCCTCCCTACCCCTTCCTCTATTTTACCCTGCCTTTTCTCTCACCTATTTCCCCACCCTTCCCCTACATCTTCATCTGATTTCAGCTTCTCTGCTGTTTGGTCATTCACACCTTCTATACTCTGTATGGACTGCCATCAGCAGCCTTTCCCCTGATTTCTGTGGCTGTGACTCATCTTTCATTCCTTCGCCCTACAGGATAAATATCTCCCACTTTCTATGCCTTTTAGCTTTGACAAAGGATCATCTGGACTCAAAACGTCAGCTCTTTTCTCTCCTTACAGATGCTGCCACACCTGCTGAGATTTTCCCGCATTTTCTCTTTTGGTTTGAGACATTCTGAGCTGCCTCACAACACAGCCAACTTGCCACTGAGCAACAGAAGGACATATTAAGACGCTTGGTCACTTTAAGGAGCATCTTAAAGTCAGAGAGAAAAATGGGGCAACTTAACGGAGATTCACAAGAATCGGAAGCACAAAGAGACTTGGGAGTCATTGTCTGAAATTTTCTTAAGGTTAACTTGCAGGTTTAGTCGGCAGTTAGGAAGACAAATGCAAAGTTAATATTCAAGTCGAGAGGGCTAGAATACAAGAGCAAGGATATACTTCTGAGGCTGTGTAAGGCTCTGGTCAGACCCCATTTAGAATATTGTGAGCAGCTTTGGATCCCATAATCTAAGGAAGAATGTGCTGGCCTTGGAAAGGGTCCAGAGGAGATTCACAAGAATGATCCTTGGAACGAAGAGCTTGTTGTATGAAGATTGGGTTGAGTACTCTGGGTCTGTACTCCAAGTTTAGAAGGATGAGGGGGGATCTTATTGAAACTTGCAGGGCACGGTGAGGTCTGGATATAGTGGACGTGGAGAGGATATTTCCACTGGTAGGAAAAACTAGAACCAGAGGGCACAATTTCACGCTAAAGGGACAAACCTTTAAAACAAAAATGGGGAGGAATTTCTTCAGCCAGGGAGTGGTGAATCTGTGGAACTCCTTGCTGTAGAAGGTGTGGAGGCCAGGTCATTGACTGTCTTTAAGACAGAGATAGAACATAGAACATAGAACAACACAGCACAGAACAGGCCCTTCGGCCTTCGATGTTGCGCCGACCAATATAAAAAGCAATGCCCCTCCAAACTAAACCATTCCCTTCTCTTCCATATACTTATCAACTAACCTCTTAAACGCCACCAAACTTGGCGCATCTACAACTGCTGCAGGCAGGGCATTCCACTCCCGAACCACCCTTTGGGTAAAGAACCTGCCTCTGATATCCGTCCTATAACTATCACCCCTTAATTTAAAGCTGTGTCCCCTCGTGCTAGCTTTTTCCATCCTAGGAAAAAGGCTATCACTGTCCACCCTATCTAAACCTCTAATCATCTTATATGTTTCGATCAGGTCCCCTCTTAGCCTCCTCCTTTCTAACGAAAACAACCTCAAATCCCTCAGCCTCTCCTCATAAGACCTGCCCTCCATACCAGGCAACATCCTGGTAAACCTCCTCTGTACCCTCTCCAATGCCTCCACATCTTTCTTATAATGTGGGGACCAGAACTGCACACAATACTCCAAGTGCGGCCGCACTAGAGTTTTGTACAGTTGCAACATGACGTTGCGGCTCCGAAATTCAATCCCCCTACCAATAAAAGCCAAGACTCCATATGCCTTCTTAACAACCTTCTCGACCTGACTGCCTACTTTCAGGGATCTATGCACATACACACCAAGATCCCTCTGTTCATCTAGACTGCTAAGAATCCTACCATTTGCCCTATACTCTACACATTTATTATTTCTGCCATAGTGCATTACCTCACACTTTTCCACATTAAACTCCATTTGCCACCTCTCGGCCCAGCTCTGCAACTTGTCCAAGTCCCTCTGCAAACTATAACACCCCTCTTCACTATCTACCACTCCACCGACTTTAGTGTCATCTGCAAATTTACTAATCCATCCTTCAATACCCTCATCCAGATCATTTATAAAAATTACAAACAGCAGGGGCCCCAAAACAGACCCCTGAGGTACACCACTTGTCACCGAACTCCACGATGAATATCTCCCATCAACCACCACCCTCTGTCTTCTATCTGCTAGCCAATTCCTAACCCAATTAGCTAAATCACCCTCTATCCCATACATCTGCATTTTCTGCAGAAGTCTTCCATGGGCCACCTTATCAAACGCCTTACTAAAGTCCATATATACCACATCAACCGCCTTACCCCCATCCACCTCTTTAGTCACTTTTTCAAAAAACTCAATGAGGTTAGTAAGGCACGACCTACCCTTCACAAAACCATGCTAGATAGATAGGTTCTTGATCAATAAAGGGATCAAGGGAATGGGGATGAGAAAAATATAAGGCATGATGAGCTGAGTGGCCTACTCTGTTCTGCGTCTTATGGAGGGAATTGCAGGACTTTGCGCCTCAACAACTGAAGGCTTTGTTGCCAGCGTTGATGAGCGAAAAATTGGGGATGCTCAAGAGGCCGCAATTGGAGAAGTTGCACGTATCTCAAGATACGCCTGTTGGGGATACAGCAAGTTTAGTTACTGTGATTACACACTGTTCACAAAGTGTTGACCTGGTAGCTGGTAAAATGCCCTCGCCTCCTTGATGAAGCAGGTAGCTAGGAACATAAGAACTGAATTGGCAATTGGGCCCCTTTAGGCAGTTCTATCATCATCATCATCCACAGATATTTGAGGGAGATAATTGGAGATTTCCATTGGATATTCTGTGAAAATAGATTGCCTTTTTTTTATTCGTTGTGAGACATGGGCAATGCTGGCTAGGCCAGCATTTATTGCTCATCCCTAGTTGCCCTTGGACAGTTGAGAGCCAACCACATTGCTGTGGCTCTGGAGTCACGTGTAGACCAGACCAAGTAAGCTCGGCAGATTTCCTTCCCAAAAGAACATTTAGTGAACCAGGTGGGTTTTTCCAGCAATCAACAATAGTTTCATGGTCATCAGTAGATTCTTAATTCCAGGCGTTTTTTATTGAATTCAAATTCCACCATCTGCCATGGGACTCGAACCCGGGTCCCCAGAATATTAGCTGAATTTCTGGATTAATAATCTGGTGATAACGCTACGCTCCTGAATTGGCATGGAGGCGCAGTGGTTAGCACTGCTGTCTTGCAGCGTCAGGAACCTGGGTTTAATTCCAGCCTCGGGTCCCTGTCTGTGTGGAGTTGTACATTCTCCCCCTGTCTGCACTGGTTTCCTCCAGATGCTCTGGTTTCCTCCCACAGTCCAAAGGTGTGCAGGTTAGGTGGTAAATTGCCCTTAGTGTCAGGGGGACTAGCAGAGTAAATATGTGAGGTTATGGAATAGAGCCTGCGTGGGATTGTTGTCAGTGCAGAGTTGATGGGATGAATGGCCTCCAGCACCGTAGGGACTCGATGATCCAATGAATCGTTTAATTCCGATTTTAATCTTAGGCGTCTTTGTTCTCATATATTTTCTCCCTATCTTCCCCATTGAGTCCCTTAATCATTTTAAACAGCTTACTGAAATCACCTTCCATTTTTTGAACTCCAGGAAGCAAAATCTAAGTTTTCCAGTGCCCTTATTCTGACAATTGAGTGCCAATTGAATCCGCTAAGTGCATAAGATGGCACCTTACCTTCTGTGATAAGTAAAATGCAGCAATTCCCATTGGCCAGAAGCAGCAGAGCATGGAGAAGACGGCAAGTCCCAGATAATCCTGAGGGATGTTGAGGGAGGTGGTGCTGTCACTGTCACTATTACTGTCACCGTCGCTGTGGTAATTAGTCTGTGAAAAGAGCAACATCAATACCTGCAAACATTTCTGCGGGTAAAGTATGACGGCGTATGGGAGCGACTCGGCACCTAACCTTTTACCTCCGCGTTCAAATCTAGCAGAAACTAAAGACAGAGATAGCTAGGTTCTTAATCAATAAGGGGATCAGGGGTTATGAGGAAAAGGCAGGAGAATGGAGATGAGAAAAATACCAGGCCCGATGAGTTGAGTAGCCTAATTCTATTCCTATGTCTTATGGAGAGAATTGCAGAGTTTTGAGCCTCAGCGACTGAAGGCTTTGTTGCCAGTGCTGGGATGAGAAGGCGGCACAGTGGGTTAATGCTGCTGTCTCACAGTGCCAAGGACCCGGGTTCAATTCCAGCCTTGTGTGATTGTGAGTCTGCATGTTCCCCTCGTATATGCATATTTTCTAAAATTCATATTGGCCTTTCTGACTGGGACAGCATATGTTGCCCATTCTTAGTTGCTTGAGGCAATTGAGAGTTAACCACATTGCTGTAGCTCCGGAGTCACACGTAGGCCAGACCAGGTAAGGACAGCAAATATCCTTTCTGAAAGACATTAGTGAACCAGATGGGTTTTTCTGACAATGGTTTCATGATCACCAGTAGATTCTTAATTCCAGATTTTTTTTTTAATTGAATTCAAGCTCTACTATCTGCTGATGTAGGATTCGAATCCAGGTTCCCGAACATTAGCTGACTTTCTGGAATTAATAGTCTAGCAATAATGCCATATGGCCAGCACCTCACTTTCCTGTTCCGGTTTCCTTCCACAGTCTGAAAGACATGCTGGTTAGGGGCATTAGCCGTGCTAAATTCTCCCTCAGTGTACCCGGACAGGCCGCCAGAACGCGGCGACTGGGGAATTTTCACAGTAACTTCATTGCAGTGTTAATGTAAGCTGATTTGTGATACTAATAAATAAACTTTAGATTTATATAATGCTTTTAAGATCTGTATTCCTAAATGTAGGACATGCAGTCAAAGATTCCCATTTTGCCCTCATTAGCACCAGTGTGAAAAATATCAAAATTCAAAGAGAGCAACAATTTATGGAGCATGCAAAAGGGAAGCCAATTGCTTGGCAAGTAGATTGAATGCTTGAGGCATTGCTGTGGTGGATGTGTCAGGGGAATATTGGCTCCCTGTGCTTTTGTGGGTTCACGTCCCTTCCTCTGAGCCAGAAGCTCTGGGTTCGAGTCCCAGTGAGTTTGACCACTCACCTGATGAAGGGACAGCGTTCTGAAAGCTCGTGGCATTTACTGTCAAATAAATCTATTGGACTTTAACCTGATGTTGTGAGACTTCTTACTGTGTTTGAGTCCCATCACAGGACTTGATGTCCAAGGAAGGGCATTCATCACGCGGCCAAACAGGTTGACTGTCAACCTGTAAAGTCCTTCCAAACACGCCAGTGGCTGGCAGTGCTGCATGTCCTCAGCACTCGACATGCAAACACACAACTTCCTGATGCAAAGTGGCACTAACTGACACTGAAATCATGGTAAAATATGATTATTAAAATAAAGAATGACTTGCATTTGTGTTGTGTCCTTCCTGACCATAGGACATCTAATGGCATGTTGGCACAGGGGTTAGCATTGCTGTCTCACAGTGTCAGAGACCAAGGTTCGATTCCCAGTTTGGGTCACTGTCTGTGTGGAGTCTCTCCGTGTCTGCGCGGGTTTCCTCCACATGCTCCGGTTTCCTCTCATAGTCCAAAAACATGCTGGTTTTAGGTGCATTGACTGTGCTAAATTCTCCCTCGGTGTACCCAAACAGCTGATGGAGTGTGGCAACCACGCTAATGGGATTTCCACACTAACTTCATTGCAGTGTTAATGTAAGCCTACTTGTGACTAATAAATAAACTTTAAATTGCTTTGCAGCCAATGAAGCGTGAACAGCAAATGTAACGGCCAAATCGTCTGTTTTCAGGACGTCCGTGGAATCACTGTGTGGAATCCTTCAATGCAGAAGGAGACCATTCGACCCAATCCTGTCTGCACTGACCACAATCCCACACAGGTCCATCCCCCTAACCCCATGCATTTTCCCTAGCTAATTGCCCTGGACACTAAGGGGCAATTTAGCATAGCCGATTAACCAAACCTACGTGTCTTTAGATTGTGGGAGGAAACTGGAGCACCTGGAGGAAACCCATACAGATGTGGGGAGAACGTGCAAACTCCAGATGGTGACCCCGAGCCGGGAATGGAACCTGGGTCCTTGGAGCTGTGAGGCAGCAGTGATAACCGCTATGCCACCGTGTGACCCAAACTAGGAGAACTCTCCTGCTCTTCTTCAATATAGTACAATGGGATCTCTGGGGAGCCTTGGTTTATTTTCATCTTAAAGACAGCACCCACTGATAGTGCAGCATGCCCTCAGTGCTATGGTGAAATGACAGACGTAGATTTTTGTATTTGGAGTGGGGCTTGAACGCACAATCTTATGCCCTTAGTTAACTCTCGTCGAAAACTTCAAGCAGCAGTTAACCTAGGGTTGTGCTGAGCCCAACCCTACTGTCAGCAGAGTTTTGTGGTGGCTGAGTGTTCAATTATGTCCAGACCACCAACCGCCTGTCCTGGTTCCCCCAATGTCGACACTGTGGTTAAGAAATCCCATCAATGCCTCTACTTTCTCAGAAAACTAAGGAAACTCGGCATGTCAGCTACGACTCTCACTATCTTTTCCAGGTGCATCACAGAAAGCATCCTTCCTGGTTATATCACAGCTTGGTATGGCTCCTGCTTTGCCCAAGGAGCTGCAAAAGGTTATGAACGTAACCCAATCCATCACGCAAACCAGCCTCCCATCCTCTAATTCTGTCTAAACTTCCCTGTGCTTTGGAAAAGCAGCCAGCATAATTAAGGACCCCATGCAGCCCGGACATTATCTCTTCCACCTTCTTCCTTCAGGAAAAAGATATTGAAGTCTAGGGTCATGTACCAATCAACTCAAGAACAGCTTCTTCCCTAATACCATCAGTCTTATGTTGCAGTAAGTTGATCTTCCTCTACACCCTAGCTATGACTGTAATGTTACATTTTGTACTCTCTCCTTTCCGTCACTATCAAGAGTTTGCTGTGTACAATGCACAAGAAACAATACTTTTCACTATATGTTAATATACATGATAATAAAATCAAACTGAGGGGACAGCATATTCATAATGTTTCCAGCAAGGCTCCATGGATAATGACCAGCAGATTTCTACTGTTCCTGAGCAAAGGAAACTGAGGCCACTCTCAGCATCCAGATTCAACTCCAACTGCCACCACTAACTTGGGCATCAAACCTGAGCTTTTCCTAGTCTATTTCTAGAAGACCCTGGACGTTCTCCCTTCCACCTTCTTCCGTCAGTAGAAAAGTCTGAGGTCATGTACCAACTGACTCAGGAACAGCCTTTTCCCTACTGCCATCAGACTTTTGAATGGATCTACCTTGCATTAAGTTGATCTTTCTGTGCAGCCTAGCTTTGACTAATGCTACCTTCTGCACTCCCTCGCTTCCTTCTCTATGAGCAGTATGCTTTGTCTGTATAGTGCGCAAGAATAATAAACCAACTCAAATCAAATTGACTCATTGTATCCTATAACATTCTTCAGGGTTAACATGGTGCCACAGTGGTTAGCAGTGCTGGCTCACAGTGCCAAGGACCTGGTTTCGATTCCAGCTTGGGCGACTGTATGGAGTTTGCACATTCTCCCTGTGACTGCGTGGGTTTCCTCCGTGTGCTCTGTTTTCCTCCCACCAGTCCAAAGATGTGCGGGGTGATTGGCTCTTGATGTCAGGGGGGTTAGCAGGGTAAATATGTGGAGTTGCGGGCATAGGGTCTGGGTAGGGTTGTTGTTGGTGCAGTCTCGATGGACTGAATGGCCTCCTTCTAGCCTGTATGGATTAAATGTTCTCTGTCTCTCTCACTTTTTCTGTAACCCTTCAATACATCTATCTCCCTCTGGAATCTTATGGAGGAGATGGGGAAATTGGTTAGCTTGAGCCTCACATTGCCTTTTTTAGGGAACCTCTGCCACACCATGTGTTACTCAGGTACTTGACAGACCAAGAAGGAGCCTTTAACTCTGGAAGTGCCAACCTCACCCATCAAGAGCTGTCGGTCAGTCATAGCTAATCCTTGGTTCTTGATCAATAATGGGATCAAGGGTTACAGGGAGAAAGCAGGAGAATGGGGATGAGAATCATATCAGCCATGATGGACTGGTCTAGCAGACTTGATAGGCTAAATGGCCTAATTCTGCTTCTATATCTCATGATCTATGATTGGGGAAGCACCGGTGCACCCGCCCAAGGCTTAGTTTATTTATCTTTCTTATAAGAAATAGGAGCAGGAGTAGGTCATCGAGCCCTTCAAGCCTGCCCTGCCATTCAATAAGATCATGGCTTATCTGAAGTGGATCAGTTCCACTTTCCCCCCCATAACCCTAATTCCCTGATCGATCAGAAATCTATTACCCGTGACTTAAATATATTCAGTGAGGGAGCCTCCATCACTTCAATGGGCAGAGAATTCCAGAGATTCACCACCCTCTGAGAGAAGAAGTTCCTCCTCAACTCTGCTCTAAACTGACCCCCCCTTTATTTTGAGGCTGTGCCCTCTAGTTCTGGTTTCCTTTCTAAGTGGAAGGCTTGCATTAACACTGCAATGAAGTTACTGTGAAAATTTTCCAGTCCCCACACTCTGGCGCCTGTTTGGGTACACTGAGGGAGAATTTAGCATGGCCAATGCACCCTAACCAGCACATCTTTCAGACTGTGGGAGGAAACTGGAACATCCGGAGGAAACCCACAGAGACACGGGGAGAACGTGCAGACTCTGCACAGTGACTCCAGATCCCTGGAGCTGTGAGGCAGGACTGCTAACCACTGTGCCACTGAGCTGCCTGCCACCAGCCTAGGATCATCAGTGGATCAGCCCAGCCTCAAGCACTGCCTAGCAAACTCATCACAGAGTAGGGCGAAGATTCCAGACTCTGTCTCTCCTTCTCTCTCCATCTCGACATCTCTCCCTCTGTCTTTCTTTCCACCCCTCTCTCTCTCTACATCCTCCTGTGACTTACCACTTCTCTCCAACTGTCTCTATCTGCCCCTCCCTGTCTCCTCTCATTTTTTTCACTCTCTCTCCCCATCTTTCTCTCCCTCTCTCTTCCATCTTTTGTATCCCTGTTTCTTTCTTCCCTCCTCCTCGCTCTCCCTCTCCATCTCTTTACATCCCTCTGTTTTTCTGCCTCCCTCTCCATTTCTCCTATCTCTGCATTCTTCTGCATCTCTCTCTCCATTTCCCTCTCTCCCTCTTTCTCTGTCTCTCTCCTCTGTTCCTCCTCACCATTTCTTTCCTCCATTTCTCTCCCTCCCTCCCTCTCAGTTCTTTCTCTCTTCCTTCCCCCTCCTTCTCCTCCTCCTCCTTCCTTCCCCTCTCTCTCCCTCCCCCCTCCTCTTCCCTCTTCCCCTCTCTCTTCACTCTCTCTCTCTCCCCTCTCTTCTTCCCCCCTTTTCTTCCTGTCTCTCTTCTTCCCGTCCTCTCTTCTGCCCCTCTCCCTTCTGCCTCCATCTCCCTTCTGTCCCCCCGTCGCCCCTCTGGCCCCTCCTTTCTCCCCCTCCTCCTTTCTCCCCCTCTCCATTTCACCCTCTGTGTCTCTAATCCTTTTCCCTATCTGTCTCTCCTGCTCCCTCTTTGAATCCCTCTGCGTCTGCATCTCTCTCTCTCACTCTGTCTGGACTATTTATAAAGTGCTTTAAAGATTGTAATGGTTTTTGATGGTGTAAATTTCGATCTAATGTTCCTCTTATCCTGAGGGAGCTAATTAAAATGAATTCCACTTGTTGCGGTGGTGTGAACCCTTGCTTTATTTCACAGAAGTGAGTAATGAGGAAATAATTGTAAAAATCAACAGCACTGCAAAGATAAATTAATCAGTGAATTTAATGCAGAAAGAGTAATTTCATTCCCTAATCACATCATGCACTAGGTTATTTTGAAAAAAAGATTTACGTTTGTGCAGTACCTTTCACATCCCAGAAGATCCTGACGTTCTTTATGGACAATATTGTGTAGTTAATGTTGGAAACACAGCAGCCAACCTCTGCTGAGTGAGTTCCCATACATTCTGGTAACGCTCCTATCATCTGTTTTTGTGGTGTTGCCAGAGGGATCTGCATTGACCTGGACACTGGAGAGAAGTCTCCTGCTCCTTTCTACCCTGGCAGTGCCAACCTGTGCTCCTGGCACCGCTCAAGGGGGAAAGTGCCTATGCCTAAGGGGCACCTTGGCACTGTCCATCGAGGCAATTGGGCAGTGCCAAGGGGGAGGTGGGGCCTATTGTGGATGGAGCCTAGGGGCAATGGGTTGGGGTTAGGGTGGGGTGGAAGCGGTGGGGGATTTGGAGTGGAGGGGGTGGAGGGGATAGGGGTGGAGTGGAGATGGGGATGGGAGTGTGGGGGATATGGGGTGTTGGGGTGGGTGGGGATGGAGAGCAGTGGAGGGGGTGGGGGTAGGGGTGTGGGGGAGTTGGGTGTGGAGGGATGTGGGGGGATCCCGCTGCCACAGTGCAAGTGATTGGTCTGGGATGGATGGAGGGAGGGCAGCAAATGGGAAATGCAGGGGAGTGTGGCCTGCCTCTGGGGTGGGGGGGTACAGGGCAGGGCTGATGCAGTGGTGGGGGTGGGGTTAGTAGGGGGTTCTGGGGTAGGACGATTGCTACTGCTGGGAGGGGTGGGGTGGGTTGAACATCAGGGCACTCTGGGGTTTGGGGGGAGGGTGAGTCAAGGCTGGCCCAGAAATTGTTGTGGGGGCCGTGATCGGGCTGTTCGGGGGGATTGGAAGGAACAGCACCAGGGGGTTCCTGGGCTGGTCAGTGATTGAACTGGCAGCAAACGGGGAGTCCGACAGATCGGGGCCACTGCGCAGAGTTCCAGAACTGTCAACGCTGCCCTACCCTGGGTTTTTAACAACTGGGATCTCAGCACTTCACAGAGTGCGGAGATTCAAGTGAGAAGCTGGACAGACAGAACAGTTGGGATTTAGGACAGCTTTTCCTGCCAGTTTGGCACTTTTGGGCCAGTGTTTCAGAGCAGGGACCTTTTTAGAAAGACCTTGCCCTGAAATGTTCACTCTCTTTCCCTCACCCTGTGCCAAGGGTGGGCACCAAGGGAGCCTCATGTTGGGGGGGGGGGAGCGTGTGGTTGGAATTCATGCCAATGGTCTTGGGTTTGGGAGCAGGGGGGTGCCAGTGATTGTCAATTAGAGGTGGGGCGGGGGAGATGGGGCATGGGGTTGGTTTTGTTGGGGTGGGGTTTGGGTTTGGTTTGGGGGTGGTGGGGGGGTTTTGGGTTTTGGTTGGGTTGGTTGGGGGTTTTTGGTTGGGGGTTTGGTTTTGGTGTTGGTGTGGGTTTTGTGGGTGGTGGTTTTTGGGTTTTTTGGGTTTGGGAAGAGAAGGAGCTTATGATCTTGGGGAGGTGTGTGAGAGACAGGGGTCAACGGATTAATGTGGGGGGGTGGAATAGAGAAGGGGCCTTTGATTGTGGAGGGTAGGTTGCAGTAAATACTGGGGCTGTTTACTGGGGTGGGAAGGGGAATCCCTGAGGCCTCTGTGATGGGCTGGGGGGGGGAGGTTCTTTGCAGTTCTCTTTGGGACGTCCTTTATACAAGCCATCCTGATCTCTGTGCAGCCGCCATTTTGCTGTCACATATAGGCCCCAGCCCCTGTACAATGGCATGAATCACACCCTGTTGGTATTTTTGGTAGAATCTGGAGAGAAACACACGGGTCTTCTCACCAGAAACAGCCCTATGCCATTTTGTTTTGGTAAGCTTTAGCCCAGTGACTAAATCATCTATTTAAGGTTGGGAGATCCCCCTACAATGCAGAAGGAGGCCGTTCAGCCCATCGAGTCTGCACTGAGCATAATCCCATACAGGGTCTATCCCCATCACCCAATACATTTACCCCGCTAATCCTCCTAACCCTTGCGTCCCGGGATACTAAGAGTCAATTTACCATGGCCAATCCATCTAACCGGCACGTCTTTCAGACTGTGGGAGGAAACCGGAGCACCCGGAGGAAACGCACTCAGACACCAGGAGAAAGTGCAGACTCCACATTAACAGTGACCGAATCGAATGCAGCTCCCTGACGCTGTGAGGCATCAGTGCTAACCACTGTGCCACCGTGCTGCCCCAAATGGATGTTGGAAAGAAACTCCCTGTTGCTGGGATCACTTACCTCCACTTGGGAAGCAGATTGAGGCTTTGATGCAGATACTATCTGAAAGACAGCACCACCAGCTCCCTCAGTGTTGGCACTGGGCGTGCCAACCTGGATTCTCATGTTCAAATCTCTCTTGTAAGTCAATTCCCCTCATTGCCTCTGAGAGAGGCAGAGAGCTTCCCCGTCCCCACATCCTCCCTCACCATCCAATTGAGAGCCACAAATTTGAATTCAGGATGAGCCATATCCAGCTCATCCTTCAGTCAGAGAAATCCTCCAAGAATTTTGTAGACTCATGAAGGGGAGAGATCAGATCATTTTTAAGTTAGAAGTTTTAAATTTATTTATTACTATCACAAGTAGGCTTGTATTAACACCGCAATGAAGTTACTGTGCAGATCTTCTAGTCTCCACACTACTGTTTGGGTACACTGGGGGGGAATTTAGCACCTAACAAGCATGGACTGTGGGAGAAAAACTGGAGGAAACCCACACAGATACGGGGAGAACATGCCAACTCTGCACAGACAGTGACTCAAGCCAGGAATCGAACCCAGGTCCCCGGCGCAGCGAGGGAGCAGTGTGCGTAAAGCTTCGAGACTAACAAAGCTTTCTAAAAAAAAAGTGCTATATTTAGCAAACAAACAGAAATTCTGAATAAATTGTCGGTTAAGAAGGTGGTGTTGATATAAAGCTTGTCGCATATCCCCTCAATGCCTCAATCTGCTCCGCGAATTTGTTTTATAGTTCAGCCTCTGTTGCCATGGCAGCTATTTTGAACACAGAACAGTTCCACAAATAGCAATGCAATGAAACATCGGCTGTTTGCGGTGTATCTAAAACAAAAAAAATCCTGCTGTGGTGTTATTGGGCAAGGGAGGAGAAGAGAAAGAAGAAAGGGAAAGAAAAGAAGGAGAGAGAGGGGAAGAAAGAGAGAGAGAGGAAGAAGGAGAAGAGAGAGAAGTGAGAGAAAGACGAAGAGAGAGAGAGGGAAGAGAAAGAGAAGAGAGAGAGAAAGAAAGAAGAAGAGGGAAAGAAAGAAGAGAGAGGAAAGGAAAGAGAGAAGAAGAGAGATGAGGAAGAGAGGGAAAGAGGGAAGAAGAGAAAGAGTGTAGAAGGGAAAGAAAGAAAGGGAAGAGAGGGGAGAGAGAAGAAGGGGAGAGAGGGGAAAGAAGGTGAGAGAGTAGAGAAAGAAAGAGGGAAGGAGAGGGAAAGAGAAGGGAGAGAGAGAGAAAGGAGGGGAGAAAGGAAGAGATTGAGAGTTGGGAGAAAAGGAGAAAGAGAGAGGGAAAGAAAAGAGGTTAGAGAGAGAGAAAGAAAGAGAGAGAGAGAGAGAGAGGAAGAAAGAAAGAAAGAGAGAGAGAGAAAGAAAGAAAGAGAGAGAGAGAGAAAGAGAGAAAGAAAAAGAGAGGAAGAGAGAGAGAGAGGAAGAAAGAGAGAAAGAGAGAGAGAGAGGAAGAAAGAGAGAGGGGAAGAAAGAGAGAGAGGAGAGAAAGAGAGAAAGGAGAGAAAGAGAGAGAGAAAGAAAAGAAAGAGAGAGAGAAAGAGAGAAAGAGAGAAAGAGAGAAAGAGAGAAAGAGAGAAAGAGAGAAAGAGAGAAAGAGAGAAAGAGAGAAAG
>JAGIQG010000036.1:11678722-11968722 GCA_024679065.1 Sphyrna mokarran
GGCACCAAGGGGGCCGCGTGTTGGGGGGGGGGGGAGCGGTGTGGTTTGGAATTCATGCCAATGTGGTCTTGGGTTGGGAGCAGGGGGTGCCAGTGATTGTCAATTAGAGGTGGGGCGGGGAGATGGGGCAGGGTGGTGGGAAGAGAAGGAGCTTATGATCTTGGGGAGGTGTGTGAGAGACAGGGGTCAACGGATTAATGTGGGGGGGTGGAATAGAGAAGGGGCCTTTGATTGTGGAGGGTAGGTTGCAGTAAATACTGGGGCTGTTTACTGGGGTGGGAAGGGGAATCCCTGAGGCCTCTGTGATGGGCTGGGGGGGGGAGGTTCTTTGCAGTTCTCTTTGGGACGTCCTTTATACAAGCCATCCTGATCTCTGTGCAGCCGCCATTTTGCTGTCACATATAGGCCCCAGCCCCTGTACAATGGCATGAATCACACCCTGTTGGTATTTTTGGTAGAATCTGGAGAGAAACACACGGGTCTTCTCACCAGAAACAGCCCTATGCCATTTTGTTTTGGTAAGCTTTAGCCCAGTGACTAAATCATCTATTTAAGGTTGGGAGATCCCCCTACAATGCAGAAGGAGGCCGTTCAGCCCATCGAGTCTGCACTGAGCATAATCCCATACAGGGTCTATCCCCATCACCCAATACATTTACCCCGCTAATCCTCCTAACCCTTGCGTCCCGGGATACTAAGAGTCAATTTACCATGGCCAATCCATCTAACCGGCACGTCTTTCAGACTGTGGGAGGAAACCGGAGCACCCGGAGGAAACGCACTCAGACACCAGGAGAAAGTGCAGACTCCACATTAACAGTGACCGAATCGAATGCAGCTCCCTGACGCTGTGAGGCATCAGTGCTAACCACTGTGCCACCGTGCTGCCCCAAATGGATGTTGGAAAGAAACTCCCTGTTGCTGGGATCACTTACCTCCACTTGGGAAGCAGATTGAGGCTTTGATGCAGATACTATCTGAAAGACAGCACCACCAGCTCCCTCAGTGTTGGCACTGGGCGTGCCAACCTGGATTCTCATGTTCAAATCTCTCTTGTAAGTCAATTCCCCTCATTGCCTCTGAGAGAGGCAGAGAGCTTCCCCGTCCCCACATCCTCCCTCACCATCCAATTGAGAGCCACAAATTTGAATTCAGGATGAGCCATATCCAGCTCATCCTTCAGTCAGAGAAATCCTCCAAGAATTTTGTAGACTCATGAAGGGGAGAGATCAGATCATTTTTAAGTTAGAAGTTTTAAATTTATTTATTACTATCACAAGTAGGCTTGTATTAACACCGCAATGAAGTTACTGTGCAGATCTTCTAGTCTCCACACTACTGTTTGGGTACACTGGGGGGGAATTTAGCACCTAACAAGCATGGACTGTGGGAGAAAAACTGGAGGAAACCCACACAGATACGGGGAGAACATGCCAACTCTGCACAGACAGTGACTCAAGCCAGGAATCGAACCCAGGTCCCCGGCGCAGCGAGGGAGCAGTGTGCGTAAAGCTTCGAGACTAACAAAGCTTTCTAAAAAAAAAGTGCTATATTTAGCAAACAAACAGAAATTCTGAATAAATTGTCGGTTAAGAAGGTGGTGTTGATATAAAGCTTGTCGCATATCCCCTCAATGCCTCAATCTGCTCCGCGAATTTGTTTTATAGTTCAGCCTCTGTTGCCATGGCAGCTATTTTGAACACAGAACAGTTCCACAAATAGCAATGCAATGAAACATCGGCTGTTTGCGGTGTATCTAAAACAAAAAAAATCCTGCTGTGGTGTTATTGGGCAAGGGAGAAATGTTTGCCAGGAAGATCAGTGAGGTGAATAGTACAGTGGATTGTAAAGCTGACTGGATGTACTGGTGGGGAAGCAAAGATTTGAGACACGGGGAGAGGGAGGGATACTGCCATCACTCAGAAGGGGTGAGCTTCTTACTTGTAACTCAAACAGCCTCTTTCCGCAATCCCAACACTGATTTTCCGAGAAATCTTTGAAAGCCCCTAATGTAACAGTGGCACAGTGGTTAGCACTGGATGCCTCAGAGCATCAGGGACCCGGGATTGATTCCAGCCTCAGGTGATGGTGTGGAATGTACATGTTCTCCCCGTGTCTGCGTGGGTTTTCTTCAGGTGCTCTCGTTTCCTCCCACAGTCGCAAAGCGCAGGTTGGGTGGATTGGCCATGATAAATTGCTCCTTAGTGTCGGTGGGGTTAAGTATGTGGGGTTATACAGGGAAAGGCTAGGGTGGGATTGTCATCAGTGCAGGCTCGATGAGTTGAATGGCCTCCTTTAGCACGGTGGGGCTTCTAACCTGTGCCAGGAGCCTGCTTCTGCACTGTAAGGATTCTTTGCAGTAACAGGTAAATCAGGAATGAGTTTATAGAAACATAGCAAGTAGCAAAGAGAAGGGGTGGCACAGTGGCACAGTGGTTAGCACTGCTGCTTCACAGCTCCAGGGACCAGGGTTTGATTCCTGGCTACGGCCACTTTCTGTGTGGAGTCTGCACATTCTCCTTGTGGCTGCGTGGGTTTTCTCCAGGTGCCCCGGTTTCCTCCCACAGTCCAAAGATGTGTGGGTTAGGTTTATTGGCCATGCTAAAATTGTCTCTTAGTGTTGTGAGATGCATAGATGAGATGGATTAGCAGGAAAATTTTGTAGGGGTAGGCTTGGGTGGGTTTATGGTCAGTGCAGACTCAATGGGCCGAATGGCCTGTCTCTGCACTGTAGAGTTTCTATGAAAAGGAGTAGGCCATTCAGCCCTTCAAACCTGCTCCGCCATTCATTTTGATCATGGCGAATCATCAAATTCAACATCCACATCCCACCTTTGCTCCACATGCCTTAATCCCTTTAGCCCCAAGAGCTATATCTAATTTCATACGAACGTAAGAAATAGGAGCAGGAGTTGGCCATCCAGCCCCTTGAGCCTGCCCCGCCATTCAATAAGATCATGGCTGATCTGTAGAGGTTCAGTACCACTTTCCCGCTTTCTCCCCGTAACCCTTGTCAATTAAAAACCTATCCACTCTTGAACATATTCAAGTGGAGGAAGCCTCCACCACCTCATCAGGCAGAGAATTCCAAAGATTCACCACCCTTTGCGTGAAGAAACTCCTCCTCAGCTCTGATCTGAACCGCACCCCCCCCCCTCAATCTTGAGGCTGTGCCCTCTAGTCCTGCTATCTTTGCTAAGCGGGAAGAGTCTCTCAACCTCTACCCTATCCATCCCCTTCATTATCTTAAACGTCTCTATAAGATGCCCTCGCAGCCTTCTAAACTCCAAAGAGTACAAACCTAGCCTATTCAGTGTCTCGTAATCCAACGGCCTCATCTCCGGTATCAGCCTAGTAAACCTTCTCTGCACCCCCTCCAAGGTCAATATATCCTTCTTCGAATGCAGAGACCAAAACTGCAACAGTACTCCAGCTGCGGCCTCACCAGTACCTTATACAGCTGCAAAAGTACCTCCCTACTTTTATATTCTATCCCCCTAGCTATAAAGGCTATAAAGGATTTCTTCTTGAAATCACACAGCGTTTTGTCCTCAGCTACTTCTGAATTTCACACATTCACCACCTCTGGGTGAAGAAATTTCTCATTACCTCAGCCTTAAAAGGTTTATCCCCTTATCCTCAAACTCATAGTACTGGACTCCCCTCTCCACAAGAACCTTCTTTCTGAATCTAACCCTGTTAGGTGTTTCTCTACTGACCTCTCCATGGTAACCAATTTACCTGCGTCTCCAGAATTGGAAGTTCCTCCACGTCGATCGAGACAGTCGGAACTTTCACCTGGCTGACTTCCGATTTCAGAACCTTGAGCTCTTTGGGATTTATCATCTCCTGACCCCCTGTCATATCCTCTGTGAAAGTGGTCTCAGTGCAGTCTCTCAGTCTCGCCCAGACTCCAGGGTCTGTACAGAGCGTCGTGCTGTATAGAGATTCCACAGTGTTCTGCAGTGAGCAAGTGTCCAGGAGCTGTGGGACCAGCTGGGAGTCTGTGCTGGTGGGAGGATCGCCCCAAAGTCGGTAGCTCCAGATGGGGATGAGGTGGGCTGTGTCAGAGGGCGATGGAGGTTCCTCCTGGGCTGAGCAACGGTTGAGCGATACGTGACTAAATGGTTTGCCATTCCTTCTCCCCCCTAACAGGGGGCTCTGAAGCTCACACAGATTTTCCATCTGTTCAGAGTTCTCTTTCTCCCAATGTCAATTGATGCTCTTCCTCATGTCTGTCAAACGAAAGGATGTGTTCATTCTTTGAAATGAGTTGTGGTGATTAAAATCAGCTTTACTCAAATCTCTTTATAGTCAAAGAATTACTTTGCATGTTCACTGTTGGAAACATAATTATAGAATCCCGACAGTGCAGAAGGAGGCCATTCAGCCCATCAAGCCAGCAACAGCTTTCCAGCAGAGCATCTTACACATGCTTACCTTTTGGCCTATCCTCATAACCCCATGCATTTACCCCGCCCCCTCTCTCCAATCTAGCTAAACTACTCATCTTGGAACACTAAGGGGAAATTTAGCATGGCCAATCCACCGAAACTGTAGACGCTAAGGGGCAATTTAATATGGCTAATTCACCAAATTACACATCTTTGGTTTCTAAAAGGCAATTTAGCATCGCTAATTCACCTAACCCGCATATCTTTGAACACTAAGGGGCAATTTAGCATGGATAATCCACTTAACCTACACATCTTTGGACATTAAGGGGAAATTTAGCATGGCCAATCCACCTAATCTGCAGATCTATGGACACTAAGGGGCAATTTAGCATGGCCAATTCACCTAACCTGTGCATCTTTGGACACTAACGGGCAGTTTAGCATGGCCAATCCACTTAAACTATACATTTTTGGACACTAAAGGGCAATTTAGCATGGCCAATCCATCTAACCTGCACATCTTTGCACACTAAGGAATAATTCAAAATGACCAATGCGTAACTTGCACATCTTTTGATAGTGGGAGGAAACTCGAGCATCCTCAGGAAACCCATGCAGACACAGAGAGAATGTGCAAATTCCACACAGAAAGTCACCCGAGGCCGGAATTGAACCTGTGTCCCTGGCGCTGTGAGACACCACTACTAACCTCTCTGCCACCGTGCCACCCACAAGCTTCCAAAAACGGAAAACTGATAATAACTATTTTAGTGATGTTGGTTAAGAGTTGACTATTGACTGGGACACTGACAAGGACACTTCTTGTTTTCAGAGAGAAAGAGAGTCAGGATGAATTTGTGAAGAGTAAGTCGTGGGTAATAAAATCTCCTTGCAGCGGTGGCCAATGTGGCATCTGGGGCAGTATCTCTGGACGTTATTTAAACGGACTTCCATGAGGCATTCAACTAGAATTAAGAGTAGGCCATTCAGCCCCTCGAGCATTTGCTACCATATGATAAGATCATGACTGATCTGAGTGTTTTTTTTAAACTTTATTCCAATTCAATCCAATCAAATCAAACCCAATTCAGTATTGTTGACAAGGAAATGTTGATCAAGTATTCATCTAACTTATTCAATGGCCCAGCGTCCACTGCCTGCTGGGAAGAGAATTCCACAGAATTCTCCTCTGGGAAAATAGTCTCTGTCTTAAAATGGGAGACTCCTTTAAACAGTGACCCCCTATTTCTAATCATTCCCATAAAGAGAAAATATCCTCTCAGCATTAACCATGTTAAGCCCTCTTGAGATTTTATACTTTTCAATAAGTCGCATTTCACGCAGCTTAGCACGGTGGCACTGCTGCCTCACAGCTCCAGAGATCTAGGGTTGATTCCCGGCTTGGGTCACTGTCTGTGTGGAGTCTGCATGTTCTCCCCATGTCTGCGTGGGTTTCCTCCAATTTCCTCCCACAGTCCGAAAGACAGGCTGGTTAGGCGCATTGTGGCCGTGCTAAATTTTCCCTTAGTGTGCTCAAACAAGGGGATTTTCACAATTAGGCCACATTTGGGATACTGTGTCCAATTCCGGTCACCAGAAGGATGTGGAGGCTTTGGAAGGAGCATAAGAAAGGTTTACTAGGATATTGCCTGGTATGGAGGGTATTAACAAAGAGGAGGGGTTGAATAAATTGGGATTGTTCTCCCTGGAGGATGAGGGGTGACCTAATAGAAATTTATAAAATTATAAGGGGTAGGGATAGGGTGAATAGTTGGAAGCTTTGTCCCAGGGCAGAAATGAGAATTAGAAGGGAGCCCAAGTTCAAGGTAAGGGCAGGGGGAAATGTTCAGTGAAGATGTGTGGGGGAAGTTTTTTACACAGAGGGTAGTGAGGGCCTGGAATGGACTGCCAGATGAGCAGGTTGAGGCAGATATGTTAGCGACATTTAAGATTTACCTGGACGGACACAAGAACAGATGGGGAATTGAGGGACGTAAGAGATTGGTCTCGATGAGACAACGTGATTGACGCAGGCTGGAGGGCCAAAGGGCCTGTTCCTGTGCCGTACTGTTCTTTGTAACTTCATTGCTGTGTTAATCTCAGCCTACCTGTGACTCTAATAAATAAATGTAAATTAGGATCACCTCTCAATTTTCCAAACACCAATGGAGACAAACCAAGCCTGTTTGTCATCGAAGGAATCAGTCTCTAAACTGCTTCGAATGCAATTATATCCTTTCTCATGTAAGCAGCCCAAAACCGTACACAGATGGGATAACAAAACCTCCCTACTTTGATATTCCACTTCCCTTTAATTGGAAAGAGAGACAGCAGAACTCTGAGGTGCAGAGGGATCTGGCTGTCCCGCTACACAAATTACAGAAGTTGGTGTGTAGGCACAGCATGGGATTAGGAAGGCAGTTGGGACGTTGGCACACATTTCAAAAGGAGAGAAACTGTTTCCTCTGGTGGGGGAGTCATGCAAGATGGGTGTGGGGGAATAGGGGGAGGATGCAAGATGCTGGGGGAGAGGGGAAGCATAATATTAAAATTATGGACTGATTTCGAGAAATGGTTCTTCACATAAAGGTTAGTAGCAATCTGGAACTGACTCCCCCAAAAGGCATTCGATATTACGGCTCAATTGAAAACTTCACAACTGAGATTGGTTGATTGATTTTAGTTAGTGTTATATATTTAAGTGGTTGTGTGTTTGCTTTAAGTGTCTTGATGGAGATGTCATTGGAATGTTTCACAGGCTCCTGCTTAGTTTCATTTTCCACTCTGTACAAGCAACAGCGTCCGCCCTCCCCCAATAAATCCGTTGAAGTTACTTCGAATCTATATGTGCAAACCACACCTTTTTGTTTAACAACCCACAACCCCTAGTAGAGACATTACAGTTAGGCAAGGGTATTGGGGTTGTAGCAAAGGGTAGGTGGAGATAGATAAAGATAAGCCATGATCTACTTGAATCTTGGGGTGATAATGGTGGTAATGTTACTGGCTAATAATCAGTTAATCTTGATGGGCCAAAGGGCCTGTTTCTGCACTGTAAGGTTCTGTGATTCTGTGATAATCATAGAACCATAGAACATAGAATATTATAGCACAGAAACAGATCTTCCTGCTCATTTTGGCTGTGCCGAACCATTTTTTTGCTTAGTCCCACTTACCTGCATCTGGACCATATCCCTCCACATCCATGTACCTGTATTTACCACTTCATCTGGCAGCTCATTCCACACTCCCACCACTCTCTGTGTGAAGAACCACTCTCTCTAAATATTTCCTTTAAACTTTTTCCCCTTCACTCTTAACCCACGTTCTCTAGTTTGTTTCTCCGCTAACCTCAGTGGAAAAAGTCTGCCTGCATTTGTCATACAATCATAGAATCCCTACAGTGCAGGAAGAGGCCATTCAGCCCATCGAGTCTGCGTTGGCAAGCAGGGCTATTTCTGTAACCCCACAAACTTACCCCACTAATCCTTCTAATCTGCGCATCCCAGGGCACTAAGGGGCAATTTCTCAGCATGGCCAATCAACCTAACCCGCACATCTTTGGACTGTGGGAGGAAACCGGAGCACCCGGAGGAAACCCATACACACAGGGGGAGAATGTGCAAACTCCTAATACCCTAGGGATGTGGGTTTGCTGGCTGGTCAGCATTTATTATCCATCCCTAGTTACCTGAGGACAGTTGAGAGTCAACCACATTGCTGTGGTTCTGGAGGCCAGACCAGGATAAGGACAGCAGATTTCCTTCCCTAAAAGAACCAGGTGGGTTTTTCCGACAATGTGCCATCAGTAGATTCTTAATTCCAGATATTTTTTTATTGATTTCAAATTCCACCATTTGCTGCGGTGGGATTCAAATCCAGGTTCCCCAGAACGTTAGCTGAGTTTCTAGATTAATAGTGTGGGGATAATACCACTAGGCCATCACTTCCTTCAACGAATAATTTTTAATCTTAAATCTGGAATTGAAAGCTAGTTGCCATAACAGTGACCACCAAACCATTGTGGTAAAATCCCATCTGATTCACAATGTCCCTTTAGGGAAGGAAATTTGCCGTGCTTACCTGGTCTGGCCTACATGTGACTCCAGAGCCACAGCGACGTGTTTGACTCTCAAAACTGCCCTCCAAGGGCAACTAGGGATGGGCAATAAATGTTGGCCCAGCCCAGCAACACCCAATATCATATTTCCATTAAAGAAAAAACAAAAAAAGACTGTAATGACCAGGTCATTGAGTATCTTTAAGATAAAGATTGATAAGTTCTTGATTAATGAGGGGATCAAAAGTCGTGGGGAGAAGGCAGGAGAATGGGGATGAGAAAACTATCAGCTGAATGCAGAGCAGACTCAGTGGGCCGAGTGGCCTAATTCTGTTCCTATGTCTTGTGGTCTTGAACCTCCATCAACAGCACAAACGACTTAACAAAGCTGAAAATGCGCAAAGTGGGAAGGGAGCGAGCAGTTTAACAAAGTGATGGGTGCCAGTGTGAATAATCAGATCCTAACAGCACTGCGTGAATCAGTCGTTGACAGGTAGAGATAGTGGTGGGATGGCTCGGCAAATAAATTATGCCCACCCACAGACAGCGAGAACCTGACCCGCAACCTCCCCACACGCAGAGACACGCATAGGCACAAACACAAACTTACAAACCCACACACGCATGTAGAATCCTGCACCGAAACCTCTCCATCTCTCTACCTCCTTTTCTCAATCAGAGATACTCTTTCCACTCTATCACTTTGACCAAGCTTTTGGCTTGGTACCTCTTTCGTGTCGTTTTGTTTTATAACGCCACTGTGAAGCACCTTGAGATGTTTCTTCTTACACCAAAGGAGGTGAATAAATAGAAGTTGCTGCTGAAAGAAGGAGATAAAGAGATGGGACTGATGGATGGAATAAAGAGACAGAGAGAGAGAGTAATGAATGAGAATTGAAAAAGATTAAAGTGGGAGTGGGATAGAAAGAAGGGATTAAAAGAATAATGATTGCACTGGCTCGTACAGAAAGTCATGCAATCTGAACTGAATGATCTGGTAATAGAAATGTGAGAGGTGTTTTTACATTGGCTCTCTCTCACTCCCCTCTCTCTCTCTGTTTATTTCTTTCTGTCTGTCTCTCTATATCTGTCTCTTTCTGTCTCTCCTCTCTCTCTCTCTTCTTTCCATTTTTCTCTCTCTTTCAGTAATATCTCTCTGCCTGTCTCTCTTTCTTAATAATGTCTCTCTCTCTCGCTTCCCTCTCTCTATTTATCTCTCTCTTTCTCTCTCTGTCTTTCCCTGTCTTTCCTCTCTTTCTCTCTCTGTCACCTCTCCCTCCCCCCCTTCTCTCTCTCTCTATCTCTGTCTCTTTCTGCCTCTCCTCTCAATATTTCTGTCATGTCTCTTTCTCTTTGTCTATCTCTCTCTGTCATTATTCTCTCTCTCTCTTTCCCATTCATCTCTTTCTCTCAGTCATGTCTCTCTCTATTTCTCTCAGTCATGTCTCTCTCTCTCTCTATTTCTCTCGTCATGTATTTCTCTCCCTCTCTCTCTCTCTCTCTGGCATGAAGAACTCACTGTGCATTCTCAGAATTCTCTCCTCTCACTTTAGATTCTAGAGTCTGCAGTTCCTTTCTCTGAACTGACAGATGCAGGATCTTTTTTCTGAGGGATTTAGGGAGGGTGTTTGGAGCGGATTTGAGGGAGAGGGTGGTGTGGGGAGAAGGTGGGGTGGGCGGTGTTCTGGAACTCACTACCTGAAAGAATCAGAGAGGGAAAAAAACCCTCATCATATTGCAAAGGACACTCAGAAATGCATCTCAAGCATCGTAATGTAAACGATGTGGAGAAGAGCTGGGGAAAGGGGTTAGAATGAAGGAGATAGATGTTAGCCAGCACGCTCACAATGGGCCGAAGGGTCTTCTTCTGTGCTGCCAATTGAGCCTGTCGCGTTTACACGCCGTGGGGCTTGGGCCACAGTTTGATGGGGAAGGGGAGAGGATGAAGGAAGAAATGGATTCGGCAACACATAGCAAGTGACTTACCGGGAGAGACAGTGAGGGATGTGGCAGTGGGTTTAACAGCAGCTGTCAGCATCTCCATCCTATAAAATCTCTCCTCCCATCAGAAACGAGTTTCCGTGCATGCAAGCAAGCAGCAGTAAGATGAAAGTTTTCTGAAGCAGAGATCTCTTTCATTTGGCAAACACTGTACCTCCAAACTCCCTTCTTCCAATCAATCCTACCCTCGCTGCTGGCTGCAGAATTCCTCCTTGGTCCTAGTGCCCATCCTCTGCCCTCTGTTGCTGCAAGAGATATATTGATGTGCTGAGCACGGGTTCTCTGGTGCTGTGAGATATCAGCGCAAACTGGGGGGTGGGGCTCGAAGACACAACTTCCTGCTCAGAAACAAGGTAGATACCCACGCCACCCCATCTCTGGGACGTCCCACCGCTTTCCAGGGATGGGGAAAGGCAACTAATCTTTGGTTCAGTCGCGGTTTAACTCAGGCTAACCTCTTCATTATCCTCAGGAGCAGTGAGTGAAGATGTACAGAATACTCCGGGGTTCAATTCCGCTCCCTCCTCTCTGCTGATGTGAAAGCCTGACTCTCCCCTCCCTCACGCACCAGCCTGCGGTTGGCGGGGTTTATCTTGCTGTGTGTTTCCAAGATGGGACGGGTGCTGGTTGTAGTTAAAAGAGCCAACACACAGGGCATTCTGTACATCTTGCTCCTGAGGACAATCAAGAGATTAACCTGAGGTTAACTCAAGATTGAAGCAAAGATTATTGGCCTTTCCCCATCCCTGAAAGGAGCTGCCTCTCCGGTGTGCAGTTCCAGGGATGGGGTGGCTTGAGTATCTACCCTGTTTCTGAGCAGAAAGTTCTGTGTTCGAATCCCATCCCAGGGTTTGCACTGATTTCTCACAGCACCAGGAACCTGGGCTTGATTCCCAGCTTGGGCCACTGTCTGTTCAAGCTGTACATGTTCTCCCCGTGTTTGGGTGGGTTTCCTCTGGATGCTCTGGTTTCCTCCCACAATCCAAAGATGTGTGGGTTAGGTGGAATTGTCGTGCTAAATTCCCCTTAGTATCCAAAAATGTGCAGGTTAGGTAGATTGACCATGCTAAATTGCCCTTTAGTGTCCATACGTATCCAGATTAGGGGGATTGGCCATGCTAAATTGCCCTTTACTGTCCAAACATGTGCAGATTAGGTGGATTGGCCATGCTAAATTTCCCCTTAGTGTCCAAATGTATGCAGATTAGGTGGATTGGCCATGCTAAATTTCCCTTTAGCATCCAAAGACATGTAGGTTAGGTGGATTGGCCATGCTAAATTGCCTCTTACTGTCCAAACATGTGCAGGTTAGGTGGATTGGCCATGTTAAATTGCCTCTTAGTGTCAGGGTAACGAGCAGGGTAAATAAGTGGGTTTACAGGGATAGGGCCTGGGTGGGATTGTGGTCAGCGCACATTTGATGGGCCGAATGGTCTCCTTCCACACGATTGAGATTCTGTGATACTTGAACAGGTGCTGGAGTGTGGCAACTTGGGGATTTTCATTGCAGTGTTCATGTTAATAGAACATAGAACATTTACAGCACAGAACAGGCCCTTCGGCCTTCGATGTTGTGCCGACCAAAATAAAAAGCAATGCCCCTCCAAACTAAACCATTCCCTTCTCTTCCATATACTTATCAATTACCTCTTAAACGCCACCAAACTTGGCGCATCTACAACAGCTGCAGGCAGGGCATTCCACTCCCTAATCACTCTTTGAGTAAAGAACCTACCTCTGATATCCGTCCTATAATTCATACCCCTTAATTTAAAGCTGTGTCCCCTCGTGCTAGCTTTCTCCATCCTAGGAAAAAGGCTATCACTGTCCACCCTATCTAAACCTCTAATCATCTTATATGCTTCAATAAGATCCCTCTTAGCCGCCTCCTTTCTAACGAAAACAACCTCAAATCCTTCAACCTCTCTTCATAGGACATGCCCTCCATACCAGGCAACATCCTGGTAAACCTCCTCTGTACCCTCTCCAATGCCTCCACATCTTTCTTATAATGTGGGAACCAGAACTGCACACAATACTCCAAGTGCGGCCACACTAGAGTTTTGTACAGTTGCAACATGATGCTGCGGCTCCTAAATTCAATCCCCCTACCAATATAAGCTAATACTCCATATGCCTTCTTAACAACTTTATCCACTTGACTGCCTACTTTCAGGGATCTATTGACACATACACCAAGATCCTTCTGTTCCTCAACAGTATTAAGAGCCCTACCATTAGCCCTATACTCTACACATTTATTGTTCCTGCCAAAGTGCATTACCTCACACTTTTCCACATTAAACTCCATTTGCCACCTCTCGGCCCAGCTTTGCAACTTGTCCAAGTCACTCTGTAAACTAAAACACCCCTCTTCACTATCTACCACACCACCAACTTTAGTATTATCTGCAAATTTACTGATCCATCCCTCAATACCCTCATCCAGATCATTTATAAAAATTACAAACAGCAGGGGCCCCAAAACAGACCCCTGAGCACACCACTTGTCACCGAACTCCACGATGAATATCTCCCATCAACCACCACCCTCTGTCTTCTATCTGCAGCCAATTCCTAATCCAATTAGCTAAATCACCCTCTATTCCACACATCTGCATTTTCTGTAGAAGTCTTCCATGGGCCACCTTATCAAAAGCCTTACTAAAGTCCATATATACTACATCAACCACCTTACCCCCATCCACCTCTCTGGTCACTTTCTCAAAAAACTCAATGAAGTTAGTAAGGCATGACCTACCCTTCACGAAACCATGATGACTGTCCCCAATCAATTCATTTCTCTCTAAATAACTATAAATCCTATCCCTAATAATTCTCTCCAATACCTTGCCCACAACAGAAGTAAGACCCACTGGCCTATAATTCCCTGGAAGGTCTCTCTTCCCCTTCTTAAACAATGGGACCACATTCGCTATCCTCCATTCCTCCGGAACCACACCCGTAACCAACGAGGACCTGAAGATCAGAGCCAGAGGCTCTGCAATCTCCTCTCTTGCCTCCCAGAGAATCCTAGGGTAAATCCCGTCCGTCCCAGGGGACTTATCCAACTTCAAACCCTCGAGAATTTCTAGCACATCCTCCCTATCTACTACAATACTTCCCAATTTGCAACCCTTTACCTCAGTGTTCTCCATAGCTACATTTCCAGCACTCTGTGTGAATACTGAAGAGAAATATTTATTCAGTGCCTCACCAATCTCTTCAGGCTCCACGCACAACTTCCCACTGCTGTCTATGACTGGCCCTAATCTTGCCCTAACCAATCTTCTATTCTTAACATATCGAAAGAAAGCTTTAGGATTCTCCTTAATCCTATCATCCAACATCTTCTCGTGTCCCCTCTTAGCTCTCCTCAATTCACTTTTTAGCTCCTTCCTGGCTAATCTATAGCTATCCATTGCACTAACTGAGCCTTCAAGCCTCATCCTGACATAAGCCTCCTTTTCTTCTTAACCAGCAAATCAACTTTTTTCGTACACCAAGGCTCTCTTACTCGACCATTTCCTCCCTGCCTGACAGGGGCATACTTATCAAGGACTCGCAGCAGCTGCTCCTTGAATAAGCACCACATTCCAGATGTTCCCAGTCCCTGTAGTTCCCTAGTCCAATCTATGCACCCTAATTCTCTCCTGATGGCCTCATAATTACCCTTCCCCAGCTATAACTACTGCCCCCAGCTTCATGCCTATCCCTATCCATCACTAAGGTGAACGTAACTGAATTGTGGTCACTATCACCAAAATGTTAACCAACTTCCAAGCCTAACACCTGGTCTGGCTCATTGCCCAGCACCAAATCCAATGTAGCCTCACCTCTAGTTGGCCTATCTACATACTGAGTCAAAAAACCTTCCTGCACACTCTGGACGAAAACTGACCCCTCTAACGAGCTAGAGCTATAGCTATTCCAATCAATATTAGCAAAGTTAAAGTCCCCATCACAATTACCCTACTACTTTCACTCCTAATCAGAATTGACTTTGCAATCCTTTCCTCAACCTCTCTAGAACTATTAGGAGGTCTGTAAAAGACTCCCAACAGGGTGACCTCTCCTCTCCTTTTTCTAATCTCAGCCCATACTACCTCAACAGACAAGTCCTCATCAAACTTCTTTTCGATCACCGTGATACAGTCTTTGACCAGTAACGCCACTCCTCCCCCCCTTCTACTCCCTTCTCTACTCCGACTAAAGCATTTGTACCCCGGAACCTGCAACATCCATTCCTGTCCCTGCTCTACCCAAGTCTCTGAAATGGCCACAACATCGAAGTTCCAGGTACTGGTCCAAGCTGCAATTTCCTCCCCCTTATTGCGAATACTCCTTGCATTAAAGTATACGCATTTCAAACCATGCCCCACCCCACCCGTACGCCGCTGTGTTTTACAACTCTCTTCTATAACCCCCTTACTCTCATCCCTCTCAGCACCCCAACTACTTAGGATCCCACCCCCCCCCCCGAATCAGTTTAAAGCCCCCATCATAGCCTTAGCAAATTTCCCCCCAAGATATTAGTTAAGCCTTAGTTGTGACACTAATAAAAAAAATTACCTCTCCCTCCATCCCTCCTTCCTTTTCTCTTTCCCACCGACTCTTGGTTCTTCCTTTTTTACCCTCTACTGTTTCTCTCTTTTTGCTTCATCCCTGGATCTGTCTATCTGGATATGTGTGTGTACGGTGTTGGCTGCCGTGTTAAGGTGATGTGTGTTTGAGTTGGAATGGGAGAAATCAGCAGTGCTGAACTGTGTAGTAATGAGCTAAGTGGCACAAAGCCCAGATTGAGGATTGTTACCTCAGCCTGAGTGAATCTCAGCAGCATTCTCTTGGTAATTAGAACTGTCTGTTTTTTACTCTAGTATTAACTTGTCTGTAATGCCCAAATCAGAATTAAGCCTCCCCATACTCTTAAGAGCTGAACAGCACTTCATAATGTTGGTTTAAACCAGAATTGAATCCCTACAGTGCAGAAGGAGGCCATTCAGCCCATCAAGTCTACACTGACTCCCCAAAAGAGGAAGTTCTCATAACACCATGCGTTTCCCATGGCCAATACCCACTAACCTGCCCATCTTTGGACACTAAGGGGAAATTTAGCATGGCCAATCCACCCAACTTACATATCTTTGGACATGAAATGGACAGTTTGGTATGGCCAAACCACCTAACTTGCACATCTTTGGACACGCAAGGACAATTTAGCATGGCCAATTCACCCAACCTACAGATCTTTAGACACTAAGAGACAATTTAGCATGGCCAATGCACCTAACCTGAATATCTTTGGGTACTAAAATACAAGTTAACATGGCCAATCCAACTAACCTGAATATCTTTGGGTACTAAGGGGCAATTTAGCATGGTCAATCCACCTACCTACACATCTTCAGACACTGAGGGGCAATTTAGCATGGTCAATTTACCCAACCTATAGATCTTTAGACACTAAGGGGCAATTTAGCATGGCCAATTCACCTGACCTACTCATCTCTGGACTATGGGATAAAAATGGAGCATCTGGAGGAAACTCACGCAGACACGGGGAGAATGTGCACTCCACATTGATAGTGATTCAAGGCTGAAATTGAACCTGGGTCTCTGGTGCTGTGAGGCAGCAGTGCTAACTACTGCGCCACCGCAGTATCCCTGCACACCTTGCATACCTGAATGGCTTCTAACCCTATTACATGGATCAGTCTGGCCCCTTCAGGGAGTTGCATATTCAGAATTGACCTCGTCAATAACAACTCAAATTTACAAACTGTCTCTAAAGGAGGCATAATTGCATGGACCAGACTTGCATTTCATGGAAGCATAGAATCTCGAAGCAGATGTAGGCCATTCGGCCCTTCAAGCCTGCCCCACCATTTATTTTGATCATAACTTGTCCTAAATTGTCTCCCCTCAATCTGATTTCCAATGTGGTGTGCCATAAACATAGACAAGGGTCATAGATGGAAGAGGGAACTCACAATGTTAAAATGGCAGCACGGGCTCGTTGGGCTGAAGGGCCTGTTTCCTGTGCTGTGCTGTTTTTTGTTCTTTGTTTTTGACTAATCATCAAATTCAATGTCTTGATTCCTCCTTTCCCCCATACCCCCATATCCCTTCACCACTTTAGTCTAAGAGGTATATCTAATTTCTTCTTGAAATCACACAACGTTTTGGCCTCAACTACATTCTGTGGTAATGAATTCCACACGTTCACCACTCTCTGAGTGAAAAAATTTGTCCTTTTTTGATTCGATTATTATCACGTGTATTAACAGTATTGTTTCTTGCACGCTATACAGACAAAACATACTGTTCATAGAGAAGGAAAGGAGAGAGCTCAGAATGTAGTGTTACAATCATAGCTAGGCTGTAGAGAAAGATCAGCTTAATGCAAGGTAAGTCCATTCAAAAGTCTGATAGCAGCAGGGAAGAAGCTGATCTTGGTGCGTGACCTCAGACTTTTGTATCTTTTTCCCGAAGGAAGAAGAGAATGTCCGGGGTGCATGAGGTCCTTAATTATGCTGGCTGCTTCGCCAAGGCTTGGGCGGAGTCAATGGACGGGAAGCTGATGATGGACTGGGCTACATTCATGACCTTTTGTAGTTTCTTACGGCCTTGAACAGATCAGGAGCCCACACCGAGCTGTGATACAACCAGAAAGAATGCTTTCTAGGTGCATCTGTAAAAGTTGCTGAGAGTTGTAGCTGATAGTGCCAAATTTCCTTCATCGTCTGAGAAAGTAGAGGTGTTGGTGAGCTTTCTTGACTATAGTGTCAGTATTGGGAGGGGGGGGGTGTGGTGAGGGGCAGTGGGGAGGGACCCAGGACAGGTTGTTGCTGATTTGGACACCTATAAACTTGAAGCTCTTGACCCTTTCTACTTTGTCCCTGTTGATGTAGATTGGGGCACGTTCTCCTCTACGCTTTCTGAAGTTGATGACAATCTCCTTAGTTTTGTTAACATTGAGGGAGAGACTCTTGTTGCCTTACCTCAGTCCCTTATCCTCAAATTTTGATCACTCGTTCTAGTCTCTCCCGCCATTGGGAGCAATCTTTCAGAATCCACCCTGTCTAGGATTTTATAAGTTTCTAAGAGATCCCCGTTGAGTATTAACCATGCACAATGAACACTCAAATCTTTTAAGCTTTAATTACTTGTTTGCAAGGAGAACAATCACAATGAATTTCACTCTGATATTCTGTTTATTCATACGGATAATTAGCAGGTATCGTTAATTACAGCAGATGAGAAACAAGCAACTTTCTAAGATTTCATTTGCATACATTATCCACCAATCCTAGCATAGCTTTTTGCCTTTCTTATCTGATAGAAAACCATCTTCTTCATTAGTGTAGTATGTATTTGTCATGGTAACTTGTCTGTTTCATCCTGTGGCCAAGCCCAAGAATGCAGTGTTTATGAAACTGATACAAAGTTAGATTAGTCTCTTTCCTGAATGCTGACCTTCAACGAGACATGGTTTCCATTTTCACTGAGTTGCTTTGTTGTTGTAACTTAATTTCCCACACCAGCATCTGCAGTTTGTAACTGTTTTTAACTATAGCTTCACAAGTCCCGTCAACCCCTTGGTGCTTTATTTGAAGTCAGCATCCTTAATCTTGCAGAACAAAAGCAAATTAAATATTTGGCCATAGCTGGAATTACAATTTAGTTTCCACATGTCCTCTCACCCTTCTAAACTCCAGTGAACATAATTCTGACCGACTGAGTCTCTCCTCGTATGACAGACCTGCCATCCCAAGAATCAGCCTGGTAAACCTTCGCTGCACTCCCTCTATAGCGAAGACATCTTTCCTCGGATAAGAACACCAAAACTACACACAATTAAGGATTTGGGGCATTTGGAACATAGAACATAGAACCCTATAGTGCAGAAACATGCCCTTCGGCCCATCGAGTCTGCACTGACTACCATCCCACCCAGGCCCAACTCCCCCATATCTCTGCCCATTTACCCACTAATCCTTCTAACCTACACATCCCAGGACACTAAGGGGCAATTTTAGCATGGTCAGTCAACCTAATCTGCACATCTTTGGACTGTGGAAGGAAACCAGAGGAAACCCATGCAGATACTAGGAGAAGTTGAAAACTCCACACAGACAGTGATCCAAGCTGGGAATCGAACCCAGGTCCCTAGATCTATGAAGCAGCAGACCCACAGAAATGTGGGTGGAATAGTGGTTAGTGGTATTGCCTCAGAGCACCAGATACCTGGGTTCAATTCTGGTCTCAGGTGACATGTATGGCATGTGCACATTCTCCCCATGTCTGCATGGATTTCCTCTGGGTACTCCAGTTTCCTCCCGCACTCCAAAGTTGTGCAGATTGGATGGATCGTCTATGGTGAATTTGGTGTCCCAAAATTTTATTATTTATTTATTTACTGGTGTCACAAGTAGACCTACATTAACACTGCAATGAAGTTACTGTGAAAATCCCTTAGTCGCCACACTGTGTTTGGGTACACTGAAGGAGAATTTATTGCGGCGAATCCACCGAACCAGCACATCTTTTGGACTGTGGGAGGAAACCGGAGCACCCGGAGGAAACCCACACAGACGTGGGGAGAATGTGCAGACAGGTGTGTGTGGGTTGGATGGAATGACCATGGGGAATTTGTGGGATTGCAGGTATGGGAGGGTTTGGGTGGGATGCTCTGTTGGAGAGGGGGCGGTGCAGACACAATGGGCCGGGTGGGCTCATCTGCACAGAATAGATTCTATGAGTCTTTGACTGTTAACTAATCTGGCAAGCCACTCGGTTTAAAGACGGTGAGGGGTCAGCAATAAAAGCTGACCCAACCAGCAACACAAACATCTCATGATTGAATTTTTAAAATTCAATCACAAGTCGGTTTACATTAACAATGCAATGAAGTTATTGTGAAAATCCCCTAGTTGCCACACTCTGGCATCCAAGGGAGAATTCAGCACAGCCAATGTATTTAACCAACACGTTTTTCAGACTTGGGAGGAAACCGGAGCACCTGGAGGAAACCCACGCAGACACGGGGAGAATGTGCAGAATCCACACAGACAGTGACCCAAGTCAGGATTCAAACCTGGGTCCCTGGCTCTGTGAGACAGTAGTGCTATAATCACTGTGCTATAACCATTGTGCTGCCCTATCCAACCGGATCTAGCAAGGGAGAGTAGATACCACCAACCAGCAGCTGGTTTCCACAGGGGCTTCTTGTCAGGTTTATTGAGAAACAGCAAGGTATATTAAATAATGAAGCATCTTGCAAATGTCAACTTGCAGTTTTTTGGACTTCTTATCAATAATGCAAAGCCACCTGACAGCTAATTGCTCAAGTTAATTAAAATAATGTGAGCTGTAATGCACAGTGACAGCATTTTAAATTAACCTCAAATATGTCTTGGTCCCTCCACGCTGACACTATAGTGAAGAAAGCTCCCCTACTTTCTCAGGAGACTAAGGAAATTTGGCATGTCAGCTATGACTCTCACTAATGTACCATAGAAAGCATCCTTTCTGATTGTATCACAGCTTGGTGTGGCTTCAGTTCTGCCCAAGACCACAAGGAACTACAAAAGGTCGGGAATGTAGCCCAATCCATCAAGCAAACCCACCTCCCATCCATTGACTCTGTCTATACTTCTGCTGCCTTGGGAAAGCAGTGTGTGTGGAGTTAAGGACTCCACACACACACACACACACACACATCAGACATTCTCTCTTCTGCCTGGTTGGAGATGCTATCAGAGCTGGCACAAAATGGATAATCACATTGAAATGATGTTTAAATTACATTTAAAACATATTCAAATTACTTACCTCATTTTCCACCGGACTTCCCAGCGGGAAATGAAATAAGTAATTTTCTTCCGGTTGGGAGATGTGCGGGGCCCGACAACACTCACGGGGCCTCTCCCAGCCCGCCACAAAAGTTGCAGGGAGCGATGGGAGAATCGGGCCCACTCTTTCTAAATCTACCCCATCGAACCCGGTTGGAATTTTGATAAACCATTGCTGATTATTGTAAAAACCCATTTGCTTCATTAATGCCCTTTTAGGGAAGGAAATCTGCTGTCCTTACCCAGTGACTCCAGGCCCACAGCAATGTGGTTGATTCTCAAATGCCTTCAGCTGACCCAACCATCAATGCTCAAAGCTCATGACCAATAAAACATTTTTATTCCAGAGTTTCTCACCAGCTGTGGACATAGGCACCACCACTGTATCAGTAACTCAAACAATCCACTCTCTCTTACACTTTAGTTCTCACCTCAGTGAGGAGGGTACCAAAAGATAAGAAATTTACTCCAATTTATTTCCATTATAAATCTCATCCTTAACGTTATTTGAATCTGTAGTGGGGGCAGGTACAGCTCGGGGTTAGATTCAGAGTAAAGCTCCCTCTACACTGTCCCCCATCAAACACTCCCAGGACAGGGACAGCACGGGGTTAGATACAGAGTAAAGCTCCCTCTACACTGTCCCCCATCAAACACTCCCAGGACAGGTACAGCACAGGGTTAGATACAGAGTAAAGGTCCCTCTACACTGTCCCCCATCCCAGGACAGGTACAGCACAGGGTTAGATACAGATTAAAGCTCCCTCTACACTGTCCCCATCAAACACTCCCAGGACAGGTACAGCACAGGGTTAGATTAAACTCCCTCTACACTGTCCCCATCAAACACTCCCAGGACAGGTACAGCACAGGGGTTAGATACAGAGTAAAGCTCCCTCTACACTGTCCCCATCAAACACTCCCAGGACAGATACAGCACGGGGTTAGATACAGAGAAAGCTCCCTCTACACTGTCCCCCATCAAACACTCCCAGGACAGGTACAGCACAGGGTTAGATACAGAGTAAAGCTCCCTCTACACTGTCCCCTCAAACACTCCCAGGACAGGTACAGCACAGGGTTAGATAGAAGCTCCCTCTACACTGTCCCCATCAACCTCCCAGGACAGGTACAGCACAGGGTTAGATACAGAGTAAAGCTCCCTCTACACTGTCCCCATCAAACACTCCCAGGACAGGTACAGCACAGGGTTAGATACAGAGTAAAGCTCCCTCTACACTGTCCCATGAAACAGTCCCAGGTCAGGTACAGCACGGATTAGATACAGAGTAAAGCTCCCTCTACACTGTCCCCCATCAAACACTCCCAGGACAGGTACAGCACAGGGTTAGATACAGAGTAAAGCTCCCTCTGCACTGTCCCCATCAAACACTCCCAGGACAGGTACAGCACAGGATTAGATACAGAGTAAAGCTCCCTCTATACTCCCTCTATATATATATATATATATATATATATATGTATATACTCTATATATATATAGCTGGGGGCAGTAGTTATAGCTGGGGGAAGGGTAATTATGAGGCCATCAGGAGAGAATTAGGGTGCATAGATTGGACTAGGAAGCTACAGGGACTGGGAACATCTGGAATGTGGAGCTTATTCAAGGAGCAGCTGCTTCGAGTCCTTGATAAGTATGTCCCTGTCAGGCAAGGAGGAAATGGTCGAGTAAGAGAACCTTGGTGTACGAAAAAAGTTGATTTGCTGGTTAAAAGGAAAAAGGAGGCTTATGTCAGGATGAGGCTTGAAGGCTCGGTTAGTGCAATGGATAGCTATAGATTAGCCAGGAGGGAGCTAAAGAGTGAATTGAGGAGAGCTAAGAGAGGACACGAGAAGACTTTGGCTGATAGGATTAAGGAGAATCCTAAAGCTTTCTTTAGATATGTTAAGAATAGAAGATTGGTTAGGGCAAGATTAGGGCCAGTCATAGACAGCAGTGGGAAGTTGTGCGTGGAGCCTGAGGAGATTGGAGAGGTACTGAATAAATATTTCTCTTCGGTATTCACGCAGGGTGATGTAAATGTAGTTATGGAGAACACTGAGGTACAGGGTAGCAAACTGGAAGGTATCGAAGTAGATAGGGAGGATGTGCTAGATATTCTCGAGGGTTTGAAGTTGGATAAGTCCCCTGGGCCGGACGGGATTTACCCTAGGATTCTCTGGGAGGCAAGGGAGGAGATTGCAGAGCCTCTGGCTCTGATCTTCAGGTCGTCGTTGGTTACGGGTGTGGTTCCGGAGGACTGGAGGATAGCGAATGTGTACCGTTGTTCAAGAAGGGGAAGAGAGACCTTCCAGGGAATTATAGGCCAGTGAGTCTTACTTCTGTGGTGGGCAAAGTGTTGGAGAGAATAATTAGGGATAGGATTTATAGTTATTTAGAGAGTAATGAATTGATTGGAGATAGTCAGCATGGTTTTGTGAAGGGTAGGTCGTGCCTTACTAACCTCATTGAGTTTTTTGAAAAAGTGACTAAGGAGGTGGATGGGGGTAAGGCGGTTGATGTGGTATATATGGACTTTAGTAAGGCGTTTGATAAGGTGGCCCATGGAAGACTTCTGCAGAAAATGCAGATGTATGGGATAGAGGGTGATTTAGCTAATTGGGTTAGGAATTGGCTAGCAGATAGAAGACAGAGGGTGGTGGTTGATGGGAGATATTCATCTTGGAGTTCGGTGACAAATGGTGTACCTCAGGGGTCTGTTTTGGGGCCCCTGCTGTTTGTAATTTTTATAAATGATCTGGATGAGGGTATTGAAGGATGGATTAGTAAATTTGCAGATGACACTAAAGTCGGTGGAGAGGTAGATAGTGAAGAGGGGTGTTATAGTTTGCAGAGGGACTTGGACAAGTTGCAGAGCTGGGCCGAGAGGTGGCAAATGGAGTTTAATGTGGAAAAGTGTGAGGTAATGCACTATGGCAGAAATAATAAATGTGTAGAGTATAGGGCAAATGGTAGGATTCTTAGTAGTCTAGATGAACAGAGGGATCTTGATGTGTATGTGCATAGATCCCTGAAAGTAGGCAGTCAGGTCGAGAAGGTTGTTAGGAAGGCATATGGAGTCTTGGCTTTTATTGGTAGAGGGATTGAATTTCGGAGCCGCAACGTCATGTTGCAACTGTACAAAACTCTAGTGCGGCCGTACTTGGAGTATTGTGTGCAGTTCTGGTCCCCACATTATAAGAAAGATGTGGAGGCATTGGAGAGGGTACAGAGGAGGTTTACCAGGATGTTGCCTGGTATGGAGGGCATGTCTTATGAGGAGAGGCTGAGGGATTTGAGGTTGTTTTCGTTAGAAAGGAGGAGGCTAAGAGGGGACCTGATTGAAACATATAAGATGATTAGAGGTTTAGATAGGGTGGACAGTGATAGCCTTTTTCCTAGGATGGAAAAAGCTAGCACGAGGGGACACAGCTTTAAATTAAGGGGTGATAGTTATAGGACGGATATCAGAGGCAGGTTCTTTACCCAAAGGGTGGTTCGGGAGTGAATGCCCTGCCTGCAGCGGTTGTAGATGCGCCAAGTTTGGTGGCGTTTAAGAGGTTAGTTGATAAGTATATGGAAGAGAAGGGAATGGTTTAGTTTGGAGGGGCATTGCTTTTTATATTGGTCGGCGCAACATCGAAGGCCGAAGGGCCTGTTCTGTGCTGTAATGTTCTATGTTCTATGTTCTATGTTCTATACTGTCCCTATCAAACACTCCCAGGACAGGTACAGCCCAGAGTTAGATACAGAGTAAAGCTCCCTCTACACTGTCCCCATCAAACACTCCCAGGACAGGTACAACACAGAGTTAGATGCAGAATAAAGCTCCCTCTACACTGTTATTAAAAACTCCCAGGACCTCCTTGTTCTGTTGACATAGTAAAAGTTACTGCAATTGAGAGTTTCACAGTAATCTTTGTCAATATACAATTCACGTAGATTGATATTAAGTGATGGCATAGGGGGAGAAATCTGACTAAATTCCACCCTGTTTCCCGGTTCATGTAGAAACTTTCTGAATTGGCCAACAGAGAGAGACATATATCTATTAACAAGATAAAAGCAAAATACTGCGGATGCTGGAATCTGAAACAAGAGAAAATGGTGCAAAATCCCTGCAGGTCTGACAGCACCTGTGGAGAGAGAAACAGCCAATACTTCACGTCTTGAGATTTTCCAGCAGTTTCTGACTTTGAGTTCATGATGTGGAGATGCTGGCGTTGAATTGAGGTAAACACAGTAAGAAGTCTCACAACACCAGCTTAAAGTGCAACAGTTTATTTGTCCCCACCAAACACTCCCAGAACAGGTACAGCACGGGGTTAGATACAGAGTAAAGCTCTCTCTACTCTATCCCCATCAAACACTCCCAGGACAGGTACAGCACGGGGTTAGATACAGAGTAAAGCTCTCTCTACTCTATCCCCATCAAACACTCCCAGGACAGGTACAGCACGGGGTTAGATACAGAGTAAAGCTCTCTCTACACTGTCCCCATCAAACACTCCCAGGACAGGTACAGCACGGGTTAGATACAGAGTAAAGCTCCTCTACACTGTCCCCATCAACACTCCCAGGACAGGTACAGCACGGGGTTAGATACAGAGTAAAGCTCCCTCTACACTGTCCCCCATCAAACACTCCCAGGACGTACAGCACGGGGTTAGATACAGAGTAAAGCTCCCTCTACACTGTCCCCCATCAAACACTCCCAGGACAGGTACAGCACGGGGTTAGATACAGAGTAAAGCTCTCTCTACCTATCCCCATCAAACATTCCCAGAACAGGTACAGCACGGGGTTAGATACAGAGTAAAGCTCCCTCTACACTGCCCCCCACAACCACTCCCAGGACAGGTACAGCACGGGGTTAGATACAGAGTAAAGCTCCCTCTACACTGTCCCCCATCAAACACTCCCAGGACAGGTACAGCACGGGGTTAGATACAGAGTAAATATCTCTCTATACTGTACCCATCAAATAGTAACAAACGCCTCTGCCCCTTCGTTAGGTGAGCGGGGAGTTCTAATCATAACCATATAAAGGCACACACTCAGTTTACAGAATACTGATTAGAGTGCGAATCTTTACAGCTAATCAAGTTTTAAAGATACAAAGAATTTGAGTGGAGATAGCATTGAGCATTGATCAAAGAGATGTGTATTTTTAAAGTAAATGGGATACAGTGTCTTATTTTGCCAATGTGGATCTTGTTTGTCTCTCTTTAGGGAACCATGAATTATTATTTTGAATTTGTGTTTGAAGCAATCAAGGAATGGCTGGTCCCACTCTGAGCGTTGGCTTCGTAACTTTAAGGATGGAATAATTCTTTTTTAAATACTTAATATTAAATAGAGAAAGAATGACTACACGACCCTCCAAAGCTAATGAATTTGATTTGATTTATTATTGTCAAATGTATTAACATACAGTGAAAAGTATTGTTTCTTGCGCGCTATACGGACAAGGCATACCATTCATAAAGAAGGAAAGGAGAGAGGGCAGGATGTAGTGCTACAATCATAACTAGAGTGCAGAGAAAGTTCAACTTAATGCGAGGTAGGTCCATTCAAAATTCTGACAGCAGCAGGGAAGAAACTGTTCTTGAGTCAGTTATTACTTGACCTCAGACTTTTGCATCTTTTTCCCGACAGAAGAAGGTGGAAGAGAGAATGTCCGGGGTGTGGGGTCCTTGATTATGCTGGCTGCTTTTCCGAAGCAGTGGGAAGTGTAGACAGAGTCAGTGAATGGGAGGCTGGTTTGCATGTTGGATTGGGCTACATTCATGACCTTTTGTAGTTCCTTGTGGTCTTGGGCAGAGCAGGACCCCACACCGAGCTGTGATACAACCAGAAAAAATGCTTTCTATGGTGCATCTGTAAAAGTTGGTGAGAGTTGTGGCGGACAAGCCAAATTTCGTCAGTCTTCTGAGAAAGTAGAGGTGTTGGTGGGCTTTCTTAACTATAGTGTTGGCATGGGAGAACCAGGGACAGGTTGTTGGTGATCTGGACCCTAAAAAACTTGAAATTCTCTACCCTTTCTACTTCATCCTCATTGATGTAGAGAGGGGTATGTTCTCCTTTACGCTTCCTGAAGCCGATGACTTCGTTTTGTTGACATTGAGAGAGTGATTATTGTTGCTGCACCAGTTCATTAGATTCTCCATCTTCATCATGTATTGTCTCGTTATTGTTTGAGGTGCAACTCACTTGAAAATGAAATTGGAGGGGAATTAGTCCACACAGTCATTGGGGTATAAGGAGTATAGTAGGGGGCTGAGAACACAGCCTTGTGGGGTGCCGGTGTTGAAGATGATTGTGGAGGTGTTGTTGCCTATCATTACTGATTGTGGTCTGTGAGTTAGGAAGTTCAGGATCCAGTCGCAGAGGGAGATGCCGAGGCACAGACCATGGAGTTTGGAGATGAGTTCCATGGGAATAATGGTGTTGGAGGCTGAGCTGTAGTCAATAAATAGGAATATGAAATGCGTATTTTTGTTATCTAGGGGTTCCAGCAGGGCCAGGGAGATGGCGTCTGCTGTGGACCTGTTGCTATGGTAGATGAACCATAGTGGATCCAGGTAGTCAGGGAGGCTGTTGATTCATGCTATGCCTTTTGAAGCACTTCAAAATGATGGATGTCAGAACCACCAGCCGATAGTCAGTAAAGCACGCTGCTTGGCTTTCCTTAGGTAGCAGGATGATGGTCATCTTCTTGAAGCATATAGGGGCCTCAGATTGTTGTAAAGAGAGGTAGACGATGTCCATGAATCCCCCTGCCGGCTGATCCACACAGGATTTGAGTGCACGTCTGGATATCCCATCCGCGCCAGTCGCTTTCCATGGGTTGACCTTCGAGAAAGCTGCTCTGGCATCTGCAACGGTGACCCCAGATAGAGGCTCATCCGGGGCTTCCAGGGTGGAGGGCATACTCTCACTGACCTCTCGCTCAAAACAGGCATAGAATGCATTGAGCTTATCATGGAGGAGAGCCAGTGATTTTACATGATTACCTGTAAAGACTCGCATTCCAACTATTATCTTCTAAATTGAGTCTGTGCCCAGTTTATGAACACAATTCCCACTCGCCCGATGAAGGAGCAGCGTCTGAAAGCTCGTGCTGCCGAATAAACCTGTTGGATTTTAACCTGGTGACTTCTTACTATGCTCACCCCAGTCGAATGCCGGCATCTTCACATAATTTCTTGTGTAGGTCGGGGTTACCTGACCGAGCATCTCAGACCTGGACGTCAGCAAGCAGTGGATATCCCTGGACCTCAGCAAGCAGTGGATATCCCTGGATCTCAGCAAGCAGTGGATATCCCTGGACCTCAGCAAGCAGTGGATATCCCTGGACTTCAGCAACCAGTGGATATCACTGGACCTCAGCAAGCAGTGGATATCCCTGGACCTCAGAAAGCAGTCGATACCCCTGGACCTCAGCAAGCAGTGGACATCCCTGGATCTCAGCAAGCAGTCGATATCCCTGGACTTCAGCAAGCAGTGGATATCCCTGGACTTCAGCAAGCAGTGGATATCCCTGGACCTCAGCAAGCAGTGGATATTACTGGACCTCAGCAAGCAGTGGATATCCCTGGACTTCAGTAACCAGTGGATATCCCTGGACCTCAGCAAGCAGTGGATATCCCTGGACTTCAGCAAGCAGTGGATATCCCTGGACCTCAGCAAGCAGTGGATATCCCTGGACCTCAGCAAGCAGTGGATATTACTGGACCTCAGCAAGCAGTGGATATCCCTGGACCTCAGCAAGCAGTGGATATCCCTGGACCTCAGCAAGCAGTGGATATCCCTGGACCTCAGCAAGCAGTGGATATTACTGGACCTCAGCAAGCAGTGGATATCCCTGGACCTCAGCAAGCAGTGGATATCCCTGGACCTCAGCAAGCAGTGGATATCCCTGGACCTCAGCAAGCAGTGGATATTACTGGACCTCAGCAAGCAGTGGATATCCCTGGACTTCAGCAAGCAGTGGATATCACTGGACCTCAGCAAGCAGTGGATATCCCTGGACCTCAGCAAGCAGTGGATATCCCTGGACCTCAGCAAGCAGTGGATATCCCTGGATCTCAGCACGCAGTGGATATCCCTGGACCTCAGCAAGCAGTGGATATCCCTGTACATCCATGGTTTCCGGTTGGGGAACACGTGGATTTGCTTCTTGAGCACACAGTCTTCCACACACTTACGAATGGAGTCAGTTAGTGGAGTGGCGCACTGATTCAGGCTGGTTGCAGAGTTTTTAAATATTGATAGTCCACTGACTCCTGAAGGAGACCAGGTTTAGAAATAGACTGAGTTTTAGTCTCTGGGGCAATTATGGGATATGGGGAGAGGGCAAAAACACGGAGGTAAAGATCTGCCATGATTGTATTGAATAGCAACTCAGGTTCGATGGGCCAAATGGCCTCCATCTGCACTGTAGGAACTGTGTGAAGCTGGAACACCCGTGGGAAACCCACGCAGGCATTGGGAGAACATGCAGACTCTGCACAGACAGTGAACTGAGGCCGGGAATCAAACCTGGGTCCCTGATGCAGTGAGGCAGCAGCGTTAACCACTGTGGAGGTGGGGAAGACACGATAGGAAATCCTACAACACCAGGTTAAAGTCCAACAGGTTTATTTGGTAGCAAACGCCACTAGCTTTTGGAGCACTGCCCCTTTATCAGGTGAGTGGGGAGTTCTGTTTCACAAACAGGTCATACAAAGATACAAACTCAATTTACCAAATAATGGTTAGAATGCGAGTCTTTACAGGTAATCAAGTCTTAAAGGTACAGACAATGTGAGTAGAGAGAGGGTTAAGCACAGGTTAAAGAGATGTGTATTGTCTCCAGACAGGACAGTTGTGAGATTTTACGAGCCCAGACAGGTCGTGGGGGTTACAGATAGTGTGACATGAACTCAAGATCCCAGTTGAGACTGTCCATTATTTTGTAAATTGAGTTTGTGTCTTTATATACCCTGTTTATGAACAGAGCTCCCAATCACCTGATGGAGTAGCCAGTTCCGAAAGCTCATGCTACTAAATAAACCTGTTGGACTTGAACCTGGTGTAGTGAGACTTCTTACTGTATTTACCCCATTTCCAATGCCAACATCCCCACATCACAAAGTGGGGAAGGGACAAGGGGCAGAGTTTTGGATGAGGTTTGTGGATGAGGGTGGGAGGGCTGGGGAAAGGCTTGGGGGAAGGGGAGTGGATATTGGGGAAGGGGATGGGTTTTGGGGAAGGGGGTCGGTATTGGGGAAAGGGGGTGGGTTTGGGGAAGGGGGGTTGTCATTGGGTAAGAGGGCAGGTTTTGGGAAGGGGGTCAGCATTGGGGAAGGGGGCAGGTTTTGGGAAAGGGGGCAGGTTTTGTAGAAGGGGACAGGTTTTGGGGAAGGGGGTGGGTGTTGGTGAAGGGGGTGGATTTGCGGAAAGAAGTCAGCATTGGGGAAGGGGGCGGGTTTTGGGGAAGGGGTAGGTATTGGGGAAGGGGGTGGATTTGCGGAAAGAAGTCAGCATTGGGGAAGGGGGGGGTTTTAGGGAAGGGGCTGGTTTTGGGAAGGGGCTGGTTTTGGGAAGGGGTAGGTTTTGGGGAAGGGGGGCGGGTTTTGGGGAAGGGGGTCGGTTTGGGGAAAGGGGTGGGTTTGGGGAAGGGGGTTGTCATAGGGTAAGAGGGCAGGTTTTGGGGAAGGGGGTCAGCATTGGGGAAGGGGGCAGGTTTTGTAGAAGGGGACAGGTTTTGGGGAAGGGGGTGGGTGTTGGTGAAGGGGGTGGATTTGCGGAAAGAAGTCAGCATTGGGGAAGGGGGTGGGTTTTGGGGAAGGGGTGGGTTTTGGGAAGGGGGGGGTTTTGGGGGGGGGTAGGTTGGGGAAGGGGGTAGGTATTGGGGAAGGGGGTAGGTGGGGAAGGGGGTGGGTTGGGGAAGGGGGTAGGTTTTGGGGAAGGGGGTGGGTTTGGGGAAGGGGTGGGTTTTGGGGAAGGGGAAGGGGCGGGTTTTGGGGAAGGGGGTAGGTACTGGGGAAGGGGGTAGGTATTGGGGAACGGGGAAGGTATTGGGGAAGGGGTGGGTATTGGGGAAGGGGGTGGGTTTTTGGGGAAGGGGAAGGTGGGGAAGGGGGGGGGGGAAGGGGGGTTTGGGAAGGGGTAGGTTGGGGAAGGGGGGGGTTTTGGGGAAGGGGGGGGGGAAGGTGGTTTGGGGAAGGGGGTGGGTTTGGGGAAGGGGTTGGGTTTGGGGAAGGGGGTGGGTTTTTTGGGGAAGGGGTGGGTTTGGGGAAGGGGGGGGTGTGGTATTGGGGAAGGGGGTGGGTTTTGGGGAAGGGGTGGGTATTGTACAGGGGACGGGGTTGCATCACTGGTGGAATCTGGCAAAGGGGGTGGGGCTTGGCTGGGAGGTGGGGGGGGCCGGGTGAGAAGCAGGGGGCGGGTTTGAAAGGGGGCGGGGCTGATGAACGAAGGCGGGGCTTAGCGTGGGGGTGGAGCTTAGGGAAGGACAGGACGGTTTGTACAGGAGGCTGGGGAAGGGGCGAGGTTTTGGGGGCGGAGTCTGGGGAAGGGGCGGGGTTTAGGGGCGGAGTCTGGGGAAGGGGCGGGGTTTGCTCCTGGGACCTGAGTTCATGGGCAAGGGGCGGGGTCTGAGGAGGCTCCGCCCTCGGCGCGTGACGAATTGGATTCTGGCCGCATCCACCCGCATCCAATTGGCGGAGAGCGCTGCACTCCGAGCCAATGATTGGGGGCGTTACTGGAATGTCGGCGTTGCCAGCAAGGCGGCGGCAGCAGCAGCAGCAGTGGTGAAAAGCTGACGGGGAGATATTACAGCGGCGGAACGGGGAGTTAGAGACACTCCCGGAGAGGTAGAGTGACATTCACACTCAGCCAGACTGAGACCTGACTGACTACGACGGCGGCGGAGCTGCTCCAAGAGGCGGGAGAGCGCGGTGTCTCCCGGGGCAACCGCCAGCGGGTAAGGCACGCCCACTGCGCTGATTGGTCACCTGGCCTGTCAGTCACTCCCAGACAGGTACTACACAGGGTTAGATACAGAGTAAAGCTCCCTCTACACTGTCCCCCATCAAACACTCCCAGGACAGGTACAGCACGGGGTTAGATACAGAGTAAAGCTCCCTCTACACTGTCCCCCATCAAACACTCCCAGGACAGGTACAGCACGGGGTTAGATACAGAGTAAAGCTCCCTCTACACTGTCCCCCATCAAACACTCCCAGGACAGGTACAGCACGGGGTTAGATACAGAGTAAAGCTCCCTCTACACTGTCCCCCATCAAACACTCCCAGGACAGGTACAGCACGGGGTTAGATACAGAGTAAAGCTCCCTCTACACTGTCCCCCATCAAACACTCCCAGGACAGGTACAGCACGGGGTTAGATACAGAGTAAAGCTCCCTCTACACTGTCCCCCATCAAACACTCCCAGGACAGGTACAGCATGGGGTTAGATACAGAGTAAAGCTGTCTCTACACTGTCCCTGTCAAACTCTGGTAGAATCACAGAAGCACCCTTATTGCATTACACAAGGTTTGTTTTATTCTTCTCATAGATGTGGGCTATGTCACCAATTGTCACCTTTTAACTGCTCCTTGAGAAGGTTGTGGTGTGCCTCCTACTTGAGTTGCTACAGTCTATTTTGTATCTGTGCACCCTCAGTGCTCACTGTGAGATAGAACCAGAATTTTGATCCAGTGACAGTGAAGGAACAGCAGTGTAAAGCGTGTCAGGATGGTGAGTGACTTGGCGGGAGACCTCCAGATGATGGTATTCCTGGGTATTTGGGTAGATAGATTTCATGGGTTTGGAAGGTGCTCTTGAAAGGTGAGTTGCTGCAGTCCATCCTGTAGGTTGTGTGCAATGCTGCTACTCTTGAATCAGTGGTGGAGGGAGTGCGTATTAGAACATAGAACATTACAGCACAGAACAGGCCCTTCGGCCTTCGATGTTGTGCCGACCAAAATAAAAAGCAATGCCCCTCCAAACTAAACCATTCCCTTCTCTTCCATATACTTATCAATTAACCTCTTAAACGCCACCAAACTTGGCGCATCTACAACAGCTGCAGGCAGGGCATTCCACTCCCTAATCACTCTTTGAGTAAAGAACCTACCTCTGATATCCGTCCTATAACTCATACCCCTTAATTTAAAGCTGTGTCCCCTCGTGCTAGCTTTCTCCATCCTAGGAAAAAGGCTATCACTGTCCACCCTATCTAAACCTCTAATCATCTTATATGCTTCAATAAGATCCCCTCTTAGCCGCCTCCTTTCTAACGAAAACAACCTCAAATCCTTCAACCTCTCTTCATAGGACCTGCCCTCCATACCAGGCAACATCCTGGTAAACCTCCTCTGTACCCTCTCCAATGCCTCCACATCTTTCTTATAATGTGGGGACCAGAACTGCACACAATACTCCAAGTGCGGCCGCACTAGAGTTTTGTACAGTTGCAACATGATGCTGCGGCTCCTAAATTCAATCCCCCTACCAATAAAAGCTAAGACTCCATATGCCTTCTTAACAACTTTATCCACTTGACTGCCTACTTTCAGGGATCTATTGACACATACACCAAGATCCTTCTGTTCTGTTATTAAGCAAGGCTGCTTTGTCCTGGAGGGTTTTGACCTTTTTGAGTGTTGCTGGACTCATCCAGGCAAGTGGGGAGTATTCCATCACACTCCTGACTTGTGCTTTGCAGATAGTGGACAGGCTTTAGAGAGCCAAAAATTGAGATATTCAATCCAGATTTCCCAGCCTCTGATCTGCAGCCATTGTATTTCTATGGCTGGTCCAGTTGAGTTTCGGGTCAGTGGTAACCCCCAGAATATTGGGTGTGGAATGCCCCCACAGCTAGAGAGGAAAGATGTCATATTTTTCACACAGCCTGAATTAGGGTCTGGATTGTGGTGGAGGCTAACTCAATAAGGCCTTTCAGAAGGGAATTGAAGCATTGATGGAAGAGAAAAATTTTGCTGGGCTGCAAGGGCATGGGTGCGGCTGAGTTGACTTTGCAGTGAGGCAACACAGACATGATGGGCAGAACAGCCTTCCATGATTAAAGAAGCCAGTTGAATCTCAATTACGCACCATTCAGTTGGTGGAGTGATTAGAGATCCAACTGTCCGCTTGCCCTGAAATCCATGAAGTAGGAAGGAGAAACCCCACACAGCTTTCTTCTAAAGTTTAGAATTATAGAGTCCCTACGCTGCAGAATGAGGCCATTCGGCCCATCGAGTCTGCACCTACCACAACCCCCACCCAGGCCATATCCCCACGTATTTACTCCGCTAGTCCCTCTAAGCTATGCGTCCTGGGACACTGAGAGGAAATTCAGCATGGCCAATCCACTTAATCCACACATCTTTGGACTGTGGGAGGAAACCAGAGCACTCAGAGGAAACCCATGCCAACACAGGGAGAACAAGCAAACTCCACACTGGTAGTGATCCAAGCCAGGAATCGAACCCGAGTCCCTGGAGCTACGAGGCAGCAATGCTAACCATCGTGCCACTCTGCCACTCAGAACATTAGAAGAACATTAAAAATGTTTGCTTTGCCTGTTTGTTTTAAGTTTGTTTTGCCAGAGAATGGTATTATATGATGCAGGTGTGACTGCTCCGCACAATGCGGTATTCAGCCAAAGCTGCAGCTTGCTCACAGACTTCATGTCTTTTCTGTGCAGGAGGATGGCCGAGGTGCACATCATCGGACAGATTGTTGGAGCAAGTGGCTTCCCGCAAAACAGCCTGTTCTGCAAATGGGGACTGCAGACAGGTGAGGCTCTCGTCTGGGGCAGACTGGCATAAGCACAGTGCGCTGCACTAATGTTTAATATATACGTTCGTGGGACGTGGGTGTCACTGCTAAGCAGCATTTTTTGCCTTTGTCGCCCTCGAACTGAGTGGCTCGCTCGGCCATTTCAGAGAGCGGTTGAGAGTTAATCACGTTGCTGTGGGTCTGGAGTCACGTGTAGGTTTTGGCTAAGATCAAGTGTAAGCGCTCGGTATGGCCAAAGAGGTAAAACCGAGGCATTATCTGATGCAGTTTCTTAAAGCCATCTCGGCCTTTTGACTCAGAGAAATCTTAGATCGAACCTGGGAGGGAGTGAAATGCCCCGTCCTGTCAGCCCAAGATGGGTAGTGTATTCCTGTTTTGTCAGCTCGGATTTCATTTTGTCCCTCGTGGGAACCAAGAATAGACCGAATTGGATTCTTTGATTAGGAATAAGGCAAGATGGCAGATTTCCTTCCCAGAAGGACATTAATGAACCAGGCGGGTTTTTCCGACAATGGTTTCATAGTTATCAGTAGATTCTTAAGTCCAGATTTTTTTTTATTGAATTCAAATTCCACCATCTGCCGTGGCTGAGATTCATAGTCCAGTGATATTACCACCAGGCCATAGCCTCCCACCTACTTCAGCTGTAGCCTGCTTCACTTTTCAATAAGTAGAATTTGAAGAACGTGAATATTTTTCCAATTCTCACCTTTTTATAATGAAGAGTAGGGCTTTTATTTGTACAGGGGCGGCACCATAGATCTGGCACCCTTGGGACCAAGACTGTATTTTGGTCATTGCCTTATTTTGAGTTGGGCAATTCAGGGCGCAGTCAGTTCAAATCAAACTGGCCCACTTTAAGACTTGAATAGCAGGTTACGTGTAAAGATTCGCATTCTAATCAGTAATCTGTAAACAGTCTGTGCTGTTTGAGACCAGAACACCTCATTCGCCTGACAAAGAGGACAGCCTCGAAAGCTTGTGAGTTTATTATCAAATAAATCAGTTGGACTTAAACCTGGTATTGTCAGACTTTTTACTGTGTTTACCCCAGTTCAACGCTGGCATCTCTACATCATGTCTATTCTCTCTCCACAGAGGCTGTCAGTCCTGCTGAGATTTTCCAGCATTTTCTGTTTTCGTTTCAGGTTCCAGCATCCGCAGTGTTTTGTTTTTGGCAAAACTGATGACTGTGTCCAAAGTTGATATATTGTGTACAGTTCAGGAAGTGTTAGAGCTTCTAGGTAGCATTAAAACTGATAAATCTCCTGGGCCTGATGGCATTTATCCCAGACTGCTTAAGGAGGTGCGAGGTGAAATTGCTGGGCTTCTGACGCAAATCTTTGTCTCTTCCTTGGACACACGTGAGGTCCCAGAGGACTGGAGAATAGCTAATCTTGTACCTTTATTTAAAACGGGTAGTAGGGATAACCCTGGAAATTATAGGCCAGTGAGTTTGACGTCAGTGGTAGGGAAGCTGTTGGAGGGGATTCTTAGCGATAGGATGTATAGGCACTTAGAGTGTTGCGATCTGATTAGGGATACGCAGTATGGCTTTGTTAAGGGGAGGTCGTGCCTTACAAATCTGGTAGAATTTTTTGAGGAGGTGACAAAATCAGTGGACGAAGGGCGAGCCGTTGATGTTGTGTATTTGTATTTTAGTAAGGTGGTTGACAAAGTCCCTCGTGGGAGGTTAGTCGAGAAGGTCAAGGCAAATGGGATACAAGGACAGGTAGCTAGATGGATAAGTAACTGGCTTTGTAATAGGAGACAGAGAGTAATAGTGGAAGAGTGTTTTTCTAGCTGGAGGTCGGTCACTAGTGGTGTGCCGCAGGGCTCAGTACTGGGACCTCTTCTATTTGTAATATATATAAATGACTTGGAAGAGGGAGTAAGTGGAGTGATCAGCAAGTTTGCAGACGATACAAAGATGGCTGGACTTGCGGATAGTGAGGAGCATTGTCAGGCGATGCAGCAGGACATAGATAGGCTGGTAGCTTGGGCAGACAGATGGCAGATGGAATTCAATCCTGATAAATGTGAGGTGATGCATTTCGGGAGAAAGAATGTAGGGGGGAGGTATATGATAAAGGGTAGACCTATTAAGAGTATAGAAACGCAGAGGGACCTGGGGGTGCAGGTGAACAAGTCTCTGAAGGTGGCAGAGCAAGTGGAGAAGGTTGTGAAGAAAGCATATAGTATGCTAGCCTTTATAGGAAGGGGTATAGAGTACAAGAGCTGGCCTTTAATGTTGCAGTTGTATAAAACGCTGGTTAGACCTCATTTGGAATACTGCGTCCAGTTCTGGTCGCCTTCCTACCGGAAGGACGTGGAGACTGTAGAGAGAGTGCAGAGGAGGTTTACCAGGATGCTGCCTGGTATGGAAGGTCTGAGTTATGAGGAGAGATTAGGCAAATTGGGACTGTTTTCCTTAGAAAGACGTAGACTTAGACAAGGTCTAATAGAGGTGTACTAGATTATGAGGGGTACAGATAGAGTAAACAGGGTTAAGCTTTTTCCTAGGATGGACTCGAATAGCACAAGGGGTCACGGGCTTAGGGTGAGGGGGGTAAGGTATAATTTGGATGCTAGAGGGAGTTTTTTCACACAGAGGGTGGTGGGGGTATGGAATGCGCTGCCAAGTAAAGTGGTGGAGACAGGCACTCTGGAGTTATTTAAGAAATACTTAGATGGGCACATGAACAGAATGGGAATGGAGGGGTATAGAAAACTGATTTAAAATGGGATCATGAGCCTTGGGAGTCCCTGGGAAGTGTGTAAATAGATGAGATTGATGTACCTGTTTTTATCCTACAGGTGCTTTGGTCCACCTTGTTGTCTAACGAGGGGCATACACGCGATGGGTCGTGAGAGGACTGCTCTTGGATCTTTTTCGAGAGTATCCTACTGCTTCACGTTAGTTAGTGTACGCTTGACCTGGACCATTTGATGGGCAACACGACAGCTCAGTGACTATCGCTGTGCTGTGCAGATACATGGATTTGGGCCTGTGTCTGTGGGAGTTTGCGCATTCTCCCCGTGCTTGCGTGGGTTTTCTCCGGGTGCTCCGGTTTCCTCCCACATCCCAAAGATGTGCTCTTAGGCTAATTGGCAAAACAAATTCTCCCTAAATTGTCTCAAATTTGGTTTTTAATCATAGATCTATGAACATGAACAGGGATTGCGGGTAGAGGTGGGAACATCGGGGTGGCGGTGCGAGCTCGTTGGGCTGAAGGGCCTGTTTCCCGTGCTGTTTTGTTCTTTGTTCTGGGTACCACTCTACAGGAAAGATGTGAACTCGATGGAGAGAGTGCAGGAGAGGTTTAGAAGAATGATTCTGGGGATGAGAAATTTCAGTTGTGAGGGTACATTAGAGAGGTTGGGATCATTCTCCTTGGAGAGAAGAAGGCCAAGAGGAGATTCGATAGAAATGCTCAAAATCATGAGGAGGCTGGACAGAGTAGACAGAGAAACTGTTCCTGCTTGTAAAAGGATCGAGAACGAGAGGGACACAGGCAAAGTGATTTGAAAAAGAAGCAAATGTGTTGTCAGGAAAAGCTTTTTCATGCAATGAGTGGTTGGGGTCTGGGATGCGCTAAAAATGTGGTGGCGGCAGCTTCAATCAAGGCATTTAAGAGGGGGTTAGATTATATTTGAATAGAAACAATGTGCAGTGGGTATGGGGAAAAGGCAGGTTAGCGGCACTAAGTCATGATGCTAGTTTGAAGAGCTCGTTGCAGACTTGGTGGGCTAAATGGCCTCCTTCTGCGCCATAACAATTTAAAAATTTGATTGTGTGACTTCCAGATGGTAGAATTTGATTTGTATTCATTCAGTAATTCCTGTGATTACTGGGGCCAACCCCTGATTGTTTCCACTGGATTTCTAACTCCCTATCTTCTTGCTGTTCCATGTCTGCAGGATGTGCTTGGAAACTGCTGTCTGGCTTAAAGGAAGGGCAAACACAAGTGGACAATCCATCAATCAAGGATATGACCTACTGGTCGCATCCTATTGATGTACACTACGCAACCAAAGGCCTGCAAGGTAACCAGTATGCTTTCTTCTACTCTTCATTTAAGTTCTCCCTAGTGTTAGAGTCCCAATGGAGGCTTTTCGGCCCATCAAATCTATGGCAGTTCAGAGCGAGGATTATCCTATTAGTCCCACGTCTTTTCCCTTTCCTCTTTGCCCAGCAATGTATTCTGCTTCAAGGATTTATCAGATTCCCTTCCAAATATTAATTGTTCAGTTTATTTCAGGTCATACATTTCCAGATCATTACTGTATTGAAGAAAAAAAACTTCTTATCTCTTTTGTTATTTTTCTTAAATCTATGTCCTCTAGTTACTGATTGGCTATCTGTAGTATAAACTTAAGAGTTTATTTATTAGTGTCACAAATAGACTTACATTAATACTGCAATGCAGTCTTTGTGAAATCTCCCTAGTCATCACACTCTAGTGCCTGTTCAGGTACATGAAGAATTTAGCACGGTCAACGTAACCAGCATGTCTTTCAGACTATGGGAGGAAACTGGACATGCAGACACGGTGAGAATATGCAGACTCCTCACAGACAGTGACCCAAACTGGGAATTGAACCCAGGTCCCTGGCACTGTGAGGCAGCAGTGCTAATTCTCTCTCTGTGACATGCTCCCATGTTCTCCTCATACCCCTTGACCCCTGTGGAGTCTAGAAATCTTATTTCTTCTTTCAATATATTCAGTAATTTGGTCTCCCCAGCTCTTTGTGGTAGAGAATTCCACTGGTTCAGTACCTTCAAAATTAAGAAATTTCTCCTTGTCTCCCTCCTAAATATCCTCTCTCATATCTTGAGACTGTGACCCCTTATTCTAGACACCCCCCCCCTCCACCTACCATGCACACGCATCAGCCCGAGGAAATAAAATCCCTGCATCTAGTCTGTCCAGCCCTGTCAAAATTTTATTACAATTCCGTGAGATCCCCTCTCGTTTTCCTAATACATTCCTGCTCGACCCAATCTTATCTCCTACAACAATCCTGCCAGCCCAGGAATCAGGTTGTTGAAACTTAGCTGCGCTCCCTGTTGAAACTTTTTGTGCTGGCAAGTATGTCTTCTTCAATGAGAAGACCGAAACTGTACCCAGTGTTCCAGGCGTGCACTCTCCAAAGCCCTGTACAGCTGCAGTAAGACATTCTGGTTCCTCAAGTCCTCGAGCACTCAAGTCTCTTGCAATGAAGAGCAACATAGTATTTCACTTCCAAGGTAGAAAGGCAGGGAGGGAATTTGGGAGCCTAAGCAACTAAAGGCAAAATTCCCAAATGGGAGTGATTTAAAATCGGGGCTGCTCAAGGGGCTAGAACTAGAATTTCTTGGAGGATGGAGAAGATTACAGAGAAATGGAGGGGCAGTGGAGGGATTTGAAAACTAAGAATAGAATTTTAAAATCTTGGAGCCAGTGTAGGTCAGTGATTGTGAGACGGTCGGTGTATTTGGTTAGAATTGAGACATGGGCAGCAGAGTTTTGGATGAACACAAGTTTATGGGAGGTGGAATGTGGGAGATCAGCCATGAATACAAAGGAATGTGTATATGGGGGAGGCGATGACCCTGTGGTATTATTGCTAGATTGTTATTCCAGAAACTTAGCTCGGATTTGAATCCTGCCATGGCAGATGGTGGAATTTGAATTAAAAAAATTCTGGAATTAGGAATCTACTGATGACCATGAAGCCATTGTTGATTGTGAGGAAAATCCACCTGGTTCACTAATATCCATTTGGGGAAGGAAATCTGATATACTTATCTAGTCTGGCCTAAATGTGAATCCAGGGCCGTAGCAATATAGTTGATTCTCAACTGACCTGCAAGGCAACAAGAAATGGGCAATAATTGCTGACCCAGCCAGTGACGCCTATGTCCCATGAATGAATAAAAAAATATAGTTAATCAAGGTAACAAAGGCCAATTAAATGAGGGTTATGGCACCAGATGATGAACTGAGACTGGGTGAAGTCAGGCAGTGTTGCAAGCCATGCAAGACTATGCAATCTCTCCGATGGCATGTATATGAATTTGAAAACTTGTTTCTAGGTCAGACGCAATGCTAGGCACCACAAAGTCTGTTTCCAGGGAGAGAGATGGTGTCTGTAGCTAAGGACTGGAATCTGGAATGATAACAAAGACAAAATGATTTAATTTTTTTCCCAACGTGTAATTGGAGCTCTGCTCTTCAGCACTGGGTGTCGGATAATTGGTCTGATAATTTGGCAGCAGTGGAGGAGTTGAGCAATACATTGGTGAGGTAGTGCTGAGCAGTGTCAGTGCAGGCATGAAACCTTAGCACTGTGCTTTGGGTAGTGTTGTTGAGGGACAGAGGGATATTAGAGGGGGGTAGCAGGAGGGCTGGCAAGCCACATAGTTCAAGGGGAATGAATAATTAATGCTGACCTTGCCTGGTAACCCCTACATTACTTCACCTGACGAAGAAGCAGCGTTCTAAAAGTTTGTGATTTCAAATAAACCTGTTGGACCGTAACCTGGTGTTGTGTGACTTCTCATCTTGACTCCCATCCCAGTATACAAAAAATACACGACTGGTGGACTAATGTTAGGTAGGAAACTTGGTATCCTCACCTGGTATTCCTCATCTTAATTTCCAATGACCCTGAATGCCATTTTTGACCTTGTTCCGTTCCTAGCCTGTTGCGAAGACATTCTTGGTTATCGTAACCCAGGCTGCGATTGTGATCCTAATATAAAACTTGTACTATAAACTTCTGACTCTGTGAAGCTACTACTGAGCCAAGGGTGGTACAGTTCAGTGTTTTTTTTTATATAGCTTCCTGCAGCCCATGTCAATCTGGACCCTGCACACACGTGTGAAATCGATGACTTGAGTGCTGGTCGAACCGCATTCTAATCAGTAATCTGTAAACGGTCTGTGCTGTTATATGTGCTGTTTGAGACCAGTACACCTCATTCACCTGATGAAGAGGATAGCCTCGAAAGCTTCTGAGTTTAGTATCAAATAAATCTGGTGTTGTCAGACTTCGAGCTGTGTCTCATGCATGAATGTCATGTCCATGGGCACGCAGAACATGCATGTGCGCAGGTGTGGAATGGTGAAAAATCTGATTCCGAAACACTCGCGGCTTTAAAGAAAGCAACTATAGAAACATTGAGAATTGAACTCGTTGACAGTGTAAGTAGGAACAGGAGTAGGTGACCTAGCCTCCTGATGTCCATTGCATTCTAAGATCATGGCTGACCTTCCACATCTGTGCCACTTTCTCACTTCCATCAAATCCCTACAGTGCAGAAGAGATCATTCAGCCCACTGAGTTTGCACCAACTCTCTGACAGAGCATCTTACCCAGGCCCACACTCCAGCTTATCCTCATAACCTCATGTATTTATCATAGCTAATCCCCCTAACCTGTACCTCTTTGGACGCTGAGAGGCAATTTAGCATGGCCAATCCACCTAACCTGCACATCTTTGAACATTGAAGTTTATTGTAGTAACATTAACAAGTTACATTAACACTGCAATTAAGTTACTGTGAAAATCTCCTAGTCGTCACACCCCGGCTTCTGTTCGGGTACACCAAGGGAGAATTTAGCACAGCCAATTCACCTAACCACATGTCTCTCGGACTGTAGGACGAAACCAGAGCACCTGGAGGAAACCCACGCAGACACAGGGAGAATGTGCAGACTCAATTCCAAGCCAGCAATTGAACCCAGGTCTCTGGCGCTGTGAGGCAGCAGTACTGGCGCTGTGAGGCAGCAGTACTACCACTGTGTCACCCATTATGCCACCATTCTTTGTCCCCATATTCTCTGAGTCTTTTAGTGTCGGAAATACATCGATCTCAGCCTTGGTATACTGAGCACCCCGTGTTAAATAAACCAATCAGAAGATTAAAATGAAGTCACAAGATGTTAACTACAGAGTGGCATTGTTTCCATCATGTGCTGTAAGATGGGTTTCCTTCCCATGCTATCCTTTGTGAGCTAAGTGTTTCAAGAAGCACTACAGGCATAATTAAAATTGTCACCTTATATAATGGGAAGGAGGTTAATGGGCTTTTGTACCTTGTTCAGAACTGCCTGAAAGAAAGCTTCCAATTATCGGTGCTCCTTTTGTCTTGAATTCCGAAAGCACAAAAAGAAAATTAATTGAAAAAGAAAAAAAAACAAGAGAAGCTTTTACTCAGTCAACAGCTTTGAAGTTCAGCTCTTTGTCTGTTCTTGTAACTGTATCAACATGATTCATTCACCCGGCTATATTGCTGTGGTTTGGAAAGCAAAATGGCACAGAAATTAATCCATACTGATAATATCTCAGGTTTCTCATGGAATCCTACTGTACAGGAGGAGGCCATTCAGCCCATCTTGTCTCTTCTGGCCTTTTGAAAGAGCTAGCCAGTTAGTCTCACTCCCCTTGGCAGAGCTGTGGCAAAATTGTCCTTTCTAAGCAATTATCTTTTGAAGTTTATTTCCACCGCCCTCTTGAGCATTATTGTGTCCCAGATTATTAACAGCTGTTTATAAACGAATAGAGGAATTCTCCCACCCTGACCTTTGTGCCAGTTATATAAGATCTGTCTTCTCTGGTTACTGACCCACATCTCAGAGAATCCCTACAGTGTAGAAGAGATTCTACATTTGGCTCATCAGGGCTGCGCCAACAACAATCCAACCCAGGCCCTACACATGTAACCCCAAGTATTTACCGTTCTAATTCCCCCTGACACTAAGGGGCAATTTTAGCATAGGCCCCTTAACCTGTGCATCTTCGGAGTGTAGGAGGAAACCGGAGAACCCAGAGGAAACCCATGCAGGCATTGGGAGAATGTTTGTGTGGAGTTTGCACAGTTATCTGAGGCTGGAATTGAAGCTGGGCAGCAGTACTAACCACTGTGCCAACATGACATGCCTTCTTCTATAGAATTTCTACATTTGGCCCATTAAATCCACACTGACTTTCTAACCTAGTCTCCTCCCCTTTTCCCGAAACCTTACACATTTACCATGGTTAATCCCCTATCTACACATCTTGGGACACTAAAGAGCAATTTAGCATGGCCAATCCACCTAACCAGTACGTCTTTCAGACTGGGAGGAAACAGGAGCATCTGAAGGAAACCCATGGAGACATGGGGAAAATGCGCAAACTCCACACAGTCACCCAAGGCTGGAATTGAACCTGGGTCCCTGGCTCCCCATCCTGCCAAGCTTTTGATTGATTAGAGCTTGCTACGATTGGTTACAATTCAGAATCCAAGACTGTGATACCAAGATGGTGCTGGAGCAAGGCGACTTCTTGCAAGCTTTGCCCAGCACACCTTCTGATTCTATCTTTTACTCTTGTTCTATGCTTCTGAAACTTCAGTCTAAATCTTTTAAAGTGTCCTAACAATGCTTTAATTATTGTAACATTACATTCTACATTCTTTCCTTCTCTGTGAACGGTACGCTTTGTATAGCCCACAAGAAACAATACTTTATATTAATACATGTGACAATAATAAATCTATTCCTGATCTCTATCTGACCATATTCTCTGCTTAAACGAGGAAACAAATGAGCCTATGTTCTCGGAGTTCAGCAAAATGAGAGATGATCTCCACTGAAATGTCTAAAATTCTTGAGCAACTGTTTCCTCCACACACACACACACACACATGTCGCCCACCACCAACTTTTTTCACTGCGTCTAAAACCAGGGGGCATTTTGTTTAAGGAGCCATCTCCCATTTAAGATGGAACTGAAGAGGAATTTCTCTTGAGGTTGGAATTCTCTTCCCCAGAAAGGAGTGGCGGCAAGGTCAGGTTCGAGGCTGGGTTTGGCAGATGTTTGGATTGACGAGGGAGCGGAGGATGGACAGGAAAGTGGAGTTGGGGGCCTGCCATCGGTTCAGTTCTCTCTGTGCAGATGCTGTCAGACCTGCTGAGTTTTCCCAGCATTTTCTGTCTTTGCGACTGATTCTCCCTATCTTGGTTGAATAGCTTTGTTGATGTTCTGGTGTCCAGAATGTCTGTGAAATTGCATCGTTAGTAAGTTTTGTTGGTGGGATGTTGTGGTAGGAGCAGGGAGAAAGAGGAAGGGGTGTGAGAGTCAGGGAGCGGGGGAGGGGGGTGTGAGATTCAGGGAGGGGGAGGTCACGCAATGGTGGTTCTCACCTTGACTGAGGGCACTAAACTCATTCTGTCTCCTGCTCCAGGCTGGCCCAAGCTCTACCTGCAGGTCTGGCACCAGGACTCCTTCGGCCGCAACGAGCTGTACGGCTATGGTTTCTGCCACATCCCCAGCAGCCCGGGGACCCACGAGCTTCAGTGCGTCACCTGGCGACCCCTGGGCACCTGGCAGGAACAGCTCTCCCAGATCTTTGTGGGCGGCGGGCCTCAGCTGAAACACAGCGACCTCATTTACACCGGAGCAGACCGCTATCGACTGCAAACGGTCGCTATGGGTAAGGTCCACCTCCATCTCAGCATCATTCTCCGCAACTTTGACCAGTACGGGGTGGAGTATTGAACGAATGGGGGTAAGGGGCGGAAGGGGCCCAGGACTTTGTTACAGACGGTGAATGTTGACTGGGTGCCCCTCATCCCTCCGCACTTGCTCCGTTTTTTTTTACCTTTCCGGAAACTTCTGTCACCTTGGGTCGCATGCGAGCTGGTTCCTGTTTCACGCCATGCCAGCTTCACACAGATTCCAGCCACCAGGACTCTTTATAATGGATATTGACAAGACTGCACCGATGCTTTGTAATCTACCGCCCGCCTTCTCGGAGAGGGCAATGAATGACACTAGTGATAGTCCGGCCCCAATGATTTCCAGAGGGACCTTGTATTAACGGATTTAAACAAAAAAACTCCTCACTGGGTGCATCCAGTGTGGCAGAAGGTCAAGTTTCTTCTTAGCAGAGAATCACTTAGGAGAAGCTCGAATTCTGTGAAAGAGGGGACATTTTGTTATGCCGGGGCATTGAGTAGATAGTCACAGGTTCCATGACAGACCTGTGTCTGCTTGTTGGTGTCAGGTGGGATTGTGACCTGGGTGCCATGCTTGACCCCTGAGGTGGCGGTGGTGGGCTAATATTCCCTCTCCTGGTTGCGAGCAGTTGGCACTATGGCTTCTAACCAAACACAGGTCATTTACTGAAGGCAGGATAAACCGTTCCCCACAATCAACAGTTGCATAGAATGAAGAATCCTATTTAGGTCAGGTACTGTGGGGTTGCAAGTGCCTATGGACCCTCATCCCAAAGTGACAGAGAGAGAGAGAGAGAGCACTGACAGGAATTTACCCCAGTGAGAGGCAGCACCTTCAGGAAATGGATGCCAGTGAGAGACTGCATCGTCAGCACTTGTATCCCAGTGAGAGGCAGCACCTTCAGGAACTGTATCCCAGTGAGAGGCAGCACCTTCAGGAACTGTATCCCAGTGAGAGGCAGCACCTTCAGGAATTGTATCCCAGTGAGAGGCAGCACCTTCAGGAACTGTATCCCAGTGAGAGGCAGCACCTTCAGGAACTGTATCCCAGTGAGAGGCAGCACCTTCAGGAACTGTATCCCAGTGAGAGGCAGCACCTTCAGGAACTGTATCCCAGTGAGAGGCAGCACCTTCAGGAACTGTCCCCCAGTGAAAGTCTGTAGTGAGATTAAAAGTGAAAATGATGCATGTGGAAGTGCTAAGTAGTTATGTCTGTTTTACGCTTTTGCCCAAATGAATCTCCTGCTGCAGTTTAGAAAAATCACAAATTCTCTTAGATTACATAATGCTGGCAAATTTTTGTGAAGTGAAATCTGTGGCTCCATGTTGTTTTTTTAGCTTTGCGAGGATGTTTTATATAACTGAATAAATCAATAGTAAAACATTGTGCTTTTAATTTATTTAAAAACCGCTACTGCTGCTATGTAATTGCATCTTGCACAGACCGAAAGAAAGTCTCACCTTCGCAGTGCTAAAAATAAGCACCGCAGCAAGTTTGACTTTATTTCTGCTTGGTGCCAGGTCTGCAGTGCAAACCTAGCTCCAAAGCAGCACCAGTTAGCACTGGCATTTCAGGGAATGGAACTCATCAGTGGGCTGTGCTAATTAAAATAATGCCCGGAGGGAGTTTTACTATTTATCTAATGTATGCTCGGTCTGCTGTGGGAGAACATGACTGTGCGTGATTGCGATCCACTTTGCAACCCCCTCTCCCTTCTGATTTTGAACTGATTCGCAAATCATCCATTGTATGCTTTCGCACACTCTGTTACTCTAAGGCTCAGGCGCAAGCATCTTGGCTGACACCCCAGTGCAGCGCTCAGGGACTGCTGCATTGTCAGAAGAGCCATATTCCAAAAGGTTAAAGCCTTGTCTGCCCCTCTTGGGTGGCTATTAACAATCCTATGGCACTACTTCAACATATTATGACGGATTCTCCAAATATTTATCCTTCAATCAACATCACAAGAACACAGGGTCGTTATCTCAGTGTTGGCGAGAACTTACTGCAAATGCGTTGGCCAGTTGTTTCTGTATTAGAAGAGTGACTGTACTTCAAGAATACTTTGGTTGTAAAATGCTTTGGGTTTCCGGTGATTACAGAAACTATAATATAAATGCAAGTCCTTTGTTGTGTTTTACCCACCTGTGATTTTAATTTTGTTTTGCAAAGGGCACAGTGGTTAGCACTGTTAGCACATTTTGAGAAACCATCACTTTCAGCTCTCCCCTGGTCACTCCACTGTCTCCCTGAGCGGCACAGTGGTTAGCACTGCTGCCTCACAAAGCCATGGACCCGGCTTCGATTCCTGGCTTGGGTGACTGCCTGTGTGGAGTCTGCACATTCTCCGTGTACCTTTGTGAGGTTGCTCCGGTTTCCTTCCACAATGTGAAAGATGTGTTGGTTACAGTGCATTGGCCATGCTAAATTCTCCCCTAGTGTGGCAAAGAGGGGATTTTCACAGTAACTTCGCTGCAGTGTTAATGGGAGCTACTTGTGATAGTAATAAATAAACTCTAATGCAACAAGTTCCTGTTGCACACAAGGGGGCAATCACTCACCAGGAACTGCATCTCTCTGACTGGATTCTACCTCTTTGCTTCCTCTTCCTGAACGTGCAGGTCACGTTCTGCATGGTGCATTCAAGGAAGGAGTATTGAATATTGGGGCAAATAATGTGAGAGGATGGCAAACATGACCTGATTATGTTTAACTTCATGTTTGTCACCCTCTGTGCTTGCACTTTTGTTGAGACGAGATTTGCGGTTTGGATCTCTCGATCTTTACCTTTCCCATCCCTGTGCTGCATCGTAAAGACAAATGAGTTTCTCAAAGCTGTGGAGAAATTCCGTGACCCACTTTGTGACAATTGACAAAGACTTGCTTGTATTTCGCACTTCCACTAGCCACCAGGGATTTGCACCCAATAAAAGTTTAGTCACTGTTATGATGCTGGCATTACTCATAAGAGTCCTACAGTGCGAGAATCTGCATCGACCACAATCCCAGCCAGGTCCTATCCCCATAACCCCATGCGTTTACCCTAGCTAGTTCCCAAGGGGCAATTTTGCATGACCAATCCACCTAACCAGCACGTATTTCACACTGTGGGAGGAAACTGGAACACCTGGAGAAAACCCACGAGGAGAACGTGCACACTCCACACAGACAGTGACCGAAGCCAGGAATCGAACTCGGGTCCCTGGTACCGTGAGGCAGCGGCGCTAACCGCTGTGCCACCACTCACGCAGTGTTACCTACGTTGGCCTGTGCCCTTGGAGAAACTGTTGGTTTGATTCAGACGCTTTGTGTCCAGTGGGCACTGCAGGGATTTGGTGTCTTATTTCCCCTCCCCATTTTAAATTTAATTTTGTAAATTTCCTTTGGGATTTTAGGCAGGATTTTTCAGCTGTGCTCATTTCAGGAATGGAAAATCCTACCCAAGGGAAGATCTGTGGCCTGCTCATTACGATTCCCATGGTGGACAGGATGTGAAAATTCTATTTTTTTTTGTGCTTTGCCGCATCCCTTTAATTTATCCTTGCGTTATTAATTTTAAAGCATATAATGCTGGAATTCTATCCTCTGGATGTGGCAGATGAAACTCGAACTTTGAGCAGTTATAAATCTTGCCCTTTACCCTGTAGTTTTTTTTTGCTCTGTCCATGCCGATGAAGCGACCCTTACCTTTATGGTTGGAGTCACTATTAAGTTTTCAGTGGCACAGTGGTTAGCACTGCAGCAAGCACCCGGGTTTGATTCAGACTTCAGGTGACTGTCTGTGTTTGCAAGTTCTCCCCAGGTCTGGTTGGGTTTCCTCTAGGTGCTCCATTTTCCTCCCACAGCCTCAAAGATGTGCAGGTTAGGTGGATTGACCATGCTAATTACCCCTTAGTATTCAAAGATGTGTAGATTAGGTGGATTGACCATGCTAAATTGTCCCTTATGTCCCAAGATATATAGATTAGGTGGATTGACCATGCTAAATTGTCCCTTATGTCCCAAGATATATAGATTAGGTGGATTGGCCATGCTAAATTGTCCCTTATGTCCCAAGATATATAGATTAGGTGGATTGGCCATGCTAAATTGTCCCTTAGTGTCCAAAGATGTGCAGGTTAGGTGGATTGACCATGCTAAATTTCCCGTTATGTCCCAAAATGGGCAGGTTAGGTGGATTGGCCATGCTAAATTGTCCCTTATGAACCAAGATGTGCAGGTTAGGTGGATTGGCCATGCTAATTACCCCTTAGTATTCAAAGATGTGTAGATTAGGTGGATTGGCCATGCTAAATTGTCCCTTATGAACCAAGATGTGTAAGTTAGGTGGATTGGCCATGCTAAATTACCCCTGAGTAACCAAAGATGTGCAGGTTAGGTGGATTGGCCATGCTAAATTTCCCCTTATGAACCAAGATGTGCAGGTTAGGTGGATTGGCCATGCTAATTACCCCTTAGTATTCAAAGATGTGTAGATTAGGTGGATTGGCCATGCTAAATTGTCCCTTATGAACCAAGATGTGTAAGTTAGGTGGATTGGCCATGCTAAATTACCCCTGAGTAGCCAAAGACGTGTAGGTTAGGTAGATGAACGATGGTAAATGTGTGGGGTTACAAGGATAGTGTGAGTGAGAGGGCCTGGGAACGATGCTCTGTCAGAGTTGATGCACACTCAATGGCCGAATGACCATAGTAAGGATTCTATGATTCTGGTCAGTCTGCTATGGTGTTCATCTATGTTGTGAGATTGTTATGGGGGATTGACAGCGATGGCATTGAGAGGTTGTTTCTGCTGGGTTGGGATATCTAACACGGGCAGGAACACAGCCTCAAGATGAGGTGCTGATCGTTTAAGCCTGAGATGAGGAGAAGTTTCTTCAGTCTTTGGAATTCCTGTGCCCCAGAGGGTTGTGCATGCTCTGGCATTGGATATATTTAAGGGTGAGATAGATGGGGGATTGAGGGATATGGGGAATGGGTGGGAAAATTGAATTGAAACCCAAGATCAGTCACTATTGTACTAAATGGGGAAGCAAGCTCTTTGGGCTGAATGGTCTTACTCCTATCCTTTGTATTATTCATTTGATTCCCAGCACAGGTTGTCCTTCACTAGCACAGCCTGCAGGTTAGGCAGAGGGGTTTGGGTTCGAATCCCACTACGACAGGAGGTGGAGTTTGAATTCAATTTTAAAAATCTGGAATTAAGAATCTGCTGATGAGCATTGTCGGAAAAACCCCATCTGGCTCACTACTGTCCTTTAGGGAGGGAAATCTGCTGTCCTTACCTGGTCTGGCCTACATGTGACTCCAGAGACTTCTCAACTGCCCTCAAAAATGGCTGGGCCAGACACTCAGCCCAACTGCAACAAATACTGGCCCAATCAGAGATGTCCACATCCCATGATTGAATAAATAAAACATGTACTGTAGTGATGTATCGGAAATTATTTCCAGTGAGTGCATTGCCCTACTAGTACTAAATATTTTGTTTTTCACTGTGTTTGATTTATTATTGTCGCATGTATTCGTATGCAGCGAAAAGTATTGTTTCTTGCGTGCAATACAAAGCATACCATTCATAGAGGAGGAAAGGAGAGGGTGCAGAATGTAGTGTTACAGTTACAGCTATGGTTTAGAGAAAGATCAACTTAATGCCAGGTAAGTCCATTCAAAAGTCTGACGGCAGCAGGGAAGAAGCTGTTCTTGAATCGGTTGGCACGTGATTTTTTTATATCTTTTGCCCCAACTAAGATGGAAGAGAGAATGTCCAGGGTGTGTGGGGTCCTTAATTATGTTGGCTGCCTTTGCAAGTTGGCGGGAAGTGTAGACAGAGTCAATAGATGGGAGGCTGGTTTGTGTTATGGACTGGGTTTCATTCATGATCCTTTGTAGTTTCTTGCGAACTTGGGGAGAGCAGGAGCCATTATCAAGCTGTGATACAACCAGAAAGAATGCTTTCTATGGTCTGATGCAACACTTGTGAAACTTACAATAGCACCAGGGACCCAGGTTTGATTCTCAGCTTGGGTCACCATATGGAGTTTGCACATTCTCCCCGTGCCTGCAAGGATTTCTTCCCACAGTTCCAAAGATGGGCTGGTTTGGGTGCTAAATTCTCCCTCAGTGTACTCAAACAGGAGCTGGCGTGTGGCGACTAGGGGATTTTTCACAGTATCAATACAGTTCATTGCAGTGTTAATCTAAGCCTGATTGTGACACCAATAAATAAACCTCTCCGCCTCACTTCCTGTACTTAAGATACTCCTTAAACCCCATTTTGTAGCTCCTCCAAATATCTCCTCCAGCGTGCCCGACTATGCTCTTGTCAGATGCTTTGAGACATTTTTCCACATTAGTGGCATGTAAATGCAAGTTTCTAACCACCTTGTGTTGTTTCCTCGCTTGCATGATTGATCTTGCCACATGACCTGTGTTTCTCCAACTATCTATAAGAAATTACAAAAACATTGTGAGTGGCGTCACAGTGGTTATCCAGGCTGCCTCACAGTGCCAGGGACCCTGGTTCAATTCTGGCCTTGGGTCACAGTCTGCGCGGAGTTGGTATGTTCTCCCTGTCTCTGCGTGGGTTTCCTATGGGTGCTCTAGTTTCTCTTGGGCCAGAGGGCCCTTCTAGTTAAGAGCTGCTAAATAAGTACAGTGCGGGTAAATCTGTGGGTTAGGTAGATTGCCAGTGCTAAATTGAAAAGATTTATTATTGTCACGTATTGGGATACAGTGAAAAGTATTGTTTCTTGTGTGCTATACAGACAAAGCACGCCATTCATAGAGTTCTTTGTTCTTTGTACATAGCGGAGAAAGAAAGGATAGTGTACAGAATATAGTGTTGTAGTCACCACTAGGGTGTAGAGAAAGATCAGAACATTATTAAAAAGTTCAAAGGGGTTAGTGCTAAGTTTTAAGATCTTAGAAGGACAGCGAAAATAGAATTAAAGGGCACAGCTCACAAGAAGTTGCCTCATTTCGGATCCATCTTGTATCTTGTTCAGAGGGATTAGCAGGATAAATACTTGGGGTTAGAGAGATAAGGCGGGATTGTTGACAGTGCAGGCTTGAAGGGCTAAATGGCCTCCTGCACTGTAGGGATTAAGATTGCGTAAGTAAATACATCCTGTATAGTGCCTGCCACATGTGTACGCCAGCAGCATAACTTCCTTCTCTAACACTCCCTGTTTACCTGCTAACACCTTCCATCCGTCATGTAGGTAACAACATGTTCTGTGACTCAGAGTGAGCAATGTTCTGTTAGCAATATAGGAGGAAAATAGCAACGGTAATTTTAGGACAGCCCGTCCCAGAACTGGGAGAGTTTTTGGTAACATTGTGAGTAAAGGCTCTGGAGACTGATTTACCCAGATGACAGTGACAGAGGTCAAACAACAGTTTCAAACCACAGTTTACTGGAGGCTCCACATGCTGCTCTCTTATGTCATAAATTGTTGTGGGATTAGCAAGAGAATATGAGGGCAATTCTGAGGAAAATGCTGTGATATTTGTCAGTGTGGTTTGGAAAATAAACTGAGGATGGAGGTTTGTGGCCTGTCCTGCAATCTCTGGATCGTGCTTCCAAGGTTTTTCAATCACTGGATACATTCCAGTACAGTGCCCAATGGAAGATTCTTATTGGTGATGAATCCTGAGTCTCGGGTGACACATTTACCACTCACCCCAGAGTTAGTGTTGGTCCAGAGCAAATTGTTTCTATCTGTAAACTTCCAGAACGGCACTTGAGCTTGAGATAGTAACTTAAAGAAATGGATAAATGTCCCTAATCCTAGGCTAAGTGTGCCACGGTAGTGTTTGATGGGGAACAGTGTAGAGGAAGCTTTACTCTGTTTCTAACCCTGTGCTGTATCTGTCCTGGGAGCATTTGACAAGGACGCTGTAGAGGGAGCTTTGCTCTGTACCTAACCCCGTGCTGTACCTGTCCTGGGAGTGTTTGATGGGGGACAGTGTAGAGGGAGCTTTACTCTGTATCTAACCCCGTGCTGTACCTGTCCTGGGAGTGTTTGATGGGGGGACAGTGTAGAGGGAGCTTTACTCTGTATCTAACCCCATGATGTATCTGTCCTGAGATTACTAAGTGTTGATGTAAGATTTCCAAAGTAGATATGGATATTAATCATATTCAGCAGCAAACTGTTAGCAATGCAAAAGGAAGTAGTTTATTGTAAGGCTACTGATCCATCCAGCAATCCAACTTGTAAATTAACTTGCCAATCAAACCCATCCCTCTTCTCCATCCACTCTCTCATTGGAACCAATGATACATTAACAATCTCCAGTCCTTTTCCTCTTCTGTTTGGTTTGCATTTACTAAGTGTTATACCCTTTTTCTTGTTAGTCCAAAGTTGATTTTTCAGTTGCTGAAAGAGAAAAGGATGTATTTGTGTAAAGAGATGATGCTGGGGCAGTATAGACTATCAGTGTGTTACAGAAGGCTTGCTTGTCTGAACGGGGTGGGGGGGGGGGGGGCAGGAGCGGGATGGAGTGAACCACCATAATGTAAAAATCAGTCACAGCAAAATAGACATTGTACCAGAAGCTAAGCTAAATATCAGACCATCTGTGTCTCTAGTCACAACACATTACACTGACAATTCTGTAATACTGTCAGTGCTAGGACACACAGACCTGTTTTATATATACACATACACACACACACACACACACACACATCCTCTCCAGAAGAAGCTTTAGTCTGTATCTAACTCCATGCTGTACTTAACCTGGGAGTATTTGATGGGGGACAGTGTAGAGGGAGCTTTACTGTCTATCTAATACTGTGCTGTACCTGATGGGGGACAGTATAGAGGAGGTTTACTCTGTATCTAACACCATACTGTACCTGTCCTGGGAGTGTTTGATGGGGGACAGTGTAGAGGGAAATTTATTCTGTATCTAAGCTCGTGCTGTACCTGTCCTGGGAGTGTTTGATGGTGGTCAGTGTAGAGGGAGCTTTACTCTGCATTTAACCCCGTGCTGTACCTGTCCTGGGAGTGTTTGATGGAGGACAGTGTAGAGGGAAATTTACTCTGTATCTAACCCTGTGCTGTACCTGTCCTGGGAGTGTTTGATGGTGGTCAGTGTAGAGGGAGCTTTACTCTGTATCTAACCCTGTGGTGCACCTGTCCTGGGAGTGTTTGATGGGAGGACAGTGTAGAGGGGAGCTTTACTCTGTATCTAACCCCGTGCTGTATCTGTCCTGGGAGTGTCTGATGGGGGACAGAGTAGAGGGAATTTTATTCTGTGTCTAACCCTTGTGCTGCGCTTGTCCTGGGAGTGTTTGATGGGGCATAGCCTAGAGGGAGCTTTGCTCTATATCTAATCCTGTGTTTTACCTGTCCTGGGATTTGCAAATTGTGAATGATGCACCCTTATCCACTCTAGTTCCACAGAAAGGAAAGTGGGTAGTGTTTGTGTAATGGGTTAACCACAAATAATCCACGTGCTCCCAATGTGAAAATGACCACCCATAACGGGTGGCTTGGTCAACATCGGAATAAACACAGTCACTCCCAAACTGATGTACTTGGTGGGATCTTTCAAAATGGTCATTACCCACCCATACCACAAAGCTTGTGTGTAACCTGTGTGAATGCAAAGGTTCAGATGTTCCTGCTCCTTAATTCTCCCTGTTCCTGTTGTCCCTGAGTTTCCTGGGATAATTGTTATAATGAGGAGTTCTCACTGAAGAGCAAGCTTATGATCCAACTCTGCGTTTCTGTAGTAATTGTGAACAGGCTCAATAACAGATTCAGAAGCAAAGGTTGCCTCCCAGTTAATGTTACCTAATTGTAATGAAACTCCTGACTTCACTCCTCCCATAATTAGGGGCTTTCCAACATCACACATGAGATTATTACAGACTCTCGCTGCCACTTTCAACTTAGCTCCTGTGTGTCTGCATTTTGTTTCACACACAAATTAAACCAACACTGCCAACCTTTATTAAATCAAAATTACTCAGCAAGACTACAGGATTGCAGAATGAGGAAGATTTTCACTGTTGGATACCTAGTATCAATATTAAACACTGCAGGACAGGTACAACACAAGGTTAAATACAGAGTAAAGCCCCCGCTACACTGTCCTCATCAAACAGGACAGTGACACAGTAGTTAGCACTGTTGCCTCACAGCTACAGTCACCTGGGTTTGATTCCTGGCTTGGATACTGTCTGTATGGAGTTTGCACATTTTCCCAGTGTCTGCATGGGTTTCCTCTGACTGCTCCGATTTCCTCCCACAGTCAGAAAGATGTGCTGATTAGATGCATTGGCTGGGCTAATTTCTCCCTCAGTGGACCTGAACAGGTGCCAGAGTGTGGCAACTAGGGGATTTTCACAGTAACTTCATTACGACAGGTACAGCACAGGGTTAGATACAGAGTAAAGCTTCCTCTATACTGTCCCCATCAAACACTCCCAGGATAGGGACAGCATGGGGTTAGATACAGAGTAAAGCTCCCTCTACACTGTCCCCCCATCAAACACTCCCAGGACAGGTACAGCACGGGGTTAGATACAGAGTAAAGTTCCCTCTACACTGTCCCCCATCAAACACTCCCAGGACAGGTACAGCACGGGGTTAGATACAGAGTAAAGTTCCCTCTACACTGTCCCCATCAAACATTCCCAGGACAGGTACAGCACGGGGTTAGATACAGAGTAAAGTTCCCTCTACACTGTCCCCATCAAACATTCCCAAGTCGGGTAATAGCACGGGGTTGGATATAGATTAAAGCTCCTTCTATACAGTCCACAACTGTGAATGATAAGCTGGGAGGATTCCGCTGCTCCCCTTCCAACACTAGCACGGGGTTGTTAACCTCCTAAAGTTAGAGTAAGTTTACATTAACGTTGCAGTGAAATTACTGCGAAAATCCCATAGTCGCCACACATCAGCACCTGCTCGGATCATTGTACCTAACCAGCACATCTTTCAGACTGTGGGGGGAAACCGGAGCACCCAGATGCAGACAGAATGTGCAAACACCACACTGACTGTGACCCAAGCCGGGAATCGAACCCGGGGCCCTGTGCGCTGTGAGGCAGCTGTGCTAACCACTGTGCCAACCCTCCATAACAGACAGGAGGAATATGAGAGAGACAGCACCTCCAACTGTGCTGGGCTCCTTATGTTCCTTCCCCTCCACCCCCATCCCAGCTATGAGGATGAGTTCTCACTGTAGTGGGGCTTTATTGAAACCACAGTTTAAAATGGGCTGCTCAGGTGAGGTATTGAAGTTTGACCCTTCCCAGTGACTATTAAATATTGACACTGCTGGGAGAACCTAAAGCAGAGTATTTCTCCCACCCCACCCGCACTTCCCCCGGCGTCCTGGCCAACATTCGACCCTCAAACTCGTTGTGGGAGCTTGCTGTGCACAGATTACTGCATGGCCAATGAGTACACCCCAAGGTGGCCTTCCCCTGTGAAGGAAAAGCTCTATCAGACGTGCTGATGTCTCGTTAATGCAGCGGCGGGGCAGTCAGTTGGAGTTAGTTTAAAAAAAATGCAGGGGGTGTCATTTGTGTGTAGAGAGAGAGAGACTGCTGGCCTCGGCCAAGAGACGCTTCCTGCCGTCTCCCCTTGATATACAGCCCCAAAAAAAACAAGCCTCTTGCCTTTAGCTCCCTCCCCACCCCACAAGCTGCCCTGACACGGAGGACCTCCACACAGGCAAACCGAATGGGAGTAGCACCCCTTTTCCTCCCCCCAAAAAACATAAAAACTCTGAAAATACAAAACAGGTCATGGCAAAGCATCTCTGGTGAGGGAGAAAAAGTGCAGAGGATGATCAGAGAAAAAAAAAGTAGGGAGGGAGGGGGGAAGCTCCAGAAGATTGTTGGAGGGAAGAGAGATTTTTTTTTCCCCCTCTTGTTACATTTGTAAGATGAAGGAAATGATTTGCAGACATTCTCAACTAAAGACGTCTGTTATACACAGCTGTTAAACACCACACCCATTTCCTGGGAGGCGTGGGGCTTTATAAATTCTCAATCCCTCGCCCACACCAACCAAGAGTCTCCAACAACCAGTCTGTGACCTCTCTCTCTCTGTGGAGCGTGTGTTAAAAAAACTATCTGCCCAAAATCCGCAGCAAATTTCCGAGGAGAGAGAGAGAAAAGTTCCACAAAACTTTTTGTTGTGCCAGACAAGATCACAACAACACAGCTACATAGTTGCTTTGCTGTTTGTTTTTTTTTCTCTCTTCCCCACCTTGACATGTTTTGAGCAAGAGGATTCATCATTTTAAGCTTGAAGTTGCTTCATTCTGATTTGAAGTTGGGGTTTGCCTCCCGGATTTGACTGTCAAGAATATTTTGTCCTCTCTCTCTCTCTCGTTTGAAGGAGTCACTGTGTCACTGTCTCTGGCCGCGGACAAAGGATGCAGCGCCGGGTCCTCCTCCCTCTCGTCGTGCTGCTGTGGGACATTCTGCCCGTCGCCCTGTCCCTCTCCACCTGCAAGACCATCGATATGGAGCAGATCCGCAAGAAGCGCATCGAGGCCATCCGGGGCCAGATTCTCAGCAAGCTCAAGCTGTCCAGCCCCCCCGAGGCCGAGCAGGTGACCGTCACCAACGAGGTCATGGTGCTATACAACAGCACCAAGGAGCTGCTGCTGAAGGAGCGCCTGGAGGTCACCGCCACCCAGGAGGACTACTATGCCAAGGAGGTGCACCGCTTTGACACCCTGGGGGACAACTCGGGAGGCAGGGGACAGGGTAAGTGATGTTCTTTTTATGTGTTTGTTGCTTCCCCCTCCAGCCCCACACTGCCTGTCCCAATCAATTCTCTGGGCGGCTGAGAGAATCATATAGTGAAATCTTTATAGTGCAGAGAGAGAGGGGGGCCATTTGGCCCATCGAGTCTGCTATCCCCATATCCCTCTAACCTACGCTTCTCAGGGGCAATTTAGCATAGCCAATCCACCTAACCACATCTTTGGTCACTAAGAGACAATTTAGCATAGCCAATCCACCTAACCTGCACAACTTTCGACACTAAGGGGCAATTTAGTATGGCCAATCTGCACAACTTTTGACTGTGGGAGGAAACCCAGGCAGACAGGAGGAGAATGTGCAAACTCCAGGCAGATGGCGACCCAAGCCACGAATCAATCCCAGATCCCTGGAGCTTTGAAGCGGCAGTGTTAACCGTGCCACCCACTTAACTCCCAGGCTTAACTGCTGCTCCTCTCTCCAAAGAGGCTGCTTGAACTCCTCAGCACTTTCCGGCTGCTGTTTTCCTTTTAAGATAGTTTCAGCAAAAGGGTGGCACAGTGGGTTAGCACTGCTGCCTCACAGGGATCCTGGTTTGATTCCTGGCCTGTTTGAGTGGAGTTTGTACATTCCCCCCATGTCTGCGTGGTTTCCTCCCACAGCCTGAAGAATGTGCGGGTTAGGTGGATTGGCCGTGCTAAATTGTCCCTTAGCATCAGGGGGACTAGCTAAGGTAAATGCATGGGGTTGTGGGGATAGGGCCTGGGTGAAATTGTGTTTGGTGCAGGTTTGGCTCGATGGGCTGAGTGGCTTCCTTCTGCTCTATAGGATTTCTTTGATTCTATGATTGTTAGTTTTGTTTTGTGAGATTTTGGAGGTTGGTTTTAGGGCAAGGAAAAAATCTGAAATGATCGAGTGGAGAGTGAGATCCCGGAGTGACAGGAAAGAGAGGGATCCCAGAGTGATTGGGGCAGAGGGGGAGGGTGCAGAAATCCTCCAGTGATTATGGGGGTGAGGAAGAGATCCTCCAGTGATTATCGGGGTGGGGGGGGGGCAGTGATCGGGGTAGAAGAGATCTTGGAGTGGTCAATATGTTTATTTGTTAGTGTCACAAGTTACATTAACAGTGCAATGAAACTACTGTGAAAATCACCACACTCCAGCGCCAAGGGGACACCGAGGAATAATTTAGCATAACCAATGCACCTAACCCTACGTTTTTAACTATGGAAGTGTGGCGACAAGAGGATTTTTACTTTATTTACAATGTTAACGTAAGCCTACTTGTGACATTAATAAATAAACTTTAAAACTTAACTTAAACACTGACAGTGATATCCCCCATAGCATTCTCTCTCACACTGCGTGCAGTAGACTCCCCTGACAGGGGCAGAGTCCTTGCCTTTAAATCTCAGGAAAGGACCATCTAATCTGCACACTAATCTTATCCCAGGGCTGGAGGCTGTATGCGTCTGCTGACCTCCGAGGACAACCGGAGCCCAGGTTGTCCTCGTGTGACCTGGGCTCCGTGACCTCACCTGAGGAGCCTATGCTGATCGAGGCCACTGCTTTGTGACTCTGTTTGGAGAAACCAAGGGGGAGAGTGGAATGTTTTCCCAGAATGGTAGAAAAACCCTTTTGCGTTCAGACCAAGTCCTGAAGGGATCAGCAGAATTCTGGCCCGGCTTCTACCTTTTACAGCTCCAAGGTTAAAATAGTTTGGAAGCCCTCGCAAAATGAGAAACAGAAATCCAAATTTGATTCTCCCTGATCTGCACTGCCAGCTGGTGTTGCTCATCCTCCAGGATTGGTCTGGACTCTCCAGGAATCCTTTCATAGAATTCCTATAATGCAGAAAGAGGCCATTCCACCCATCAAGCCTGATTGACAACAATCCCACTCAGGCCCTATTCCCACAACCCCATGCATTTACCCAGCTAGTCTCCTGACACTAAGGGGCAATTTAGCATGGCCAATCCACCTAACTTGCACATCTTTGGACACTAAGGGGCAATTTAGCTTGGCCAATCCACCTAACCTTCACATTCTCACCATTAACAGGTCCAGGTAGCGGATGATTGATTAGGGTTGTCCATCCTGACAGTCTGCCCCTCTACTGTGGCTATTTTCACAAATACAGTGTCCCTGGAGAGGGAGCATGCAATGTCCACGGGCGCAGTTGACTATTTCAGTCCCAGTTGGGCATCGCAGGGTCTGGATGGATTATAGGCCCCGATAATCACATTTTGATTTGATGTTTTAAGTTTCCTTTGTACTTCTGTTCTATTCGGGCTGTTCCCACCTCATTTTGGGGAGTTGCTGCTTTATCTCTGAATTAATTTGAGTTGGTTTATTTGGGTTCATCCTAAATGAGGCCTAACCTACACATTGTTGGACACTAAGGAGCAATTTAGCATGGCCAATCCACCCACCCTGTACATCTTTGGACACTAATGGACAATTTAGCATGGCCAATCTGCCTAACTTGCACATCTTTAGAGATTGAAGATCATTCTCCAGGACTCTGACTGTGATCCTGAATTACCATCAGCTCAGAAAAAAAATTATTTTAAAAAGGATTTTTCAAAAATTTCTCTTTACCAGAAAAAAAAATTGACAATAGGAAAAAGGCTGATTGGCTGGCAGTCCAGCATCATCCAATTGGGTAATGAGTCTTTGGGCTTTCCAATTGGTGTAGGAAGGGCTTATGTCAACAAGGATGGATGTGTTGGCTGACTAATGACTGGAGAGTGGAGGGGGCAACCCATGATTGAACTTCCAGGAATATACTTAATCCCAGGCAAAAACCGTGAGTGTTCTGCTGTTAGTCCCACCTCCCAACACTATCCATTAGCCCGTTCTGCTGTTTAAGCTCCTTTGGACCCTCCACCTCGCCCTATCACCATGTACTATTCCTTTCTTGTTCCCCTCCCCCGTGGTGATCTAACTTCCCCTTTTTAATAAAAATGGGACAATAAATCAATAAATAAAACAAACCTGAGGATGGTGACGGCTCCGGGTGGGGCACTGTAAAAGAAGGTGTCAGAGGATGTACCCCAGGTTCCCACCGTAGTAGCCACTGGGTAAGGAAGGTCTGATGAATGTGGGTGGACACTGCGTGGGTGAACGTAGCCACGGTCAAGGGGCAGACGGTCCCCTCAACAACCCGCCACAGTGATTAGCAAAGTAAACTTTGTTTATTAGTCACAAATAAGGCTTATTTGCAATAAAGTTACTGTGAAATTTCCCCACTTAGGATCCATGCACCCTGCACGTTTTTCAGACTGTGGGAGGAAACAGGGGCAGCTGGAGGAAACCCACGTAGACAACTCCACACAGTCACCAAGACGGGATTCGAACCCAGGCCTCTGGCACTGTGAAGCAGCAGTGCTCACCTCTGCACCGTCATGCTGCCTCTAACACTGCTGCTTCGCAGCGCCAGTGACTTGGGTTCCAATCCAGCCTTGGATGACTGTGTAGATTCCACACAAACAGACATTCTCCACCTGTCTGCTCTGGATTTCCTCTGGATGCTCCAGCTTCTTCCCACACTCCAAAGATCTGCAGGTTAGGTGGATTAGCCGTGCTGAATTGTCCCTTAGTGTCCCAAGATGTGCAGGTTAGTGGATTAGCAAGGTGGATGGCTGGTGTTATGGAGATAGGGCCTGGGTGGGACACTCTTTGGAGAGCCGGTACAGACTTGATGGGCCAAATGGCCTCCTTCTGCACTGTAGGCATTCTATGATGCTATGAAAATGGGATAGTCAGCAATTGTGATCAGTGAAGATGAACATAGACTCTGAGACAGAGGAAGACAGGAGATTGGGAAGGGTTCTGAGGCTGGAGGAGGTTACAGAGATGGGGCAGGGCTGATCCCACGGAGGGATTTGAACACAGCAATAAAAAATCTAAAAGCAGTACCTGCCAATCTACTGCTTTCCAGTGGAGCTTGGAGGGACTGAAGCTCGGGTGAGAATATTGTGTGTCAACATGCAGTACAGCAAGCAGACTGGGACAATCAGCAAGATCTGTTCAAAGGTATTTGTATACACAGGGAATGATATTTCTACACTCAGTAACTGCTCCATGTGCACCATAGCTGAATAATGCAGTTTCTGTGGGTATGCGTGAGTAACTGACATTTTTGTAACAGGCTCTTTTTGTGTGTGTGTGCATCAGTGTTTAGAAACCCACTGAGGGCTTTGTGTCTTTCTGTACATACGCAATTCTATATATGTGCTTTACTCCATATCTGCTCCTGTACCATGTATGCCCTGGATGTGTTTGATGGGGACAGTATAGAGGAAATTTTACTCTGTATCTAACCCCATGCTGTATCTGTTCTGGGAATATTTGATGGGGACAGTGTAGAGGGAGCTTTACTCTGTATCTAACCCTGTACTGTACCTGTCCTGGGAGTGCTTGATGGGGGGACAGTGTAGAGGGAGCTTTACTTTATATCTAACCCTGAGAGTGATTTGTGGGACTCTCCATCTCTCTATCTTCTTTCTCTTTGCCTCATCTCTCCTCTGGAAGCTGACCTCTCTTTCTCTTTACTCTGACCCTGGAAACTACCCTCTCTCGCTCTATCATATCTGGAAACAAAGACTAAATTCATCCTCCTCCTCCACCAGTTTATAGAACATAGAACATAGAACATTAGGGATTTACCCTAGGATTCTCTGGGAGGCAAGAGAGGAGATTGCAGAGCCTCTGGCTCTGATCTTCAGGTCCTCATTGGTTACGGGTGTGGTTCCGGAGGACTGGAGGATAGCAAATGTGGTCCCATTGTTTAAGAAGGGGAAGAGAGACCTTCCTGGGAATTATAGGCCAGTGAGTCTTACTTCTGTGGTGGGCAAGGTATTGGAGAGAATTATTAGGGATAGGATTTATAGTTATTTAGAGAGAAATGAATTGATTGGGGATAGTCAGCATGGTTTCGTGAAGGGTAGGTCATGCCTTACTAACCTCATTGAGTTTTTTGAGAAAGTGACCAGAGAGGTGGATGGGGGTAAGGCGGTTGATGTAGTATATATGGACTTTAGTAAGGCGTTTGATAAGGTGGCCCATGGAAGACTTCTACAGAAAATGCAGATGTGTGGAATAGAGGGTGATTTAGCTAATTGGATTAGGAATTGGCTAGCAGATAGAAGACAGAGGGTGGTGGTTGATGGGAGATATTCATCGTGGAGTTCGGTGACGAGTGGTGTACCTCAGGGGTCTGTTTTGGGGCCCCTGCTGTTTGTAATTTTTATAAATGATCTGGATGAGGGTATTGAGGGATGGATCAGTAAATTTGCAGATGACACTAAAGTTGGTGGTGTGGTAGATAGTGAAGAGGGGTGTTTTAGTTTACAGAGTGACTTGGACAAGTTGCAGAGCTGGGCCGAGAGGTGGCAAATGGAGTTTAATGTGGAAAAGTGTGAGGTAATGCACTTTGGCAGGAACAATAAATGTGTAGAGTATAGGGCTAATGGTAGGGCTCTTAATAGTGTTGAGGAACAGAAGGATCTTGGTGTATGTGCAATAGATCCCTGAAAGTAGGCAGTCAAGTGGATAAAGTTGTTAAGAAGGCATATGGAGTCTTAGCTTTTATTGGTAGGGGGATTGAATTTCGGAGCCGCAGCATCATGTTGCAACTGTACAAAACTCTAGTGCGGCCGCACTTGGAGTATTGTGTGCAGTTCTGGTCCCCACATTATAAGAAAGATGTGGAGGCATTGGAGAGGGTACAGAGGAGGTTTACCAGGATGTTGCCTGGTATGGAGGGCAGGTCTTATGAGGAGAGGCTGAGGGATTTGAGGTTGTTTCGTTAGAAAGGAGGCGGCTAAGAGGGGACCTTATTGAAACATATAAGATGATTAGAGGTTTAGATAGGGTGGACAGTGATAGCCTTTTTCCTAGGATGGAAAAAGCTAGCACGAGGGGACACAGCTTTAAATTAAGGGGTTAGTTATAGACGGATATCAGAGGCAGGTTCTTTACCCAAAGGTGGTTCGGGAGTGAATGCCCTGCCTGCAGCGGTTGTAGATGCGCCAAGTTTGGTGGCGTTTAAGAGGTTAGTTGATAAGTATATGGAAGAGAAGGGAATGGTTTAGTTTGGAGGGGCATTGCTTTTTATATTGGTCGGCGCAACATCGAAGGCCGAAGGGCCTGTTCTGTGCTGTAATGTTCTATGTTCTATGTTCTATGTTCTATACTGTCCCTATCAAACACTCCCAGGACAGGTACAGCCCAGAGTTAGATACAGAGTAAAGCTCCCTCTACACTGTCCCCATCAAACACTCCCAGGACAGGTACAACACAGAGTTAGATGCAGAATAAAGCTCCCTCTACTGTTATTAAAAACTCCCAGGACCTCCTTGTTCTGTTGACATAGTAAAAGTTACTGCAATTGAGAGTTTCACAGTAATCTTTGTCAATATACAATTCACGTAGATTGATATTAAGTGATGGCATAGGGGGAGAAATCTGACTAAATTCCACCCTGTTTCCCGGTTCATGTAGAAACTTTCTGAATTGGCCAACAGAGAGAGACATATATCTATTACAAGATAAAAGCAAAATACTGCGGATGCTGGAATCTGAAACAAGAGAAAATGGTGCAAAATCCCTGCAGGTCTGACAGCACCTGTGAGAGAGAAAACAGCCAATACTTCACGTTGAGATTTTCCAGCAGTTTTGACTTTGAGTTCATGATGTGGAGATGCTGGCGTTGAATTGAGGTAAACACAGTAAGAAGTCTCACAACACCAGCTTAAAGTGCAACAGTTTATTTGTCCCCACCAAACACTCCCAGAACAGGTACAGCACGGTTAGATACAGAGTAAAGCTCTCTCTACTCTATCCCCATTCCCAGGACAGGTACAGCACGGGTAGATACAGAGTAAAGCTCTCTCTACTCTACATCAAACACTCCAGGACAGGTACAGCACGGGGTTAGATACAGAGTAAAGTCCCTACAGCACTACAACACCCCATCAAACACTCCCAGGACAGGTACAGCACGGGGTTAGATACAGAGTAAAGCCTCTCTACACTGTCCCCCATCAAACACTCCCAGGACAGGTACAGCACGGGGTTAGATACAGAGTAAAGCTCCTCTACACTGTCCCCATCAAACACTCCCAGGACAGGTACAGCACGGGTTAGATACAGAGTAAAGCTCCCTCTACACTGTCCCCATCAAACATTCCCAGAACAGGTACAGCACGGGTTAGATACAGAGTAAAGCTCCCTCGACACTGTCCCATCAAATACTCCCAGGACAGGTACAGCACGGGGTAGATACAGAGTAAAGCTCCCTCTACACTGTCCCCCATCAAACACTCCCAGGACAGTACAGCACGGGGTTAGATACAGAGTAAATATCTCTCTATACTGTACCCATCAAATAGTAACAAACGCCTCTGCCCCTTCGTTAGGTGAGCGGGGAGTTCTAATCATAACCATATAAGGCACACACTCAGTTTACAGAATACTGATTAGAGTGCGAATCTTTACAGCTAATCAAGTTTTAAAGATACAAAGAATTTGAGTGGAGATAGCATTGAGCATTGATCAAAGAGATGTGTATTTTTAAAGTAAATGGGATACAGTGTCTTATTTTGCCAATGTGGATCTTGTTTGTCTCTCTTTAGGGAACCATGAATTATTATTTTGAATTTGTGTTTGAAGCAATCAAGGAATGGCTGGTCCCACTCTGAGCGTTGGCTTCGTAACTTTAAGGATGGAATAATTCTTTTTTAAATACTTAATATTAAATAGAGAAAGAATGACTACACGACCCTCCAAAGCTAATGAATTTGATTTGATTTATTATTGTCAAATGTATTAACATACAGTGAAAAGTATTGTTTCTTGCGCGCTATACGGACAAGGCATACCATTCATAAAGAAGGAAAGGAGAGAGGGCAGGATGTAGTGCTACAATCATAACTAGAGTGCAGAGAAAGTTCAACTTAATGCGAGGTAGGTCCATTCAAAATTCTGACAGCAGCAGGGAAGAAACTGTTCTTGAGTCAGTTATTACTTGACCTCAGACTTTTGCATCTTTTTCCCGACAGAAGAAGGTGGAAGAGAGAATGTCCGGGGTGTGGGGTCCTTGATTATGCTGGCTGCTTTTCCGAAGCAGTGGGAAGTGTAGACAGAGTCAGTGAATGGGAGGCTGGTTTGCATGTTGGATTGGGCTACATTCATGACCTTTTGTAGTTCCTTGTGGTCTTGGGCAGAGCAGGAGCCCACACCGAGCTGTGATACAACCAGAAAAAATGCTTTCTATGGTGCATCTGTAAAAGTTGGTGAGAGTTGTGGTGGACAAGCCAAATTTCGTCAGTCTTCTGAGAAAGTAGAGGTGTTGGTGGGCTTTCTTAACTATAGTGTTGGCATGGGAGAACCAGGGACAGGTTGTTGGTGATCTGGACCCTAAAAAACTTGAAATTCTCTACCCTTTCTACTTCATCCTCATTGATGTAGAGAGGGGTATGTTCTCCTTTACGCTTCCTGAAGCCGATGACTTCGTTTTGTTGACATTGAGAGAGTGATTATTGTTGCTGCACCAGTTCATTAGATTCTCCATCTTCATCATGTATTGTCTCGTTATGTTTGAGGTGCAACTCACTTGAAAATGAAATTGGAGGGGAATTAGTCCACACAGTCATTGGGGTATAAGGAGTATAGTAGGGGGCTGAGAACACAGCCTTGTGGGGTGCCGGTGTTGAAGATGATTGTGGAGGTGTTGTTGCCTATCATTACTGATTGTGGTCTGTGAGTTAGGAAGTTCAGGATCCAGTCGCAGAGGGAGATGCCGAGGCACAGACCATGGAGTTTGGAGATGAGTTCCATGGGAATAATGGTGTTGGAGGCTGAGCTGTAGTCAATAAATAGGAATATGAAATGCGTTTTTGTTATCTAGGGGTTCCAGCAGGGCCAGGGAGATGGCGTCTGCTGTGGACCTGTTGCTATGTAGATGAACCATAGTGGATCCAGGTAGTCAGGGAGGCTGTTGATTCATGCTATGCCTTTTGAAGCACTTCAAAATGATGGATGTCAGAACCACCAGCCGATAGTCAGTAAAGCACGCTGCTTGGCTTTCCTTAGGTAGCAGGATGATGGTCATCTTCTTGAAGCATATAGGGGCCTCAGATTGTTGTAAAGAGAGGTAGACGATGTCCATGAATCCCCCTGCCGGCTGATCCACACAGGATTTGAGTGCACGTCTGGATATCCCATCCGCGCCAGTCGCTTTCCATGGGTTGACCTTCGAGAAAGCTGCTCTGGCATCTGCAACGGTGACCCCAGATAGAGGCTCATCCGGGGCTTCCAGGGTGAGGGCATACTCTCACTGACCTCTCGCTCAAAACAGGCATAGAATGCATTGAGCTTATCATGGAGGAGAGCCAGTGATTTTACATGATTACCTGTAAAGACTCGCATTCCAACTATTATCTTCTAAATTGAGTCTGTGCCCAGTTTATGAACACAATTCCCACTCGCCCATGGCAGCGTCTGAAAGCTCGTGCTGCCGAATAAACCTGTTGGATTTTAACTGGTGACTTCTTACTATGCTCACCCCAGTCGAATGCCGGCATCTTCACATAATTTCTTGTGTAGGTCGGGGTTACCTGACCGAGCATCTCAGACCTCAGTGGTCAGCAAGCAGTGGATACCTCAGCAAGCAGTGGATATCCCTGGAGCAAGCAGTGGATATCCCTGGTCAGCATGGTTCAGCAAGCTCTCAAGCAGACCTCAGCAAGCCCTGGACCTCAGCAAGCAGTCATCCCTGGTCTCCCTGGATCAGCAAGCCCCTGGACCTCAGCAGCAGTGGGGCTCAGCAAGCAGTGGACCAGCAGTGATATCCCTGGACCTCAGCAAGCAGTGGATATCCCTGGCAGCAGCAGTGGACTGGACCTCAGCAAGCAGTGGATCCCTGGACCTCAGCAGCATGGACCTCAGAAGCAGTGGATATCCCTGGACCTCAGCAAGCAGTGGATATCCCTGGACCTCAGCAAGCCCTGACCTCAGCAAGCAGTTGGCTGGACCTCAGCAAGCCTGGACCTCAGCAAGCAGTGGATACTCAGCAAGCCCTCTCTCAAGCAGTGGATAGGACTCAGCAAGCAGTGGGGACCTCAGCAAGCAGTGGGTGGATATCCCTGGATAGTGGATATCCCTGGACCTCAGCAAGCAGTGGATATCCCTGTCCATGGTTTCCGGTGGGGAACACGTGGATTTGCTTCTTGAGCACACAGTCTTCCACACACTTACGAATGGAGTCAGTTAGTGGAGTGGCGCACTGATTCAGGCTGGTTGCAGAGTTTTTAAATATTGATAGTCCACTGACTCCTGAAGGAGACCAGGTTTAGAAATAGACTGAGTTTTAGTCTCTGGGGCAATTATGGGATATGGGGAGAGGGCAAAAACACGGAGGTAAAGATCTGCCATGATTGTATTGAATAGCAACTCAGGTTCGATGGGCCAAATGGCCTCCATCTGCACTGTAGGAACTGTGTGAAGCTGGAACACCCGTGGGAAACCCACGCAGGCATTGGGAGAACATGCAGACTCTGCACAGACAGTGAACTGAGGCCGGGAATCAAACCTGGGTCCCTGATGCAGTGAGGCAGCAGCGTTAACCACTGTGGAGGTGGGGAAGACACGATAGGAAATCCTACAACACCAGGTTAAAGTCCAACAGGTTTATTTGGTAGCAAACGCCACTAGCTTTTGGAGCACTGCCCCTTTATCAGGTGAGTGGGGAGTTCTGTTTCACAAACAGGTCATACAAGATACAAACTCAATTTACCAAATAATGGTTAGAATGCGAGTCTTTACAGGTAATCAAGTCTTAAAGGTACAGACAATGTGAGTAGAGAGAGGGTTAAGCACAGGTTAAAGAGATGTGTATTGTCTCCAGACAGGACAGTTGTGAGATTTTACGAGCCCAGACAGGTCGTGGGGGTTACAGATAGTGTGACATGAACTCAAGATCCCAGTTGAGACTGTCCATTATTTTGTAAATTGAGTTTGTGTCTTTATATACCCTGTTTATGAACAGAGCTCCCAATCACCTGATGGAGTAGCCAGTTCCGAAAGCTCATGCTACTAAATAAACCTGTTGGACTTGAACCTGGTGTAGTGAGACTTCTTACTGTATTTACCCCATTTCCAATGCCAACATCCCCACATCACAAAGTGGGGAAGGGACAAGGGGCAGAGTTTTGGATGAGGTTTGTGGATGAGGGTGGGAGGGCTGGGGAAAGGCTTGGGGGAAGGGGAGTGGATATTGGGAAGGGGATGGGTTTTGGGGAAGGGGGTCGGTATTGGGGAAAGGGGGTGGGTTTGGGGAAGGGGGTTGTCATTGGGTAAGAGGGCAGGTTTTGGGAAGGGGGTCAGCATTGGGGAAGGGGGCAGGTTTTGGGAAAGGGGGCAGGTTTTGTAGAAGGGGACAGGTTTTGGGGAAGGGGGTGGGTGTTGGTGAAGGGGGTGGATTTGCGGAAAGAAGTCAGCATTGGGGAAGGGGGCGGGTTTTGGGGAAGGGGTAGGTATTGGGGAAGGGGGTGGATTTGCGGAAAGAAGTCAGCATTGGGGAAGGGGGGGGTTTTAGGGAAGGGGCTGGTTTTGGGAAGGGGCTGGTTTTGGGAAGGGGTAGGTTTTGGGGAAGGGGGGCGGGTTTTGGGGAAGGGGGTCGGTTTGGGGAAAGGGGTGGGTTTGGGGAAGGGGGTTGTCATAGGGTAAGAGGGCAGGTTTTGGGGAAGGGGGTCAGCATTGGGGAAGGGGGCAGGTTTTGTAGAAGGGGACAGGTTTTGGGGAAGGGGGTGGGTGTTGGTGAAGGGGGTGGATTTGCGGAAAGAAGTCAGCATTGGGGAAGGGGGTGGGTTTTGGGGAAGGGGTGGGTTTTGGGAAGGGGGGGGTTTTGGGGGGGGGTAGGTTGGGGAAGGGGGTAGGTATTGGGGAAGGGGGTAGGTGGGGAAGGGGGTGGGTTGGGGAAGGGGGTAGGTTTTGGGGAAGGGGGTGGGTTTGGGGAAGGGGTGGGTTTTGGGGAAGGGGAAGGGGCGGGTTTTGGGGAAGGGGGTAGGTACTGGGGAAGGGGGTAGGTATTGGGGAACGGGGAAGGTATTGGGGAAGGGGTGGGTATTGGGGAAGGGGGTGGGTTTTTGGGGAAGGGGAAGGTGGGGAAGGGGGGGGGGGAAGGGGGGTTTGGGAAGGGGTAGGTTGGGGAAGGGGGGGGTTTTGGGGAAGGGGGGGGGGAAGGTGGTTTGGGGAAGGGGGTGGGTTTGGGGAAGGGGTTGGGTTTGGGGAAGGGGGTGGGTTTTTTGGGGAAGGGGTGGGTTTGGGGAAGGGGGGGGTGTGGTATTGGGGAAGGGGGTGGGTTTTGGGGAAGGGGTGGGTATTGTACAGGGGACGGGGTTGCATCACTGGTGGAATCTGGCAAAGGGGGTGGGGCTTGGCTGGGAGGTGGGGGGGGCCGGGTGAGAAGCAGGGGGCGGGTTTGAAAAGGGGGGGGCTGATGAACGAAGGCGGGCTTAGCGTGGGGGTGGAGCTTAGGGAAGGACAGGACGGTTTGTACAGGAGGCTGGGGAAGGGGCGAGGTTTTGGGGCGGAGTCGGGGAAGGGCGGGTTAGGGGCGGAGTCTGGGGAAGGGGCGGGGTTTGCTCCTGGGACCTGAGTTCATGGGCAAGGGGCGGGTCTGAGGAGGCTCCGCCCTCGGCGCGTGACGAATTGGATTCTGGCCGCATCCACCCGCATCCAATTGGCGGAGAGCGCTGCACTCCGAGCCAATGATTGGGGGCGTTACTGGAATGTCGGCGTTGCCAGCAAGGCGGCGGCAGCAGCAGCAGCAGTGGTGAAAAGCTGACGGGGAGATATTACAGCGGCGGAACGGGGAGTTAGAGACACTCCGGAGAGGTAGAGTGACATTCACACTCAGCCAGACTGAGACCTGACTGACTACGACGGGCGGAGCTGCTCCAAGAGGCGGGAGAGCGCGGTGTCTCCCGGGGCAACCGCCAGCGGGTAAGGCACGCCCACTGCGCTGATTGGTCACCTGGCCTGTCAGTCACTCCAGACAGGTACTACACAGGGTTAGATACAGAGTAAAGCTCCCTCTACACTGTCCCCCATCAAACACTCCCAGGACAGGTACAGCACGGGGTTAGATACAGAGTAAAGCTCCTCTACACTGTCCCCATCAAACACTCCCAGGACAGGTACAGCACGGGGTTAGATACAGAGTAAAGCTCCCTCTACACTGTCCCCATCAAACACTCCCAGGACAGGTACAGCACGGGGTTAGATACAGAGTAAAGCTCCCTACAGCCCCCATCAAACACTCCCAGGACAAGTACAGCACAGGGTTAGATACAGAGTAAAGCTCCCTCTACACTGTCCCCATCAAACACTCCCAGGACAGGTACAGCACGGGGTTAGATACAGAGTAAAGCTCCCTCTACACTGTCCCCCATCAAACACTCCCAGGACAGGTACAGCATGGGGTTAGATACAGAGTAAAGCTGTCTCTACACTGTCCCTGTCAAACTCTGGTAGAATCACAGAAGCACCCTTATTGCATTACACAAGGTTTGTTTTATTCTTCTCATAGATGTGGGCTATGTCACCAATTGTCACCTTTTAACTGCTCCTTGAGAAGGTTGTGGTGTGCCTCCTACTTGAGTTGCTACAGTCTATTTTGTATCTGTGCACCTCAGTGCTCACTGTGAGATGAACCCCAGTGACAGTGAAGGAACAGCAGTGTAAAGCGTGTCAGGATGGTGAGTGACTTCTCCAGATGATGGTATTCCTGGGTATTTGGGTAGATAGATTCAGTGCTCAGTTGCTGCAGTCCACCTGTAGCAATGTGAATCAGTGGTGGAGGGAGTGCGTATTAGAACATAGAACATTACAGCACAGAACAGGCCCTTCGGCCTTCGATGTTGCGCCGACCAATATAAAAAGCAATGCCCTCCAAACTAAACCATTCCCTTCTCTTCCATATACTTATCAATTAACCTCTTAAACGCCACCAAACTTGGCGCATCTACAACAGCTGCAGGCAGGGCATTCCACTCCCTAATCACTCTTTGAGTAAAGAACCTACCTCTGATATCCGTCCTATAACTCATACCCCTTAATTTAAAGCTGTGTCCCCTCGTGCTAGCTTTCTCCATCCTAGGAGAAAGGGTGGACAGTGATAGCCTATCTAAACCTCTAATCATCTTATATGCTTCAATAAGATCCCCTCTTAGCTGCCTCCTTTCTAACGAAAACAACCTCAAATCCCTCACCCTCTCCTCATAGGACCTGCCCTCCATACCAGGCAACATCCTGGTAAACCTCCTCTGTACCCTCTCCAATGCCTCCACATCTTTCTTATAATGTGGGGACCAGAACTGCACACAATACTCCAAGTGCGGCCGCACTAGAGTTTTGTACAGTTGCAACATGACGTTGCGGCTCCGAAATTCAATCCCTCTACCAATAAAAGCCAAGACTCCATATGCCTTCCTAACAACCTTCTCGACCTGACTGCCTACTTTCAGGGATCTATGCACATACACACCAAGGTCCCTCTGTTCATCTAGACTACTAAGAATCCTACCATTTGCCCTATACTCTACACATTTATTATTTCTGCCATAGTGCATTACCTCACACTTTTCCACATTAAACTCCATTTGCCACCTCTCGGCCCAGCTCTGCAACTTGTCCAAGTCCCTCTGCAAACTATAACACCCCTCTTCACTATCTACCACTCCACCGACTTTAGTGTCATCTGCAAATTTACTAATCCATCCTTCAATACCCTCATCCAGATCATTTATAAAAATTACAAACAGCAGGGGCCCCAAAACAGACCCCTGAGGTACACCACTTGTCACCGAACTCCAAGGTGAATATCTCCCATCAACCACCACCCTCTGTCTTCTATCTGCTAGCCAATTCCTAACCCAATTAGCTAAATCACCCTCTATCCCATACATCTGCATTTTCTGCAGAAGTCTTCCATGGGCCACCTTATCAAACGCCTTACTAAAGTCCATATATACCACATCAACCGCCTTACCCCCATCCACCTCCTTAGTCACTTTTTCAAAAAACTCAATGAGGTTAGTAAGGCACGACCTACCCTTCACAAAACCATGCTGACTATCTCCAATCAATTCATTACTCCCTAAATAACTATAAATCCTATCCCTAATTATTCTCTCCAATAGAACGTTAATTCTCTCCTCAACTCTCCTGGCTTTTAGGAATTGACTCCTGGCATTTCCACCACTTGGTGTACTGTGATAGTCAGAGATGGATCTGTATTCCTGTTTAAAAACTCACCATCCACTGCTTATTGACCCTCCAATATTGCTAGAGCCACTAAAATGAGGAAGAATACTGGGTTCTTTATTCATTCATGGTATGTGGTCTTTAATGGCAAGTCCAGCATTTATTGCCCATCCCTAATTGCCCTTGAGAAGGTGGTAGTGAGCCATCTTCACTGAACTCACTGTGGTGTATGTCCATCCACAGTGCTGTTAGGGAGGGAGCTCCAGGATTTTGACCCAATGACAGTGAAGGAGATATTTCCAAGGCAGAATGGTGTGTGGCTTGGAGGGGAACCTGCAGGTGGTGATGTTCCCATGTCTCTGCTGTCCTTGTCTTTCAAGATGGTGGAGGTTGTGGGTTTGGAAGGTGCTGTCTAAGAAGGCTTGCTGAATTACTTGTAGATGGTGCACACTGCTGCTACTGAGCGTCAGTGGTGGAGGGAGTGAATGTTTGTGGATGGGGTGACTATTAAGCAGGGCTGCTTTGTCCTGAATGGTATCGAGCTTCTTGAGTGTTGTTGGAGCTGCACCCATCCAGGCAAGTGGGGAGTATTCCAGCACACTCCTGACTTGTTCTTTGTAGATGGAGGACAGGCTTTAGAGAGTCAGGAGGGGAGTTACTCACCGCAATATTCCCAGTCTCTGACCTACTTTTGTAGCCACTGTGTTTGTGCAGAATCATAGAATCCCTACATCTCCTGCTCGTAAAAGGACTGAGAATAAGAGGGATACGGAGTTAGTGATTTAAGTCCAAAGATGTGTGGGTTAGGTCGATTGGCCATGCTAAGAAATTGCCCCTTTGTGTCCAGGGATGTGTAGGTTAGAGGGATTAGTGGGTATAATATATGGGGGTAGGGCCTGGGTGGGATTTTATTTGTGCAGGCTCAATGGGCCAAAGAGCCGCTTTCTGCACTGTAGGATTCTATGATTTGCAAAAGAAGCAAATATAATGTAAGGAAAAAAACTTTCTTATGAAAATGTAGTCAGGAGTTTGCAATGCACTGCCTGGAAGTGTGGTGGAGGCAGCTTCAATCGAGAGGGTGTTGGATGATTAGTTGAGCAGTGACAATGTGCAGGGGGTAATGGGACTAGGTACCCTTTATAGATTTTGACCAGGACAGCAGGGGAGGGGGTGGGGAAGCTTCCCTCCAAGATGCACCCACCCGACCAGGCCGACAGGATCTCAGTTTGACATCTGAGCTTGGGTGAAGCAAGATGGCGCACGGTGACCTGAGGCATGTCCTGCAGTGAGAGGAACGGAGTTGGAAGGAACGGCTCTCTGTGGAATCCTGGTTTCCAAAGATGTCCACCGGGGGGGGGGGGGGCTTTCTCGCCTCGTCTCCGGGTTAGCTGTAGACCGACCGCCAATGCGTGTGATTGGCCAGCAACCCCAGCAGATGGTCACGTGACTACCGGGAAGGCTGACCTTGTCCTGCTGACTCTTGTGCTGCTCTGAAGTAAATAATGACTCACGTTATCTCAATTGCCTGGGAGATGTTTGTGGATGGATCTGCCAAAAGAAAAACAGTCCACGACGAGATTCCAGTCCCAAAGAGAGAGAAGCCTATAGTAATTGTATCTACAATCTATTATAAACTCCTCTTGGATTCGCACTCCCAGGTACGGGTCTTTTTGACTTACCAGAGAACTTTTCTCTCCCAGTTTCTGTACTCACTGCCCTGGCATATACTCTGACTTACTTTTGTAGCCACTGTTTGTGCAGAATCATAGAATCTCCTGCTCGTAAAAGGACTGAGAATAAGAGGGATATACTGGCATATACTCCTGCTGGGTTACATTACATTCCACCAGCTGATCTAATACCTTGCCTACTTGGGGGGGTTGGTGGTGTGTGTTTATAAGAAAAAGGAGAAAGTCTTATACTCCTCCCTCCAAAGCCTGCTCCACCATTCAAGGCTGATAATTTCCTCTCCCACCTTCCATGGCCCTTGGGTTTCCTTAAGAGTCCCCTCGTCACTTTAGCAATCCCTTACCTATGAATTTTTTAGTGGGAGGCATTAGCCCAGTGGTAGCACCGCTGGACTATTAATAGAACATAGAACACTACAGCACGAACAGGCCCTTCGGCCCACAAGTTGTGCCGAACACATCAAAACCTACCCAGCCATAGACCTATCTATAACCCCCAATCCCATTGGATCCCATATACTCATCCAGAAGTCTTTTAAAAGACCCCAGCGAGTTCGCCTCGACCACCACCGACGGCAGCCGATTCCATTCACTCACCACCCTCTGAGTGAAAAACTTTCCCCTAGCATCCCCTCTGTACTTGCTTCCCTGCACCTTAAATCTGTGCCCTCTCGTCGCGACCATTTCAGCCCTGGGAAATAGTCTCTGAGAGTCCACCCTATCTATTCCTCTCAACATCTTGTAAACCTCTATCAGGTCGCCTCTCAACCTTCGTCTCTCCAGGGAGAACAGTCCCAGCTCCCTCAACCTGTCTTCATAAGGCATGCCTCCCAATCCAGGCAACATCCTTGTAAATCTCCTCTGCACCCTTTCAATAGCTTCCACGTCCTTCCTATAGTGAGGCGACCAGAACTGCGCACAGTACTCCAAGTGTGGTCTGACAAGGGTCCTATAAAGCTGCAGCATTACCTCCTGACTCCTGAACTCAATCCCTCGATGAATGGAGGCCAGTACACCGTAAGCTTTCTTAACCACATCCTCCACCTGGGAGGCCGATTTGAGAGTCTTATGGACCCGGACCACAAGATCCCTCTGCTCTTCCACACTGCTAAGACTCCTACCTTTGATAGTGTACTCATTCATCCCGTTGGATCTGCCAAAATGGACCACAACACGTTTATCCGCGTTGAAGTCCATCTGCCACTTCTCCGCCCAGTCTTGCATCCTGTCGATGTCATGCTGCAACTTCTGACATCCCTCCAGACCATCCACAACACCACCGACCTTTGTGTCATCGGCAAACTTACTCACCCATCCCTCCACTTCCTCATCCAGGTCATTTATGAAAATGACAAACAGCAAGGGTCCTAGAACAGATCCCTGGGGCACTCCACTGGTGACCGACCTCCATGCAGAAAAAGAGCCATCCACAACCACCCTCTGCCTTCTGCAGGCAAGCCAGTTCTGGATCCACAAGGCCAAAGCCCCTTGGATCCCATGGCCTCTCACCTTCTCAAGAAGTCTTGCATGTGGGACCTTGTCAAATGCGTTGCTGAAGTTAATCCAGAAACTCGACTAATATTCTGGGCCCGGGTTCAAATCCCGCCACTGCAGATATTGGAATTTGAATTCAATTACAAAAAAAAACTGGAATTAAAATTACTAATGATCATGAAGCCATTGTCAAATTATTGGAAAAACCCAACTGGTTCACTAATGTCCCTTTAGGGAAGGAATTTTGCCTGGTCTGGCCTACATGTGACTCCAGAGCCACAGCGATGTGGTTGACTCTCAACTGCCCTCGGGCAACCAGGGATGGGCAATAAATGTTGGCCCAGCCAGTGACGCTTCCGTGCCCCATAAGTGAATTTTTTAAAACAAATTGACGGGCTGTTCGGCTGTGGAGGCCATCACAGTGAAGCCCGCACTCAGCATACACACACACACACACACACACACACACACACACACACACACCCTCTGTCTCTACAGGATGGCAATAGGACACAAGCTGATTTTCTTCTCCCCCTCGTAACTCCAGGGCCACTGGCGTATTGCAACACCCTTCCTCCCCTCCCTTTCTGTTTGGGGGAGGTGGTGGGGGGTGGACAGTAGGTTGCTGTAACAGAAGACTGTAGGTTTCAGTGCCCCTCTGGGACGTAAAGTCCAGCCTGGTGCGGCACTGTCAGAGTTTCTGTCTCCCAGATGAGATCTTGCCCTCTTCACACCGAATGGGAAAGATCCCGGGGCACTGTTGTGTGAAAGGGACACCCCCCCCCCCCCCCCCCCAAAGCGTCCTGGTCGCTAATCGTGTCAATCAACGTTACTAAAACTGATAGATCACAGTGTTCATCTCATTGCTGCTTATGGGAGTTTATCCTGTAGGACTCTGTCTCGATCAGCTGCTACGCTTCCTCCATCTCAGCACAGAGTATGACAAAATATTTACAGTTTATTTATTAGTGTCGCAAGTGGCACTAATAAATAAACTATACTAAATATTTTTAAAGACAAATTATTGGTTGGCATGGTAGCACCAGTGGTTAGCACTGCTGCCTTACAGCGCCAGGGTCCCAGGTTGAATTACGGTCTTGGGTCATTGCCTGTGTGGAGTTTATACGTTCTCCCCATCTCTGCGTGGGTTTCTTCCAGGTGCTCGGGTTTCCTCCCACAATCTGAAAGATGAGTGGCTTAGGTGGATTGGCCATGTTACTGTCAGGGGAATTAGCTAGGATAAATGCAGGGAGTCATGGGAATAGGGCGTGGGTGGGTCGGTATAGATTCGATGGGCCGAATGGCCGCCTTCTGTACTCTAGGGCTTCTATGAATCTATCTTGTAAGTAGGCTTACATTAACATTGCAATGAAATTACTGTGAAAAATCCCCTAGTTGCCACACACTGGCATCTGTTCGGATACATGGAGGGAGAGAGCATAGCATAACCAGTGCACCTGACCAGCACATCTGTGGGAGGAAACTGGAGCACCCGGAGAAAACCCATGCAGAGACGAGGAGAATGTCCAAATTCCATACAGACAGTGACCCAAAGCCGGGAATCGAACCCCAGTCGCTGACGCTGTGAGGCAGCAGTGCTAACCACTGCTGAGCAAAGTATTGAAGAGAATTATTAGGGATAGGATTTATAGTTATTTAGAGAGAAATGAATTGATTGGGGATAGTCAGCATGGTTTTGTGAAGGGTAGGTCGTGCCTTACTAACCTCATTGAGTTTTTTGAAAAAGTGACTAAAGAGGTGGATGGGGGTAAGGCGGTTGATGTGGTATATATGGACTTTAGTAAGGCATTTGATAAGGTGGCCCATGGAAGACTTCTGCAGAAAATGCAGATGTATGGGATAGAGGGTGATTTAGCTAATTGGATTAGGAATTGGCTAGCAGATAGAAGACAGAGGGTGGTGGTTGATGGGAGATATTCATCTTGGAGTTCGGTGACAAGTGGTGTACCTCAGGGGTCTGTTTTGGGGCCCCTGCTGTTTGTAATTTTTATAAATGATCTGGATGAGGGTATTGAAGGATGGATTAGTAAATTTGCAGATGACACTAAAGTCGGTGGAGTGGTAGATAGTGAAGAGGGGTGTTATAGTTTGCAGAGAGACTTGGACAAGTTGCAGAGCTGGGCTGAGAGGTGGCAAATGGAGTTTAATGTGGAAAAGTGTGAGGTATTGCACTTTGGCAGGAATAACAAATGTGTAGAGTATAGAGCTAATGGTAGGATTCTTAATAGTGTTGATGAACAGAGGGATCTTGGTGTATTTGTGCATAGATCCCTGAAAGTAGGCAGTCAAGTCGATAAGGTTGTTAAGAAGGCATATGGAGTCTTAGCTTTTATTGGTAGGGGGATTGAATTTCGGAGCCGCAACGTCATGTTGCAACTGTACAAAACTCTAGTGCGGCCGCACTTGGAGTATTGTGTGCAGTTCTGGTCCCCACATTATAAGAAAGATGTGGAGGCATTGGAGAGGGTACAGAGGAGGTTTACCAGGATGTTGCCTGGTATGGAGGGCAGGTCTTATGAAGAGAGGCTGAGGGATTTGAGGTTGTTTTCGTTAGAAAGGAGGCGGCTAAGAGGGGACCTAATCGAAACATATAAGATGATTAGAGGTTTAGATAGGGTGGACAGTGATAGCCTTTTCCTAGGATGGAGAAAGCTAGCACGAGGGGACACAGCTTTAAATTAAGGGGTGATAGTTATAGGACGGATATCAGAGGTAGGTTCTTTACCCAAAGGGTGGTTCGGGAGTGGAATGCCCTGCCTGCAGCAGTTGTAGATGCGCCAAGTTTGGTGGCGTTTAAGAGGTTAGTTGATAAGTATATGGAAGAGAAGGGAATGGTTTAGTTTGGAGGGGCATTGCTTTTTATATTGGTCAGCGCAACATCGAAGGCCGAAGGGCCTGTTCTGTGCTGTAATGTTCTATGTTCTACTATCCCACCGCACTGCCCTGTGACATGATTGGATGTAACGTGTTTGAAAGGCACTGTACAAAACACAAGTCCCTTTTCCTCAAATTCATCTTCCCTGGATCAATCTGATATCAAATGACGGTAACGTTTGTGTCAAACAAGCGCCAGGCAACGACCATCTCCAACAAGAGAGAATGCAACCATCACCCCTTGACATTCAATGGCATTGCCATCGCTGAATCAGCCATTCATTCACTGTTGCTGGGTCAATATTCTGGAACTCCCTCCCTAACAGCACAGCGGGTGTACCTACACCACAGAGAGTGCAGCGGGTTCAAGAAGACAGCTCACTACCACTTTCTAAAGGGATGATTAGGGACAAGAGGTAATTAGGCCCATCGATACCTATTGCAGACAAAGCAAAGATTGCTGGCATTGTGGATAGTGACAAATATTGTCAGAGAATACAGCAGGATATAGATAGGCTGGAAAATTGGGCAGAGAAATGGCAGATGGAATTTAATTCGGATAAATGCGAAGTGATGCATTTTGGTAGATCTAATGCAGGGGAGTGGGCTAGACAATAAAGAGCAAAACCATCAGGAGTATAGATGAGTGTGCAAGTCCACGGATCCTTAAAGGTGGCAGCACACGTGGAAAAGAAGGCGTGTGGCATGCTTGCCTTTATCGGATGGGGCACAGAGTCTAAACATTGGTGTATGATGTTGTAGTTATGTAGAACGTTGGTTAGGCCACATTCGGAATACTGCATCCAGTTCTGGTCACCATGTTACCAGAAGGACGTGGCAACTCTGTAGAAAATGCAGAAAAGGTTTTCCAGGAATTTACTGAGTACGTGATGAGATTGAGTAAAGTGAGGATTGTTCTCCCAGAGGCGAAGTTTACGAGATTATGAAGGCTATAGATAGGGTGAACTGTTGGAAGCTCTTTCCCATGTCGGAAATACAAACACAAGGGATCACAAGTTCAAGGTAAGGGGGGAGCAATGTTCAATACAGGGCAAGTATTTTACACGGAAGGTGGTGGAATGCACCGCCAAGCAAGGTGATTGAGGCAGACGGGCTAGTTTCATTTAAGACTTATTTAGATAGCCATGTGAACAGACTAGGAATAGAGAGGTACAAACGGATAGAACACATGATCAGTGAAGGCTTGGAGGGGCTGAAGGGCCTCTTCCTGTGCTATATTGTTCTTTGTTTCACTGCCCCAACAAATGTTTTAAAAAAAAAAATGTTCAGTAAGGATTGGAGAAGTAAATTTTCATGTTAAACTGATGCTGTGAATCCACTTGTTCCCCAGAGTTTGGAGAATGAGCTGAAGACTTTGTGGGAATTGACAGTGAGGGAGGAGGTTCCAGTTCATGAAACCATCTCAAAAGGAACTATCTGAGGACTTTAGCCAGAGTATCACACGTTGTAATAAACAGCCGGAAACTCTAATCTCAAGGGGGCTGGTAGATTCTCTTGGAATTTTCTGCCTGTGTTCTGCGGTCAGTTTAAAAACAGGATTAGGCAATGAATCAGCTGGTAAATGAGTGACAAGTTTTGGGGACCTTCTGTGTAGTTCTTCCTGCCTCTTGCTACAGGGAAGTAGATCGATTTCGGAAATCCCGCAGTGACAGCAGTTTGTGATTATACACCTCTGTGACTTCAGCACAATGAAATGTGGCAAGGTGATTCACTGATAATCCTACTAAATCGGCCACAATATTAACTTCTGCACTGATAATGCAGAGCTCCACCTAACCACCAGACTCCCTCTCTTCTCCTTGTCCAACGTTCGGAATTGGTCAAAGTCGGAGTTACTTCCGGTTCATAGAATCCCCACAAGCAGAAGAGGCCATTCAGCCCATCGAGTCAGCACCGACTCTCTGACAGAGTATTTTACCCCTATCCCCATAACCCCACACATTTACTGTGGCCAATCTACCTAACCTACACATCTTTGGCCATACTAAATTGCCCCTTAGTGTCCAAAGATGTGTAGGTTAGTAGATTGGCCATGCTAAATTGCCCCTTAGTGTCCAATTGACCTAACCTACAGATCTTTGGACACTAAGGGGCAATTTAGCATGGCCAATCCACTAACGTACAGAGCTTTGGGCTGAGAGGGGAAAGTGGAGGAAACCCACACAGACATGGGGAGAATGTGCAAGTTTCACACAGACAGTGACCTGAGACCAGAATCAACCCTGGGTTCCTGGAGCTGTGAGGCAGCAGCGCCGACCGTTGCGTCATTGAGCTGCCCCGGTTACAAGTTGGGAATGCTGAAACCCATTATGTTTAAGCCTCACTGCGTATTTACCAGATGGGGAAGAGAGTCTGCACTTCCTGGACATGTGGCTCCAGACCTACAGCAACACGGTTGACTCTTAAACTCTCCTGGGAAATGGCCTGACAAGCCACTCAGTTTGAGGGGCATTTGGGGACGGGCAACAAAAGATGCCCACATCCCACGAAAGAATTAAAAACAAAACCCCTAACTAATTAGCCTGGGCTGTGTCTCCGTGTTCAAGATTCCCCAGCCAGGGGATACACTCTCTGAATGCATAACCCATAAAAACCCCTCGAGTCTCTGCCAGAGAATGGACATGGGCGCCTCTTGGGTCAAATGATCCCAGCTCGTGAATTCTCTTTAATTGTAAACTCAGTGGAATCTTGGGGATTGAGAAACTTGGGGTTTTTTTTTAAATTATGTATCAGGTTGTTCTGAAACAACTTGAGCGTTTTAACCGTTGGGTATTTCCATTTCCGATCCCCACTTTGACTGATCATTTGCTGTTTTTATTTCTCATTGACAGACGTGTGAGAGAAATGTGCCTGCAAGTGTGCAGGCTGGGACCTGCCTTGTGGCCTCAGGAGACTTGTACGCAGTTGGGCCTGAGGCTTATCACACACCACATTACTTCCCCTTTCAGTGAGGGAACTAAGGAAAGAAAATACTACCTTTTTTCAGTCCCCTTTCTCTCTCTCTCTCTCTCTCTCTCTCACACACACACACACACACACACACACACACACACACACACACAACAAGGCTTTCGCTCGAATCATGTAGCACAGAGAAGACCATTCGGTCCATAGTGCCCATGCTCGCCTCTCTCCAAGAGCCACCCAATTTGTCCCCTGCAACCATTTCTCTTGTGTGTTAGGACGTGTATTAGAAAAGCATGTCGGAGGGCTTTGATGAATCACAGAATCATAGACTTGAATCCTTACAGTCCAGAAGATGGTCATTTCAGCCCATCCAACACAGTTCCACCCAGGCCCTATCACGGTAACCCCACGTACTTACCCTGCTAATCCCCCTGACACTAAGCAGCGATCAACCTAACCCGCACATCTTTGGAGTGTGGGAGGAAACTGGAGCACACGGTGGAAACCCACGCAGACATAGGGAGAACCTGCAGACTCTGCACAGACAAAATGGGAATCGAACCCGGGTCCCTGGCACTGAGAGGCAACAGTGTTAAGCACTGTGCTGTCTTCAATGAACCTCCTATTTATGTAAGAGATGGGAAAGGAAGATGAAAGTGTGCCTTTTTTAATGCATTTATGGGCGTCGCTGGCTGGGCCAGCATTTACTGCCCTTCCCTTGTTCCACTTGGAGGGGCAGTTGAGAGTCAACCCCATTGCTGTGGCTCTGGAGTAGGCCAGACTGGGTAAGAACGGCAGATTCTCTTCCCTAAAGGGACATTGATGAACCAGATGGGTTTTTCCCAACAATGGTTTCAGTAGATTCTTGATTTTTTTCTTAATTTGAATTCAAATTCCAGCATCTGCCGTGGCAGGATTCGAACCCGAGTCCCCAGAAGATTAGTTGAGTTTCTGGATTAATAATCTAGTGATAATACCACGAGGCCCCTTTGCTGCCTCTGATTGTTCCTCGCTGTTGCCAGAGCTGCTCTCACTTCTCAATCTCGTTATGCTTTTCCTGTAAATTACAGCAGCGGGTCAGAGGGTGACGTTCGACGAGGGTTTTGCCAAGATTCCATTTCAAGAGAGGGTCACTGAGTGGGACCCGTCCTGTCCAGGACAGGATTCAAAGCTACCGGAGGGCACAGTAGGGAAACCTTAGTTGGGGGAAAAAAAACCCATCTGGTTCACTAATGTCCCTTTAGGGAAGGAAATCTGCCGTCCTTACCCCAGTCTGGCCTACATGTGACTCCAGAGCCACAGCAATGGGGTTGACTCTCGACTGCCCTCCAAGGACAATTAGGGATGGGCAATAAATGCTGGCCGAGCTAGCGACACCCATAAATGCATTAAAAAAACTGCTGCTTAGGGTGCATTGGTTGTGTTAAGTTCGCCCTCAGGGCCAGAGTGTGGGGACTAGGGGATTTTCACAGGAGTTCCATTGCAGTGTTAATGTAAGCCGACTTGTGACCCTCATAGATAAACTTTAAAACACTAATTAGCAGGATCTGGCCATTGGCAAGAAAATCTGACAAAGGGGTAAAACAACAGCCTTGATATCGTTAGGATAAATCTGTGCTTTGTATCTAACCCCGTGCTGTACCTGTCCTGGGAGTGTTTGATGGGGGACAGTGTAGAGGGAGCTTTACTCGGTATCTAACCTCGTGCTGATGTACTGGGTGTGTTTTGTGTTCAGTCCTTGTTATTTGACATTTTGCTTGGAATGGGGCAGTGATGAAATGTGATTTAATTTGGATGTTTTACTGACCTGATCACTCTGCTTTCTTGTAGATAGTAACTCCTTTCACAAAACCTACAAGTTCAACATCCTGTTCAATGCCTCCAATCAGCCGTTCCTTCACCGGGCTGAGTTTCGTCTTTACCGAATGGCCAAGGATGATGCCAAGTACAGCGAGCAGAGAGTGGAGCTGTATGAGGTAACAGAGCGACGCACGCCCTCCGCCTCAAGGCAGTGTCTGCCACCCCCTTTCTTACACCCCAAGCATGCAATACTAGCAGCACATTCTGGGGCTCGGGTCACTCGCTGTGCAGAATCTGCAAGTTCTCCCCATGTCCGCATGGGTTTCCTCCTGGTGCTCCGGTTACCTCCCATGATGCAAAGATGTACCGGTTAGGAGGATTGGATGCACTAAAACGTAGAACATTACAGCATAGTATAGGCCCCTCAATGTCGCGCCAACCCTGTGAAACTAAGCTAAAGCCCATCTAACCTACACTATTCCAATATCGAAGAACAAAACAGCACGGGAAATAGGCCCTTCGGCCCAACGAGCCCGCGCCGCCACCCTAATGTTCCCATCTCTACCTGCGATCCCTGTCCGTGTTTATAGATCTATGGATTAAAAACCATATCATCCATATGTTTATCCAATGACCATATAAATGGCCTTAATGTTGGCGAGTCTACTGTTGCAGGCAATGCATTCCAAACCCTTACTACCCTCTGAGTAAAGAACCTACCTCTGACATCTGTCCTATAATTAATCACCCCTCAATTTAAAGCTATGTCCCCTCGTGTTAGCCATCACCATCCGAGGGAAAAGGCTTTCACTGTCCATACTATCTAATCCTCTGATCATCATATATGCCTCTAAGTCACCTCTTAACCTTCTTCTCTCTAATGAAAACAGCCTCAAGTCCCTCAGCCTTTCCTCATAAGACCTTCCCAACATACCAGGCAACATCCTGGTAAACCTCTGTACCCTTTCCGATGCTTCCACGTCCTTCCCATAATGCAGCGACCAGAACTGTACGCAATACTCCAAGTGCGGCCACACCAGAGTTTTGTACGGATGTGACATGACCTCACAGCTCTGAAATTCAATCCCTCTACCAATGAAAGCTTACGCCTTCTTAACAACCTTATCAACCTGGTCAGGGAGATTAGCAGGGTAAATGCGTGGGAATACAAGAATAGAGTCTGAGTGGGATTGTGGTCGGTACAGGGCTCGATGGGCTGAATGGCCTCCTTCTGTAGGGATACTATGATCATTCTTTTGTATCTTGACTAGATGCGGCGAGGACATTGGGGAATCTAGGGGGCACAGTCTCAAGGGTAGACCACTTGGAACCATGATGAGAAACAGTTCCTTCACTCTGAGGGGTGAACCTGTGGAATTCTCTACCACAAGAGGCTGTGGAGGCCAGGTCATTGAATGTATTTAAGGAAGAAAGAAGTAATTTTTTTAGGTTTTAATGGTATCAAGGTCTATTTAGAGAGAGTAGGATTGTGACATTGTGAATAAGGATCAGCCACGAATGGGGCAGCAGGCTGAAAGGGCCCAATGGCCTACTTCTGTTCCTATCTCCTAAGTTTCTATCCTCTGTGTCCCGTTGAGGTGAGGTGGAAGCACGTATGGACCATCCAGTACAGACGATGGTGAATTGTTCTCTGTGTAGTGTAGGATTCTAATCGGTTAGCTCGGTCGGCTGGATGGTTGCTTTGTGACACAGAGTGATGCCGACAGCGTGGGTTCAATTTCCGTAATGGCTGAGGCTGTTCTGCACTCCCTAGCATGCAGAAGGAGGCCACTCAGCCCATTGAGCCTGCACTGACCACAATGCCATTCTCCCCCTTCGCAGTCCCTATTCCTCTAACCTCACATATTTACCCTGCTTGTTCCTCAATACTAAGGGGCAATTTAGCATGGCCAGGCTGCCTAACCTGGACATCTTTGGACACTAAGGGGCATCTTTGGGCACTAAGGGCAATTGGCCAATCTACCTAATCTGGACATCTTTGGACACTAAGGGACAATTTAGCATGGCCATTTCACCTAACCTGGACATCTTTGGGCACTGAGGGGCAATTTAGCATGACCGGTCCACCTAATCTACACATCTTTGGGCCCCGGAGGAAACCCACACAGACACGGGGAGAATGTACAGACTCCACACAGACAGTGACCCGAGGCCAGAATCGCGATCTGGGCCCCTGTGCTGTGAGGCAGCAGGTCTAACCACTTTGTCAATGAATGGCTGGCAATCTTGCCCCTCGCTTGAGGTGTGGTGATCCTCCGGTTAAGTCACCACCACTCAGCTCTCCGCCTCCAAGGGGGAAAGCAACCCTGGTCATCTGGAATTACGGTGATTTTGCTTTTTATCGTAGAGTTGAAATACTGACGTGGAGATGCACACACAAAGGAACGTTATGTCCACTGCTTCTGGCTACTGTTGCTCATTAATAATATGACCCAGCGAGTCCCTGTGTGACTCATTTACTGTGTGATGGTGTAAACCTTAACATCAACCCCCCGCCCCAACTTCCCTGCTGCTTTCCATGTTGACACCTCTGCAGGGTATTCCCGAGGGACAGGCTGGATCCCAACCGGACTCTGGCACACAACTGGCCTCCTATTTGCTGTGTTAATGAGTGGGGGGAGAGTGTGTGTGTACATAACAAATAGGAGCAGGAGTAGGCCATCTAGCCCTTTTGAGTCTGCCCTGCCATTCAATAAGGTCATTTGAAGTGGATCAGTTCCACTTTCCCGCTTTCTCCCCAATACCTTTAATTCCCTTGTCTATCAGAAATCTGTCTACCCGTGACTGAAATATATTCAGCGAGGAAGCCTCCACCACTTCGATGGGCAGAGATTCACCACCCTTTGAGTGAAGAAGTTCCTCCTCAACTCCATTCTAAACTATTCCCCCCCCCCCCCGCCTCCTTTGAGGCTGTGCCCACTAATTCTGGTTTCCTTTCTAAGTGGAAAGAATCTTTCTACCTCTACCCTATCTAACCCCTTCATTATCTTGTAAGCCTCTATAAGATCCCCCCCTCAGCCTTCGAAACTAAAACAAGTACAGGCCCAGTCTATTTAATCTCTCTTCATAAGCTGCCTTCTTCATATTGGCCGTGCTAAATTCTCTCTCAATGTACCCAAACAGTGTGGCGACTGGGGGATTTTCACAGTAACTTCATTGCAGCGTTAATGTAAGCCTACTTGTAACGAAGTTAAATTGTCCGAGTTGCCTGGATCTGCCCGCCTTTCACTCTACCTCACAATGCTCGGCATTGAGGATTTAGGTTGCTGCTCGCAGATTGGCTAGCGCGTCTTTACAGGTGTTTGAACAGCATGTTTCTACACGAGCGTAATCTCAGTGGATTCTAAAGCTGGCCGAGTTTCTAATGCCCGCAGTTCTTGACGTCTTGTTTGACCATGTTTTGCACCTGCGCATTTCTATTCCCCACAGTTGGGCTGCGTAAGAAATGAGTCCAACTGTGTGAATCATCGCGATTGAAGTTCAGGTTCAGAGGGAAGGAAACTCAGATGGTGTCAAAAACAGTCCTGCAAGCCCTTTGAACTTTCACACATCAGCCCCCCCCACCCCGCCACTGCCCTCACTCTTGAATATTGTGGGCGGTGTGTGCCTGGCCTTTTGACCTCTTGAGACCTGAGTTCGACTGCATTGCATTAGATAGCTGAAAGTTTGACTAATTTCTCTTCGTTTCAGTTTTAATTTAAGAGGGGGGTGAAAATGCAGAGCTTAGAGTCCAGGTAGCAGAAGGCAGTGGTGGGACAGTTAAAATCTGGAGTGTGCAAGAGGCCTGAATTGCAGGAATGCAGAGAGCTTGGGAGGGTTGTAGGGCTGGTACAGCTTGCAGAGATACTCTGTTTTATTTATTAGTGTCACAAGCAGGCTTTCATTAACTCTGCAATGAAGCTACAGTGAAATTCCCCTACCTGCCACGCTCTGGTGCCAGTTTGGGTACACTGAGGGAGAATTTAGTGCCTAACCAGCACGTCTTTCGAGCTAGGGGAGGAAACCCACGCAGACACAGGGAGAAGATGCAGACTCTGTACAGAGGGTGATCCAAGCAGTTCCCTGGAGCTGTGAGGCAGTGGTACGAACAACTTAAGAAAGCTGACACTAAGGAACTCCAATGCAGATGCTCCAAAGTATGATGCAGTGGGTGGCACAGTGGTTAGAACTGCTGTCTCACGGCGCCAGAGACCCAAGTTCAATTCCTGGCTTGAATCACTTTGTGTGGAGTTTACATGTTCTCCCTGTGTCTGCATGGATTTTCTCTCACAGCACAGTCTTCAGAGGCCTTGTATGACCCATCTTAGCCAGGCCCACACACACACTCTCTGCCTGCTCTGTAATCTTTCTAAACTAAAGACCTTTTGCCTCTGTGCAGTGCATATCCCTGTACTCCCTGCCTATTCATATATCTGTCTTAAACATTGCTATTGTATCTACTTCCACCACCTCTTCCAGTAGCACATTCCAGGTACTTAACATACCCCCCCCACCCCTGTCCTCGTCTTAAAAATTTCCCTCTCACATCTCCCTTAAACTTCCCCCTTTTGCCTTCAACCTCTGTCCCCTCGTCATTGACATTTCTGCCTTGGGAAGAAAACTCTGACTATCCATTCCATCCGTGCCTCTCGTCGCTTTTTAAGCTTCTATCAGGTCGCCTCCTCAATCTCTGACATTCAAATGACAACAAACCAAGTTTGTTCCAATCTCCCCTCGTAGCTAAACCCTCCAAACCAGACAACATCCTGGTAAACGTTTTCTGTACCCTCTTCAAAGCCTTCAAATCCCTCTGATAGTGCAGCGACCTGAACTGTACGCAGCATTCCAAATGAGGCCTAACTAAAGTTCCACACAGCTGCAACATGACTTGCCAATTTTTATATTCTGCGCCCCGACCAATAAACCACTTTATGCCATATTCCTTCTTGGTCACCATATCTGGCATGGCGCCATCGTGGTTAGCGCTTATGCCTCATGGCGCCATCGTGGTTAGCGCTTATGCCTCATGGCGCCAGGGACCCCAGGTTCGATTCTGACCTTGGATGACTGTGTGTGTGTGTGTGGACTGTGCACATTCTCCCAGTGTCTGTGTGGGTTTCTTTCAGGTGCTCAGGTTTCCTCCCACACTCCAAAGGTGTGCAGGTTAAGTGGATTGGTTATGATAAATTGCTCCTTGGTGTCAATGGCACTAGTTCAGGTAAATGCATGGAGTTATGGAGATAGGGCCTGGGTGGAATTCCAGACTCGATGGGCTGAATGGGCTTTCTTCTGCGCTGAGAATTCTATGATTCCAGTTTGGGCACAGTAAGTTGCCCCTTGGTGTTCAAAGATGTGCAGGTTAAGTGGATTGGCCATGCTAATTTGCCTCTTAGTGTCTGAATGTCGCAGTAACTTCATTGTAGTGTTAATGTAAGCCCTACTTGTGATTAATAAATAAGCTTTAAACTTTAACTTTAGGTGTGTAGGCCATGCTAAATTGCCCCTTAGTGTCCAAAGACACAGACCGTGAAAGAAGGGCCTCACGATTCTTCTGACCTTTTGGGTTTTAGGCAGATTAGCTGGATGGGAATCGGGTGATTGGGGGATGCGTGTGGGTGGGGTGGAGGTGGGGTATGATGTGTAGGCCTGAGTAAAATGCTAGACTTGATGGGCCAAGTGGCCTCCTTTGGCACTGTCTTTGAGGGGAGCAAGTTGTATGCTCATGATTGGCCCAATAAGGAAAGTTACCGTGGTGATATCTGTGCTGCAGGCCCCAGGCTGAGCTAAGAGTGATTTCAGCCTAGGACTGCTATATGTTCAATTTGTGTGCTACAATAAACACTAAAATTCAGTAATAACCGATCTTCAATGACACTGACCCAACTTCATAATTAAATATTCAACTTAAATTACCAAATCTAAAATCCAGTTTGAATCCAGAGTGATTTAATCAACGATTTGTAACAGAGAAAAATGCTCGCGTGCACAGGAGGCCAGTCTATACTTTGTACCCAGATTGGGTGGATTAACATTTAGCGATGTGTGACCGTCTCTCCGAATTGAGTGCTGGAAGATCATTAAGCAGGAAAAAGAGAGGCGCAGGAGGCGCGTGGCGGGGAAGAAGTTGGATGTATAGAGTGATGTTCTTGGTCAGAATGAAAGGGATAATCTTGTTGCTTGTTTCAGCAGAACTGACTGCTCTAAGTGTCACAACTCAATTTCCTCCCACGCATGGTGCCAGTGTTGCTGTTCTTGCTGCATTTTCTTTTCTCTCTCTGGAGCTGCCACCCTGTTTTTCTCACGGGGCGTTGCTGCGGTTTCAGCAGCGAGCGAGTCCCGTTTGCTGCTGTCCGTACCCAGTTCTTCCTTTTAAATCAGTCCTACGGGCTGCCTGGCAACCACCAGCCTGCAGTGCACTCCAGCAAACAGTCTGCAGAGTCTATTCAGAAGGAGCCTCGCTGAAACACAGCAGAACCCACGTACCAGACTGCCAAAACTAAAACTCTTGTGATGGTGAAAGTAGACCTCTTTGAAGAGGCATGGTTGTGACCTGAAGATGTGCCACTTCTAGGAGGTTACTGTGGGACTATAAATCCAGAAACTCTGTTCTGGGGAACCTGGGTTCGAATCTTGCCACAGCAGATGGTGGAATTTGAATTCGATTAAAATATAAAGTTTATTTACTGCTCTCACAAGTAGGCTTACATTAACACTGCAATGAAGTTACTGTGAAAATCCATTTTAATATAGAATTAAAAGTCTAATGATCGTAAAACCATTGATTGTCAGGAAAAACCCATCTGGTTCACTAATGTCCCTTTAGAGAAGGAAATCGGCTGTCCTTACCTGGTCTGGCCTACATGTGACTCCAGAGTCACAGCAATGTGGTTGACTCTTAACTGCCCTCCAAGGGTAACCAGGGATGGGCAATAAATGCTGGCCCAGCCAGCGATGCCCAAGTTTGGTGGCGTTTAAGAGGTTAGTTGATAAGTTTATGGAAGAGAAGGGAATGGTTTAGTTTGGAGGGTCATTGCTTTTTATAATGGTCGGCGCAACATCGAAGGCCGAAGGGCCTGTTCTGTGCTGTATTGTTCTATGTTCTATGTCCCCATGAATGAATAAAGAAACGTTAACTATTCAAGGAAAAAAGATGGGGAGATGTTTGACTGAGACTTCTCAGAACACAGAAAGGAAGCGTCGGAAGCTGCCAGAAAGCTTCCAGTCTGAAGATTTTCAACACTAACCAAAATATAAGAAAAGGCCTTCAAGCCTATTCTCTCATTTGATTAGATCAAGATTGATATCTGTCATTAACTCTCTCTAGCCACCACAGTTTCCTCATTCTTGCCAAGGAAAAAATTTACCTAATTTCGACACAAAAAGGGGTCACAAAGAATCCATACAGTGCAGAAGGAGGCCATTCAGCCCATTGAGTCTGCACCAACCATAACCCTATCCAGCCCCTATTCCCATAGCGCCACATATTTACCCTGTTCGTCTCTCTGGCACTAAGCATGGCCAGTCAACCTACCCTGCGTGTCTTTTTGACTGTGGGAAGAAACTGGAGCACCGGAGGAAATGCACGCAGATATAGGGAAACTTGTGCAGACTGCACAAGGGACAGCACGGCAGCACAGTGGTTTAGCACTGCTGCTTCACAGCTCCAGGGTCCTGGGTTCGATTCCTGGCTCGGCTCGTTGTCTGTGTGGAGTCTGCACATTCTCCTCATGTCTATGTGGGTTTTCTCTGGATGCTCCGGTTTCCTCCCGCAGTCCAAAGGTCGATTGGCCATGCAAAGAAATTGCCCCTTAGTATCCAGGGATGTGTAGGTTAAGAGGGGCTTAGTGGATATAATATGTAGGGAATAATGGGGGTAGGGCCTGGGTGGGATTGTGTTCGGTGCAGACTCGATGGGCTGAAAGGCCTCTTTCTGCACTGCAGGGTTCTGTGATTCAATATAGATAGTGACCCAAGCCGGGAATCAAATCCGGGTCCCTGGCACCATGAGGCAGCAGTGCTGAGCACTGAGTTGAAAGTATAATCTGCAAAGCATCGTGAATCTGTTGAAAGCACACAGATTGAATTCTGAAGCAGCGAAACCACCACAAAGACCCACAATGACGAGCCATCTAAACTGCTGATAACTTAATAACCCTTAACCAGTTCCAAATGTGTCTCGCAGAATGCAGCCAGTGTGCACTCGGATACAATGCAGTAGCACTTCTCGCTCTGTGCAACCACAAGGGAAGCTGGTACACATTTAGTCTTGTTACCATAAATGATGTGGAGAGACTGCTTCAGCCCTACCCTGTGTGTGGATACGGAGCTGCCTCTGTTCCTGTGTGTCTGATGGTGTAACCCATCGGGGATTAATATCACACAGAGCTGGGCGTCAGTTGTTCCACTCTGGAATGTGTGCCTCTAAGCACTATATTAAGTACAATGTCGACTCAGAGGCAATCAAAAAGAGCGCTTGTACATAGAATCAGAGATTTTCAGCAGGGCCTTTTGGCCCAACCCTTCCATGCTGACCCGCTTTCCTAAGCTGAGCGAGTCTCATTTGCCTGCGTTTGGCCCCTACCCCTCTAAACCTGTCCCATCCGTGTACCTCTCCAAATGTCTTTTAAATTTTGCCTTTTAAAAAGCAGTTACATGGGTAAGATGGGTGTGGAGAGATATGGGCTAGCTCAGTGGTAAAATATGGATGATATTGGAATAGCGTAGGTTGCACGGGCTTTAGATTGGTTTTCATGGGTCGGCGTAACATCGAGGGTCTGCGCTGCACTGTAATGCCCTATGTTCTAAAAACCGGGCAGCATGGACAAGTTGGGCCGAAGGGTCTGTTTCCATGCTGTAAATCTCTCCGACTCTTTTACGGCCTCACTCGACCTGAACCTGGAAAATCCCACCTGAAGACAACAGATATTCCGATTCCCGTAGTGGGTCAGGTGGTGGAATTCCAGTTTGTATGTTGCACTTGTATCCGCCTCTACTACCCCCCCCCCCCCCCCCCTCCTCTGGCAGCTCATTCCGTATACCCTCCGCGTGCAAAAAGTTGCCCCTCGCACACCTTTTTAAACCTTTTCCCCTCTCGCTTTAAAGTGTGCCCTCTCGTTTTGGACTCACCTACTCTAGGGGAAAGGACCTCAGCTACTCACCTTATCTGTGTCCCTCATGAATCTATAAACCTTTGTAAGGTCACTTCCTCATCCTTCTACACTCCAGGGGAGGAATAAAAAAATTCCCAGCCTATCCTTTATAATTCAAGCCTTCCAATCCTGGTCACGTCCTTGCAGATGTTTTTTTTTTTTTTGCACCATTTCCAGTTTAGTAATATCCTTCCTGTAACAGGACGATCAGAACTGTACGCTATCTGTGTCCCATATCCCTTTGGCCCATTTTTAAATCAGGAACGTGCCTATCTCTTTCCAGGAACCATTCAATGACTCGGGTGCCACGGGGCAGCGAGTTCCATAAATTCACCACCTTCTGTGAGAAGTCATTCCTGCTCACCTCAGCTTTAAATCCACTGTCTCCCAACTTATACTCATGATCTCTTGTTCTAGATTGCCTGATGAGGAGAAACATTTGCTTTATGTTTACTCTATCAATCCCTTTGAGTATTTTATATCCCTCGATTGAACCCCCCCCCCCCCACCCTTCCAAACTCCAGCGAGTGTAAACTGGGTGTCAGTTTACAGCCATAGGAAGCACTGCTTGGAGTCTAGTCACTGCTGTAATGCAGGAACCCTGAAGCCGGTTGGCACACAGCAAGATCCCACAGATAGCAACACGGTAATGGCCAGATCACATTTTACTTTGTGTGATGTTGATTTGAGGGGTGAATACTGACTGGGGAGAGCAACTTCTCCTGCTCTTCGACGTAGCGCCGCTGGGACTTTTATATCTATCAGAAGATGGCACCCACGACAGTGCAACACTCCATAAACACTGCACTGTTCATAGAATCTCTACAGTGCAGAGGAGGCCATTCAGTCCATCAAGTCTGCACCGACTCCCTGACAGAATATCCACCCCTATGACTTGACACATTTACCTTGGCCAAATTACACATCTTTGGACACTGAGATAATTTAGCATGGCCAATCCACCTAACCTACACATCTTTGGACACCTAAGGGACAATTTAGTGTGGCCAACCCACCTAACCTGCATATATTTGGACACTAAGGGACAATTTAGCATGGCCAATCCATCTAACCAATACATCTTTGGACTGTGGAAGGAAGCCAGAGCACCTGGAGAAAACTCATACAGGCATGGGGAGAAGGTGCAAACTCCACACAGACGGTCACCCAAGGCAGGAATTGAACCCAGGTCCCTAGCGCTGTGAGGCAGCAGTACTAACCCACTGTGCCACCCCATTTCAGCTTGATTTTTTTTTTATTTGCTGTGCTCAAGCTCGAGGCTTTGGACATGAACCCTGAACGCTCAGTCTTGGAGATGAGAGCATCACCCGCTGAGACCGTGGCTGGCAGGCTGATGACCTGAGGGGAGTGCTGCACTGCCCGGGGGGGGTGCAACAGAAAGGTTAGACTGGGGCTGCGTCCCGGCTCCAACGGCACTCATTTGAAGAAGAGCAATGAGGGTCCTCATCAGTGTTTAGCATCTGGTTGCGATCACTGGTGGGATCTTGCTGTGCATAACTCGATGGCTGTGACCCCAACTGTATTTAGCATCTTTTCTGGATGTATCACTGCTTGGTGTGCCCCTTGCTCTGACCAAGTCCGCAAGGAATTACAAAGGGTTGTGAATGTGGCCCAGTCCATCACGCAAACCAGCCTCCCATCCATTGACTCTGTGTACGCTTCCTATCGCCTCGGGAAAACAGCCAGCCTACTTTATATTAGCCTACTTTATATTAACCTACTTTATGTTAAATTGATCTTTCTCTACACTGTAGCTACGAGTGTAACGCAGCATTCTGCACCCTCTACTTTCCTTCTCTATGAACGGTATGCTGTAGCGCGCAAGAAACAATACTTTTCACTGAAAAGTAACCTCCTGCCCCTCACCTTGAACCTTTGCCCCCTCATGACTTCAACTGAGGGGAACAGCTGCTCCCTATCCAGCCATATCCTTCTCCCTCATAATCTTGTACTCCTTGATCAGATCACCCCGACAAGCGAACATTTCTGACGTCTAAATAGATTTTTGACATCTACCCCTTTGTCAATTTTTAAAGGCCTTCAGATTTTTCAGAAGGACGAAGGTCTAATCTTTTCAGAAGCACACAGTCTCACTTTTCTTTATTCTTCCATGGGATGTGGCATTTGTTGCCCATCCCTAATTGCCCCTTGAGTGCCTCACTCGACCATTTCAGAGGGGCAGTTAAGAGTCGACCACATTGCTGTGGCCCTGGAGTCACGTGTAGGTAAAGATGGCAGATTCCCTTCCCTAAGGGGGCACTAGTGAGCCAGATGGGTTTTTACAAAATGAGATTAGCTTTCGCTAATTTTATTAGGGGCGGCACGGTGGTTAGCACTGCTGCCTCATAGCACCAGGGATGCGAGTTCGATTCCCAGCTCAGGTCGCAGTCTGTGAGTCTGCATGTTCTCCTCGTGTCTGCGTGGGTTTCCTCCTGGCACTCCGGTTTCCTCCCACAGTCAGAAGGACGTGCTGCTTAGATGCATTGGCAACGCTAAGTTCTCCCTCGGTGTACCCGAACAAGGGGCGGAGTGCGGCGGGCGACGGGGATTTTCACAATAACTTCATTACGGTGTTATTGTAGGCCTACTTGGGACGCTAATAAATAAAATAAATGTTATTAATTCTTTGAATTTAAAATTCAACCAGTTGCCCTGATGGGATTTGAACCCATGTCCTTGGGCCCTTGCATTAGTAGGCCAGTGACGTTGCCGCTCTGCTATCGACACTTCAACATCCCCAAGAAGTGAATTTCTTTGGTTTCGGCCAACTGGTGGTGAGGGGGGAGGAGACTGGTGAGGCTGAGGTTAAGCTGCAGATGGCATTATTGTTGACAAACTTGTGCTATGTGCCCCAGGTCAGTTCAAGCAACCAGAGCTTATACTTGGACAACCGCTTGCTGAAAACCAAGGACAGTGATGAGTGGATCTCATTTGATGTGACACAGACAGTGAAAAAATGGCTGAAGGAAAAAGGTAAGAGGAACACACATTAAAGCCAGTTTCCACCATGGAGAGAAAAGAAAGACTTGTATTTATGCCATGCCTTCTATCACCACATGCCCGAAACACTCTACAACCAGTGAAGAATTTCTTAATGAAGGTTAGTCACTTATCCTCTAGGACACTAGAGGATAACCAGGGGCATACACGCGATGGGTCGTGAGAGGGCTGATCTTGGATCTTTTTTGAGAGTATCCTAGTGCTTCACGTCGTTAGTGTACGCTTGATCTGGACCATTTGATGGGCAACACGACAGCTCAGTGACTATCGCTGTGCTGTGCAGATACATGGATTTGGGCCTGTGTCTGTGGGAGTTTGCGCATTCTCCCCGTGCTTGCGTGGGTTTTCTCCGGGTGCTCCGGTTCCTCCCACATCCCAAAGATGTGCTCTTAGGCTAATTGGCAAAACAAATTCTCCCTAAATTGTCTCAAATTTGGTTTTTAATCCATAGATCCATAAACATGGACAGGGATCGCGGGTAGAGGTGGTAACATCAGGGTGGCGGTGCGGGCTCGTTGGGCCAAAGGGCCTGTTTCGCGTGCTGTTTTGTTCTTTGACATTTGAGATGGCACGGTGGTTAGCACAGCGCCAGGGAGCCAGGTTCGATTCCTGGCTTGGGTCACTGTCTGTGTGGAGTTTATACGTTTTCTTCCGCATGGGTTTCCTCTGGGTGCTCCAGTTTCCTTGCACACTCCAAAGATGTGCAGGTTAGAGGGATTGGCAATGCTAAATTGCCCCTTAATGTCCAAAGATACGCAGGTTAGGTGGATTGGCCATGCTAAATCACCCTTTAGTGTCTAAAGATTATGTGGATTGGCTAAATTTCCCCTTAGTGTCAAGGTGATTAGCTGGGTAAATACTTGGGTTAGAACCTGGATGGAATTGTTCAAGGCTCAATGGGTCAAATGGCCTCCTTCTGCCCTGTAGAGATTCTATGATTTTATCTGCTGGTCAATTGGGGCACAGATCGCCTACCAGAAACCCAGACTTGGAAATGGTGAGGCTTCAGACACATGGTACGTGTGGAAAAATCCCTCCTTCTCACTGATGTCCAATATCTGCCTTGGTCTGATGCTTTTGTCAAGAGTATTTTTATAACTGTGCAGAAATGTTCATTGTCCTTGTGGATCTATGATTGAAATGAGGTTGCAGAGTTTTAGATCACCTCCCCATGATCCCCCGACACACACAGACACACACACTTCCCTACCTAACAATCATTGACATTTTGTGGTACAGTATCAATACATGCACAACTCATCCAGAATGCAGAGGGAAAGTTTGAAACATTTTGGTTCAGTATTGGGTATTCCTCTCAGATTAGGGAGTTTACACACATTGTTCAAACAGTGTAGAAGGAGCTTTAGTCCATATCTAACCCTGTGCTGTATCTGTCCTGGGAGTGTTTGATGGGGGGACAGTGTAGAGGGAGCTTTACTCTGTATCTAACTCTGTGCTGTAACAGTCCTGGGAGTTGTTGATGGGATCATGTAGCAGGAGCTTTACTGATAGGATGGTGCAGGAAAGATTTATGAGAATGTTTCCAGGAATGAGGATCTCCAGTTATGTGGCTTGATGTTAGTAGCTGCGAAATGAGTCATGCTGTCAAAGTTTTCCATCTTGCACTCATCAGAGCAGGTTTCATATGAAACTTATTTTATCAACCACAATTCACCGGACTTTTTTCCATCAAACGTCAGTGTAGGAGACAATAGTTCCCTGGTACAATCTCCATGGCAACACCTTGACCAATCAGAGTCGATTTGCCAACCAATCAATATGCCTTATCTCAAGCAGTGTAAATTGTTGTTCCTTTTGAAATTTGTGGTAGCACTTAGTGTTGTAAAACTTTCCGGAATGCTCCACAAGGAATGTAAGCTGATGAAATGTGACATGGGGGGTTAATAAAACTGGTGAGCAATTAAGGATAAGGGAGAGATAGAGAGGCAAAGAGATTTTGGCATGATATTCCAGAGTGTAGTTGGCTAAAGGTGGATGGTGGAAGAGAAGGAAATTGGGGATGCACAAGGGGCTGAAATTGGGGATGCACAAGGGGCTAGAATTGGAGACACAAAGGGTTTTTGGACTGGCTAAATAAGGAGCGGAGTGGTGGAACAAGGTCATGGGACGGACATGACACCACGTAGTGATGCTTCAATCTGTGTTCATAAGATATAGGAGCAGGATTAGGCCATTCGACCCATCAAGTCTGCTCCGCCATTCGATCGTGGCGTATGTGCTCCTTATCCCCATTTTCCTGCCTTCTCCCTTTGACCCGTTCCCAGTTAAAAAAAAATCTAACTCCACCTTAAATTTACTCACTGTCCCAGGATCCACCGCACTTTGGGGGAGCGAATTCCACAATCCGTTGGTAGAAGTAGTTTCTCCTCGGCTCTGTTTTAAATTTGCCGCTCCTTATCCTAAGAGCTCCCGTCCTAGGATGCCCCACAAGAGGAAGTCTCGTATGCCTCTGTTTGATCTCCCCTTCACAATTAGTGGCTGAGGCTACAGTGGGAATGAGGCATCTCCCAAAGGGACGTACCTTTCCCAACTCCTGCGCCTGGACCTCCTCTTATGCTCTGAGGTTGTGCGGATGAATAATGCTAATTATTTCGACTGTTTCATCCCCGGGGCTTACTTTTACTTCCCACGGAATTGTGGCATCTGTACTGTTGAACTAAAGGTTTCCATCTGTGGTGGGTGTAGACCCAGACTGTTTGGTTTGCAGCAGAGTCAGATAAGAAGCTGAGATTCTTTCCCCGCTTGCTGGGAATCTTACATTAATTTTAAGTATTCCAAAAGTGCAAATCAGCCAACGGGCGCGTTTTCACGCAGCCGGGAGGGTTTAATGTGAGCCAGTTCGGCAAGCTGCGCACCATCAGGTTGTCAGACAAGACTTTGGTCTCATTCCACTGGAGTAGTGAGGGGGTGCTGCACTGCCACGGGTGCTGTCTTTCAGACAGCCCATCTCCATCCCCTCCCAAGAGGAAGGCCCAGTGGACACCGCCCTGAACTCAGTATACGTTCCCTCAGCCAGCCATGATGGGGGGGGGGGCGGCGGCACTGTGGCGCAATGGTTAACACTGCTGCCTCGCAGCGGCAGGAACCCGGGTTCGATTCCCGGCTTGGGTCACTGTCTGTGTGGAGGCTGCACATTCTCCCCACGTCTGCATGGATTTCCTCCACAGTTGATTTGCCTGTGACTGTGAGTTTCCTCTCACAGTCCAAAGATGTGCGGGTTAGGTGGATTGGCCGTGCTAAATTGCCTCTTAGTGTCTAAAGATACACAGGTTAGATGGATTGGCTATGCTAAATGTGCAGGATTAAGGGCATTGAGGGTGGTGGGGGAGGCATAGGGCCTGGGTAAGATGCTGTTTCGAAGAGTTGGTTCAGACTCAATGGGCCGAATGTCTACAGTGCAGGAGACCATTCTCTGGTTGCGTGGGAAACAGAAAATCTGTTCACTATTTTGTTGTGTGATCTTGCTGTGCACAAATTAGTTGCCAATTTCCCTGCCTAATGCGAGTGACCACAATTCAGATTGCTTCATTGAGTGTGACGTGATCCGGGGGGAAGGCAAGAACTGCACTGGGGGAAAGGCAACCTCTTTTCTTGACTCGCTGATGCATCAAGGGTTGTTGCTGGGATTTGATAGAGGTCCCCATCGTTCCTTGAGAGCGGTACTGGGCTGCATCTAGCAACTAACTAACTGTGATAAGTTTCTGGTCAATGGTGAACCTGCCAGGTAATGGTGGGTAGAGGTGGGGGAGAGGGGGTGTGGATTCAGCAGTGCTAATCTCATTGAATGTCAAGGGAAGAAGGTTGGAAGCTCTCTTTTTGGTCATTATCAGGCATCCATGTGGAACAAGTATTACTTGTGTTCCTCAGTCCGAGCCTGATTGTTGACCAGGTCCTGCTGTGAGGAGGTTTGTTTCGGAACCCAAGACGTTGAGATTGGAGCTGGACTTTGCAATAATGCAGAATTGCCATGGGTCTAGTCGCGAAAAACCTTGATCAGAATTCTACTGTCCAGTCCGCCACAGGAATCGGAATGGGCGAGGGAGCGAGAATGGAAAGATCCGTCAGAGGAGAGTTTACAGTTTCAGGACAAGCGAGGCTGTGAAATCCCTCCCGGTCTGCGTTCTGTATGTTCTCAGACATTTGCGAGATGTGTGCTTTATACTCCCAAGATGAAAGGGATCTGTGCAGAATCAAGCTATGGACAGTGAGCAATACTCACCACTCTCACACTCTTGTATTTCTTCACAGAGAATAATCAGCAGTTGAAAATCAGTGTCCACTGCCCCTGCGAAACCCCTGACAAAAAGGACAGCCTTCAGCTGAAATTCTACGGTAACCATCCTGGCTGGAATCCGTCTCTGCCACACATAATGTGGAATATCTCATTTTCCTTCTAATTTACTGCCCAGTCTGTCAAATAGCAGATTCTGACCAGCGGTTATTTTGTTAAGCAAAGAGTGAAGAACATTTCAATAGCTCAATGTGGACAGTTCATATAGTTCAAACGCATTCCCCAAACCCCCCGATTAGATTCCAGTCCTCAACTCACCCATGGGTATCTGTTATTCTATATATAAACCATCCCGAAACCCTCGATTAGATTCCAGTCTGTAACTCACTCCCGGGTATCTGTTATTCTATATATAAACCACCCCGAACCCCTCGATTAGATTCCAGTCTGTAACTCACTCCCGGGTATCTGTTATTCTATATATAAACCATCCCGAACCCCTCGATTAGATTCCAGTCTGTAACTCACTCCGGGTATCTGTTATTCTATATATAAACCACCCCGAACCCCTCGATTAGATTCCAGTCTGTAACTCACTCCCGGGTATCTGTTATTCTATATATAAACCACCCCGAACCCCTCGATTAGATTCCAGTCTGTAACTCACTCCCGGGTATCTGTTATTCTATATATAAATCACCCTAAACCCCTCGATTAGATTCCAGTCTATAACTCACTCCTGGGTATCTGTTATTCCATATATAAACCACCCCAAACCCCTCGATTAGATTCCAGTCTGTAACTCACTCCTGGGTATCTGTTATTCTATATATAAACCACCCCGAACCCCTCGATTAGATTCCAGTCTGTAACTCACTCCCGGGTATCTGTTATTCTATATATAAACCACCCCGAACCCCTCGATTAGATTCCAGTCTGTAACTCACTCCCGGGTATCTGTTATTCTATATATAAACCACCCCAAACCCCTCGATTAGATTCCAGCCTGTAACTCACTCCCGGCTATCTGTTATTCTATATATGAACCATCCTGAACCCCTCGATTAGATTCCAGTCTGTAACTCACTCCCGGGTATCTGTTATTCTATATATAAACCACCCCGAACCCCTCGATTAGATTCCAGTCTGTAACTCACTCCCGGGTATCTGTTATTCTATATATAAACCACCCCGAACCCCTCGATTAGATTCCAGTCTGTAACTCACTCCCGGGTATCTGTTATTCTATATATAAACCACCCCGAACCCCTCGATTAGATTCCAGTCTGTAACTCACTCCCGGGTATCTGTTATTCTATATATAAACCAAGCCGAACCCCTCGATTGGATCCTAATTTATAACTCTCTCCTGGGTTTATGTTATTATTTGTAGATTGTCAGAAGTTTCGAAGCATTTTACTTTAAATTTGATTGGCTTGGGGGGGTGAGGGGTGTGGGAGAATGAGGCAGGCTCTGGACAGAGGGAAATCCTGGAAGAGAAAGGGAATGTGGGCTTGGATGAGTGGGAATGGGGCGGAATGTGTGAACATTAGGACAGTATCTTCATCTCTTCCGCTTTGTTCTGTCTGAAACGCAGAGCCGCTGCGAGGAGATATGCACACCCTGGCAAAGCGGAACCGGAAGATCGCCCACATCCTCATCATGTCTACCCCCTCGACCCGGGTCGACGGGCACAGCCGGAGGAAACGGGACCTCGACACAGACTATTGTTTCTCGTAGGTGTCCTTTGCACGGCAGTGTCTCCGTGAGGTAGTCCACTCTGTGCTAATACCATCAAAGTGGCCAAGAGACTGTGGCTAAAGTCCCCTCCAGTGCAGGGAAAGGCCGTTTGGCTCCTCTGTCCTGTTCTGTGAGTGAATTGGAGCATATACTCACACAGGGCAGAAAAGGTCCTTGTCCCATTGACCAACAATAACCACCATTAAAGGAGCACTAATTCCATTTTGTCCCATGTCCCTGAACATTGTGCTTTTTCAAGGGTTATCCAGATTTTTTTTTCAGGTTTTAAGTCTTCTGGCCTCCACTACCTTCCCAGATTCCCAGCACACTCTCAGTGTAAAATATTTATTAAGTCTTCTCTGAATCTCCTGCCCCTAAGACTGCACCTCCCTGTGACTGACCCCTCAGCCAAGGGGAACAGTTGCTCCTGACTCACCCTGTTATAATCTCTACACACCTCAAATCATGTCCCTCTCGGCCTTCTCTGCTCCAGAGAAAACAATCCAAGATGATCTGGTCTCTTTCTAGCTGAAATGCTCCTGCCCAAGCAACGTCCCAGTGCACCTCCTCTGCAATCACATCCTTCCTACAGCGGGGTGACCAGAATTGCACACAGTCCTCCAGCTCACTGACTCTCTGTAAAACTCCAACATTGCCTCCTTGCTCTTATACTCTGTGCTGTGATGGCTGATCTGTTTCCCTATCATTGGCTCCATTGTCCCAGCACGTCTTTACTCCCTCTCTCAGCTTCATGCCAACGAGAGCGTTGGCATCCATGGGCTCCCACTGAATCATAGAAACCCTACAGTGCAGAAAGAGGCCCTTCGGCCCATCGAATCTGCACCGACCACAATCCCGCCCAGGCCCTGCCGCTATATCCCTACACGTTTTACCCCCGATCCCTCTAACCTAAGCATGCATGATAATGGGCAATTTCTTAGCGTGGCCAATCAACCTAACCCGCACATGGGAGGAAACAGGAGGGAAACCCAAGCAGACATGAGGAGAATGTGCAAACTCCACACATACGGTGACCCGAGCCGGGAATCGAACCCAGGGCCCTGGAATTGTGAAGCAGCGGTGCTCTCCCACTGTGCCATTGGATTGTTCCGTGATGGAACTGCGCTGGTTCACCGTTGCCTCTTGCAGCATGGCTGACCAGTAAACTCTCCCTCATTTACACCGTCTGCCATCTGAGATGTTGGAAGGAGCTCCAGGCTGATTATCAACCTGTTTGGCCACATTAAGGATGCCCCATCCACGGCCATCAGTTCTTGGTATTTGAACCCAGAGAACTAAGGATGCCGCCCGCTGCCTGGCACTGTGCCCTACATTGTACCGATCATAACAGGACCAGTGAGGAGAAAGATTGTGGTGTACACCTCTTGTACAGCAACTAATGAAAGGATCTGAACTGAATAGGCACCCGTGAGTCCAGAGGCTACAATGCAGAGTTCTGTGTGGGAGCCTAACCCAACAAATACGGTGGCACAGTGACCAGCACTGTTGCCTCACACCTGGGTTCGATTCCCGGCTTGGGTCACTGTCTGTGTGGCGTGTGCACGTTCTCCCCATGTCTGCGTGGGTTTCCTCCCACACTCCAAAGATGTGCGGGCTTAGATCAATTGGACGTGCTTAATTAACTTTAGTGTCACGGGATGCGATAGATTAGAGGGGATTAGCAGGATAATTAAGCGGGGATGGGGCCTAGGTGGGATTGTGGTCGGTGGGCCGAATGGTCTCCTCCTACGCTGTCGGGATTCTATAATTCTATAAAATAAAAATCAATCGATCTCGCCATTGAAATTCAGTGGAATATTTCTGTATTCCAGAGATGAACTGGCCATACTAAAATTGGCCCTAGTGTCAGGAGAATTGGCAAGGTAAACGCTATGTATAGGGTGGGATTATTGTCAGTGCAGGCTTGATGGGCTGAATAGATTCCTCCTGCACTGTAGGGATTGAGTGATTGAATATTACTGCTTTGCAGGAATGGTCGCAGATTACCTCTGGCATCTAGGAGCATAAAGAGAGAGTAGCGAGGTGACCGAAGGTTTCAAGGAAGCAGTGTGTGTGGTTGAGGGGGAAGAGAAGTTTTAGGAAGGGGGAAATTGCAGAACTTGGGGTCCAGGTAGCTGAAAGCAATGTGGGACGGTGAAAACTGGTGGACTGCGCAAATGGCCCGAATTACAGGAATGTGGAGAGCTTGGGAGGATTGTAGGGCTGGAACAGCTGGCAGCGATAGTTTTCAATTTTATTTATTAGTGTCACAAATAGAATGTCATTAACACTGTAATGAAGTTATTGTGAAAATCTAATGGTTGCCACACTCTGGTGCCTGTCCGGGGTACACTGAGGGAGAATTTAGCACCTAACCAGCACGTCTTTCAGGCTATGGGAGGAAACCCATGTAGACACGGGGAGAACATGCAGACTCCGCGCAGAGGGTGACCCCAAGCCATGAATCGAACTCGGGGCCTTGGCGCTGTGAGGCAACAGTGCCATGGGGAGAGGGTGATAAGGGTTGACTAATCTAACACTCAGAGACTCTCACTGGACGTATGGAAGAGATACTGAGATGAGTGTCTTACTAAAACCCTGTGTTGTGTTCATCGTAACAGAACCAGTGAGGAGAAGAATTGCTGTGTGCGGCCCATGTACGTTGATTTCCGGAAGGATCTGAACTGGAAGTGGATCCATAAGCCCGAAGGCTACTATGCAAACTTCTGCATGGGTCCCTGCCCGTACATTTGGAGCTCAGACACCCAGTACAGCACTGTAAGTATCAAGAGAATCTCCAAGCATCCGAGACCCAGTTAATCACTGCCTCTCCCTCCAGCAGCTTCCTCTACCAGGTTTGATTAGAGTGTTATTCATGGCAGCAATTTCACTTTACGCTCTCAAACCACATCAAACACTCCCAGAACAGGTACAGCATGGGGTTAGATACAGAGTAAAGCTCCGTCTACATTGTCCCCCATCAAACACTCCCAGAACAGGTACAGCACGGGGTTAGATACAGAGTAAAGCTCCCTCTACACTGTCCCCATCAAACACTCCCAGAACAGGGACAGCACGGGGTTAGATACAGAGTAAAGCTCCCTCTACACTGTCCCCCATCAAACACTCCCAGAACAGGTACAGCACGGGGTTAGATACAGAGTAAAGCTCCCTCTACACTGTCCCCATCAAACACTCCCAGAACAGGTACAGCACGGGGTTAGATACAGAGTAAAGTTCCCTCTACACTGTCCCCCATCAAACACTCGCAGGACAGGTACAGCACGGGGTTAGATACAGAGTAAAGCTGTCTCTACACTGTCCCCCATCAAACACTCGCAGGACAGGTACAGCACAGGGTTAGATGCAGAGTAAAGCTCACTCTACACTGTCCCCCCTATCAAACACTCCCAGGACAGGTACAGCACGGGGTTACAGATTAAAGCTCTAACTGTGTCCCCAGGAGAGATTCACCCTGATTTATTCCAATATTTTCCCAAAAATGAACCATTTAAAATGTAATCCTGTTCCTGTATCCCATCAATGCTTGGCTATAACAATGTGACTGATCCTCTCTCTAACCCGTTAAGTTGAAGTAATTAATTAGATCAATTCAAGCTAATCCTGTTGTTTTATAAAACCCATGAAATCATCCATGTCTACACTATTTGTAATTAAAGGGCAGAATTTTCCTGTCTTGGATGCCAGGGGAATTGTAGTGGGAAGGGAGAGTGCGGGCTTGGGTGGAGCAGAGGCAAATGATGCAAAGATCCAGTGACCTCTGTGGGATTTTCCGGTGAGTGTGGCTGGAAGATCCCACCCCCAGTCTCCCCCAGAAGGCGTTTTCCATAGAATTCTTACAGTGCCATTCAGCCCATTGCGTCTGCACCGACCACAATCCCACCCGGGCCTTTTTTCTCTAACCCCCACATTATTTACTCTGATAATCCCCCAACACTGAGGGTCGATGTTGCAAGGCCACCTAATCAGCATTTCTTTGGAAGTGTCGGAGGAAACCTTGCGCAGGTATCTCTGCACAGACAGTGACCCAAGGCGGGAATCGAACCTGGGTCCCCGGCGCTGTGAGGCAGCAGCTGGTAACCGTTGTGCCGCCCACGGTTTAAATTTTGGAAATGAATTTTGAGGCCTTCTGCCTTTCGATGCCTGTGCCCGGGTGGCAAGTAGCCGGATATGGGACAGAGGCCCGGCTATGGTGAGCTCAACATCCTGCGACAGAAGGACCTCTGCAAACAGGCCTCAGAAAGGATGGTGCACTCATCCTGAAATTCCCTTTAACATGTTACTAAAACTCCACAGATTCGAGCTGGCAAGTGGCGGGGGCGGGGGGGGAGTTTGAGCTGTTGCATTATTTTTTAATAAAAGATTTGGGTTGGATTTGATCAGAACTCTCTTGGGGGGGAGGGAAGAACATTGATAAGTTCACGTTTTGAGTACAGCGTAGAATTCTAGTCACTCTACTTCATATTATTAAACTGGAAAGGGATACAAGAAAGATTGACAAGGATGTTCCCCAAACTGGAAGGTTTGGAATACAAGCTGGGACTTATTTTTCCCTGGAGCGTAGGAGGATGAGGGGTGAACTTATAGAGGCTCATAAAATCATGAGGGGCGTGGATAAGGTGAATAGACAAAGGCTTTTCCCCAAGGTAGGGGGGTCCAAAATTAGAGGGCACAGGTTTGAAGGGGAAAGGGGACCTGAAGGGTTACTTTTTTTTTCCAAACAGAGAGGTGGTGGGTGTATTGAATGATCTGCCAGTGGAGGCAGTTGCAAAGGCGTTTAATTGGATGGGTAATGCCTAGAGGGAAAAGGGCCAAATGCAAGCAAGTGGGACTAGCTCAGTTTAGGAAATCTAGTCGGCATGGACAAGTTGGGCCGAAGGGCCTGTTTCCCGGCTGTATAACTCTACTGCCTGGGATTTTCCTTTGGCAGAATCTTTGAGTCTTGCTGAAGACAACCTCCTCCCCCACCCCCTGCCACAGCTCAGCTGGCGAACACGCAAATCGCCTTAGAGTTCGGCTGGGACTGGAAGTCCCAGTCAGAAAGTGGCGCATCGCCTCTGGAAAACGTGAGGGGGAGGAGGGTAAGAGGTGGAGGAAAACCCTCAGTAACTTGTGAACTCTTGAGGGGTAGGATGGTGCAGCCCTTTCTACCGGCAGGTCTTCCAGTCCCGCCGAAGGTGGCCCCTCACAGTGGGTTCCCTGGCGGAGGGACAGATGAACCATGCAAAACACCGTGGGCACCAGCAGGACTGGAAGATCCTGATGGCGAGCTCCTTCTACTGCTGGAAAACGTACTGCTCGGCGGGGCTGGAAATCTGCACTTTGGGGATTGATCCTTTGAGATCGATAGAAGTGGGCACGGAGACGAACGTGAAGTGGCGCACGCTCACTCAGGCACACGCTTTTGTGTTTCTTGGGGCTTAAGGGATGGAGGGATATGGAGAGAAGGGAGGAATGAGATATTGAATTCGATGATCAGCCATGAATGGTGGAGCAGGTTCGAAGGGCCGAATAGTCTACTCCTGCTTCTAGTTTCTGTGAAATACTTATCCAAGCTTGCGATCAAATCTAAAATGCCTGTAGCTTTTATTTAAAGGACAAAGACTGTTGAAAACGGAACAACTGAGGCCACGTTTGATAGAGACAGAGGCACATTTTTGCTTTCAATTCTATACTCCATCAGTGTTTTAAATGTAACAATGCCCGGACTCTCTAATGCAGAGATTACTGGGGCTGTCCCCACACTGGAAGCTCGGGGGACTTCCCTCTGCCTTTGACTTTCCCCTAACACTCCCTTTATGAAAGCAGGAATTCCTCCTCTCTTTAGCTGGGCTTTCCCGAGAGCTCCAGCTTTTCCTCCTGTTGCCAGGGAGCTGACCTGATTGAGCTTTCAAAGAACAACATAGCACGGGAAACAGGCCCTTTGGCCCAACGAGCCCGCGCCACCGTCCTAACGTCTTAATGATGCACTTTCTGATGCACTTAATGATTAAACTTTCTACAGAGAAACAGGCGGAAAACCTTCAGCCACCCGTGCCACAGAGGTTAGCACAGCTGCCCCACTACACCAGGGGGCACGGGTTCGATTCCCAGCCTCAGGTCACTGTCTGTGTGGAGTCTGCACCTTCTCCCCGTGTCTGCGTGGGTTTCCTCCGGGTGCTCCGGTTTCCTCCCACAGTCGGAAACATGCGCTGGGTTAGGGTACATTGGCAGTGCTAAATTCTCCCTCAGTGTACCCGGACAGGAGTGTGGCAACTGGGGGATTTTCACACTAACTTCATTGCTGTGTAAATGTGAACCTACTTGTTACACTATTAAATAAAATTTAAAAACAGCTTGGTACTACATATGAATGTACAGCTGGTGTAGGCCATTCAGCCCCTCAAGTCTGCTGTCCTGTTTAGTAAGATGAGACTGATCTAATAGTGACTCCTATCTGCATCCTGCCTATCTGCCCCCGATAATTTTTCGCCACCCCTCTTGCTTATCAAGAATCTACCCATCTCTGTCTTCAAAATATTCAGAAACTCTGATTCCTCTACCTTCTGAGAAAGAGACTCCCCACACTCTGGCAGGAATCATACTATCTTACCCCTTATTTTTAAACAGTGACCCCCCACCACCCCACCCCTGCCTTCATTCCCCGATTCTCCCACAAGAGGAAGGATCCTCTGCACATCCACTCTGTCAACACCACGCCAGATTTTATATGTCTCGATCAAGTTGCCTCTTACCCTTCCAAACTCCAACAGATGCAGGCCCAAACTCTCCAACCCTTCCTCAGAGGCCAACCTGCCCAAACCCTGGTATCAGCCTGGTAAACCTTCTCTGACTTCCTTCCAACGCGTTGACATCCTTCAGCTCTGTTCATTTAAATCATTGTTTCATCCCATTTACCTGCCATTGGAGATAAAACAAAGACTCCTGCCATCCCAAATCATCAGTACCGATTGTTATTTTTGGCAGAGTGTGTTCCAGGTTTCCATTATTCTCTGTGCAAAGAAATGCTTCCTGATGACACTGCTGAACCACAGGCTTCTAATTTTAAGATGTTGCCCAACTCCCAGGACAGGTACAGCACGGCGTTAGATACAGAGTGAAGCTCCCTCTACACTGTGGACAGGTACAGCAGGGGTTGATGCAGAGAAAGCTCCCTCTACACTGTCCCCATCAAACACTCCCAGGACAGGTACAGCATGGGGTTAGATACAGAGTAAAGCTCCCTCTACACTGTCCCCATCAAACACTCCCAGGACAGGTACAGCACGGGGTTAGATACAGAGTAAAGCTTCCTCTACACTGTCCCCCCATCAAACACTCCCAGGACAGGTACAGCACAGGGTTAGATACAGTGCATGTGTACTTGCTTGCACGTACATTTGAGCATGTGTATACAGCACACCAAGTTGTGGTCTTACCAAGGTTCTGTCTAAGTGTTTTAAATCTTGATGGAATTGCGGTTCTGGGGCTTGATGAACGTAGGACATAGAACATAGAACAATACAGCACAAACAGGCCTTTCGGCCCATGAGTTGCGCCGATCACATCTACCAATCCACAGACCTATCTACTTTGAAGCACTTTGCCAATCCGTGTGCATTTAGTGTAAAACCTAATTAGGTCACCGCCTCTCTCTCTCTTTCCTTACAAGGTTTTGGCTCTGTACAACTTGCACAACCCTGGAGGGTCAGCGTCGCCTTGCTGTGTGCCCCAGGTGCTGGAGCCCCTGCCCATCCTCTACTACGTAGGCCGACAGCCCAAAGTAGAGCAGCTCTCCAACATGGTGGTCAAATCGTGCAAGTGCAGCTGAGGATGGAGGAGCGGAGCCCAGAGCCAGAAACATTCGGTGGATTCTATCTGTGTGGACAGACCCGACCCGTGTTTTTCTTTTCTCACCTGTTCAATGATGGAAAGTTACTGACTAATTCCTGCTGGGACCACCGGGGGCGGTGCTGTATTCCGGTTCAGTGCCCGGTTGGCGAATGACTTTTTTTTCGTGTTTTTTTTTAAATGACAGACCTTTCTATAATTTATAAATCTAGGGCTTTTTTTTTTTGGACTGGATTGTGCTTCCCGTCAATTTTACCACGCAGGAGGCCTCAGGCTTCGAAGGCACCCATTGAATGGGTGCCTATCTCCCAAAGGCCGTTATACCAGAACCTGTCATCATGCCTTCGAGCCCACTGATTAATGGAGAGAGGGAAGGGGTGGGGGGGGGTTAACTTCTTTCAAGTGGGGCAGCACTTGGCCGTGTCTTGCGGCAGGACTGGGCCAAAGGCCTCAGGCCGGCGGATAAAACTGATCCAAAAACAAAAGTGAATGGAAAGCAAAACACGGTTACGCGGCGACAAATCGAAAGGATTTCCTTCCCGATGAGACGAGGGTAAAGAAGCCATTTTGAAATGAGTCCCAGTGGGAGGGGCATCAAGCACTCGAAAACAAGGCCCTGATGAAGAGGGACGGGTCGGCGGAAAGTTGGGATTGCAAGTTCAAACCTCCCGTCGACACCGTCCAGTCTGTTCTGAATATTTTGCTGAGTAATCGCGGAGTTACGCGTTCCTGCCCCGGAGTCTCAAGGCCGCAGTCCGCCATGTTGGTTTGCGAAATGTGCCGCCATCTTTTTCTGAACCAACCAGCAGCCACCTTTATCCAGATCGTCAATTCTCAATCTGTATATCTCACAGGGAGGGAGAGAAACTGCTCATCCCAGGATGTTTCATTGGTATCAAGCCCTGAGAAAGTTAAGCTCACATGTGGACAACTCTTGTGACAAATTGCCCTCCGTCTGCGCCGCTGGTACACGTGGATTCACATCTTTCTAATTCACTGTTGCTCCCTAAACCCCTCTGAACTGAATTGGATATGTTCTTTGAACTTCATGATATGCTGGTTTGGTTGCTCCCCCCTCGCTTCCTGGAACGATTTGCACGGTCCCCCTCCCGTTCAGTGGCCCTGGGCTGGGGTAAGTTTGGGGGTTATCACGGTTGTGAGCAAGCACCCACCCACCACCGCCTCCCATCGTGCCTAGAATCCGCAATATTCCCAACTCAACATTGGAGCTCATCTCTCTGAGTCCCGAGCGGGGTGGGGGGGGGGGGCTTTGCGTTGCCTGATTCCATTCCGTCCACCGCTCCTCCCCTGGGATCCCAGAAGGCGTCAGGCCCCAGCTCCGTCCTGCTGGCGTACGAGAGAAGAGCCCGTAACTCCACAATCACTTCTGCTGGGCAGTCGCAGGTTAGGAACCTTCCAGGATGGCAGTCACACGCGATGCGTAAGGGACTTCAGACAGCCGAGAGAATAATCTTTAAACACAAAACAAAAACTGGTGTCATTGGAAGACTTTGGCTAACGGTTTTGAATTTAGTTTGTTGGGCGATTGCGTTGTTGGCGCTGAGGAATGAGAGGTTTCACGATTTCCGTGCAGTTTGATCCCGACTCCAGATTCTCCCATTTGATCCATTATTAATTAAGGATTTAATGGCTTTGTCTCTCTCCTGCCCGCCCCTCCCCGCCACCCCCCCCCCCACTCCTGCCCTTCTCAAGCGGAGGGGTGTCTGGGAAGATGTCTTTGAACCAACGGGTAGGTCAACGTTACTCTGCGCCCCTCCTTCTGACACAGGATGGGTTGCTCGGGGAGAAAGGAAGTCTCGTTTCCCACCGCAATCCGTATTTTGGACCATTCTGCACCTCCATCCCCGCCACCCATAACGTCCCCATGTTCATCCCTCTATCCCACGCTGGAGCAGAACCAGATTTCCATTGGGTAACTGATATCCACGAGTTAGTGATGTAAAAAAAAAGTGGCCATTTCAATGATGGAGAAAGATTAAGTGGTGTCATTTTTGCTTCTTGTTCATACGGACAGGCCAACTTGCCTTGCCCATCCCTAAGTGCCCTTCGGAACACCCACTGCATTCACTTTTGTAGGCTTTTGGGTAAACTGAGTGGCTCGCTACTCCATCTGAGAAAGAGTCAACCACTTTGCTGTGCCTCTGGAGTCACGAGTAGGTCAGAGCGGGTAAAGGCGGCAGATTTCCTCCCCAAAAAGACCAAACGGGTTTTTCCAGCCATGGTTTCACGGTCATCAGTAGATTCTTAACTCCAAATTCTTTTTTATTGAATTCAAATTTGTTTCTGAACCCGGGTCTCTGGATGCACTGACAACATCAGTGCCTCCCCGTTTTCCAACTGGGTTCCCCACTTGTGTGACTGGGGAAGGGGAAGCGATGACCACTGCCCCCCCCCCCCCCCCTCCCCTCAGTAGAGGCCTCACCACCCCCTCCCTATGTCTAATCCCCCTCCAGTCTTACAACTTTCCCGAATTCTCCGCACTCCTGGAATCCTAGTCCTTCTTTGTCTGGCAATGTCCTCTGGAATTCCCTCTCCACCTCCCTCTCTTCCTTTTTTTTTAAAAAAAGCTTTGGAAAACCTACCTCTAGGACTAAGTTCATAGTCATCCACTCGTTGGGATGTAGAAGGATGGTGGCGGGGGAATCTCATTGACACTTTCAGGATACGGGCAGGTCTGGATAGAGCGGACACGGGGAAGATGTTTCCGTGAGACTGGGATCCGGGGGCACGGCCTCAGAGTGAAGGGATGATCCTTTGGAATGAGGAGGAATTTCTTCAGTGGGGAATCTGTGGAACTCATGACCGCAGAGGACGGCGGGCAGGCCAGATCAATGAATTTAGGATAGAGAGGTTCTCGATTGGTAAGGGGATCAAAGGTGATAAAGGCTGGAGGAGGGGGTTGAGAAACTTATCAGCCATAGCGGACAGACCCAATGGGCTGAACGGCCTAATTCCCCTCTCCTATATCTTCCGGTCTAATTGCTCCCCACACGAGTTGGTGTCAAACCTTGTCTGAAGACCCTCCTGTGAAGCAGCTGTGTTAAAGGTGCTATGTAAATGCACAGTGTTGTTGAGAGTCGCCAATGTGAAATGTCAGTGATCGGAGTCTGTTGATGGCTGCGGACTGGGGTGTGGGGGTGAGAGGGTACTTCACAGACGCTGGGACCCTACGGTACAGTTCGCAAGCCTCCTGAGCCGGGAGGGAACCGCTCTGCAGAACCAGCTGCGTTTTGAGATTATGCGTGGGTTTAAGCAGTGGGTAATAACGAGAGTCTGGGGGCGAAGCCAGGGACAGGATTTCTGTGGACTCTTTGACCGGGTCACCGTGCCGACAGAATGCCATTCCTCGCCCGCACACCGGGAATGTTCCCTCGTTACTGAAAACGGGCGCTTTGTTATTGCCGAACGACTGAAAAAGGTCGACTCGCTTGAGCCGTTGTCCAAACGCCAGGGGAGCCGCACCGTGCTGCTGCCGCTAACGCGGAGAATGTTAGTGTGTGGGTACAACAGGAAAGAGCAGCCTCCATTCACACTGGGTCAGGCGAGCTCTCTGCATCCCCGTTAACCTTTCACCCAAAACCCGAAACCTTTAGACCTCCTGGCGGAGCCTCACAGGGCCTTGAGTTCAAATCCATCTTCAAGACTGGAACCCGCCAACACCCAGGCTACACGCCAGTGCCGTGCCGAGGGAGTGCCGCACTGTCGGTGTGGTGCCAAGGGGGTGCTGCACTGTCGGTACCGTGCCGAGGGGGTGCCGCACCGTCGGTGGGGTGCCGCACTGCCACACTGGATGTTGAGGTGGTTATGAAAAATCCCTGGTTGTTATTTCGGAGAAGGGGAGTTCTCCCAGTGCCCTCCCCCCCAAAAAAAAAACATCAAAGAAACCCCAATTTAATTGGATGCTTTGCACATAGCTGTCCGTGGGTGATGGCTGTGTGCAGATCCGCTCCTACACTTCCTCCATTACAACACTGGCCATAAATCAGACCTTGGAAGGCACTATATAAGTGCAAGTCTCTCCATTTCCAGCCCTTTCCTCCATTCCGGAGCAGGGCCAATTGTTGCCAGTGCGGGATATCCCAGCCCCGCCGTGTTTACCGATGTTCGCGCCCCCCCCCCCCCCAACCCCCACCGCCTGCCCTGCCATTGGGGGCAACATGGGTGGGGGTGGGGGTAGGGGTTGGGGCGAGGCACCTATCAGCTGGACCAGAGGATCCCGGCAAAGGGATATTTTTGCCCGTGTTCAGAGCGCTGTCTTTGACGGCGTGGAAGCTTTGGGGCTGCTTTGACTAAATGGCCTATAAGCCGGGGGGAAAACAGAGACTCCCTGATAAGTTCCGTGCTGGAATGTGTGGGACAGCAGTGTTTTTCCTGGCACACATTCCCAAACACACTCCCACTGTCAGCCCGAGGATCGGGAATGAGTTCTTTCATTCATACAGAATTCATACAGCGCAGAGGGAGGCCATTCGGCCCATTGAGTCTGCACCGACCACAGTCCCACCCCAGGCACCATCCCACAGGGCACAGTGGGTTAGCACTGCTACCTCACCAGGGACCTGAATTCGATTCCTGGCTGTCTGTGTGGGAGTCTGTGCATTCTCCCTGTGTCTGCGTGGCTTTCCTCCTCCGGGCGCTCTGATTTCCTCCCGCAGTCCGAAAGACGTGCCGGTTAGGGAGCGCTGGCCATGCTAAATTCTCCCTCGGTGTACAGAGTGTGGCGGCTGGGGGATTTTCACGGTAACTTCAATGCAGTGTTAATCTAAGCCTTACTTGTGACACTAATAAATAAACTTTTAAAAACTTATCCTGCTAATTGCCTTGACATTCAGGGGCAGTTTAGCGTGGCCAATCCGTACACCTCTGGGGTGCGGGAGGAGAGCGGAGCACCCGGAGGAAACCCATACAGACACGGGGAGAATGTGCAAACTCCATGCAGATAGTGGCCCCGAGGCTGGAATTGAACCCAGGTCCCTGGCACTGTGAGGCGGCAGTGCTAACCACTCTGTCATGAGCTTGTGTTGGGCCTGGAGTTACAGCACAATCGGCTACGCTGCTCAGATGCATACTGTGGAGTTCTGATGAGGGTCTATCAGGATCTATCCTCTGGGAGGATGCATCTTCAGAGCATTAACCCTACTGTAGGTGCAGTGTGAGCACTTGTTCCTTCCCTTCGCATGGCTAGGTTCTCCTGCTGTGGCAGAGTTGAGTTGAGCTGGCTCACTTTACGCACCATGTCCAGAACAGGACTTGGCACAGAGGCAGCAGCAGCACGGACTCCCCGTCCTGTATCTCACCGCGCTGGGTGCAGTCAGGAGCTGTGTTCTTCTTGAGGTCTCTCACACTTCACCCAAAGTGGGCACTTCAGTTGTTTTGGAATTACAGTCACATTTGGAACTTATTTTAACAGTTTTGAAATGAAAATCTGTAAATCAGCTCTGGGAAGGTGTTTGTGTGTGTGTGTGTATAAATGGGACTGTGTGATTGTGTGTATGCATGAGTAACAGTGTGTGTGTGTGCGTATGCATGTGCGTTTGTGTGTGCACGCAGGACTCTGTGTGTGTGTATATGCATGTGTGTTTGTGTGCGTGCGCAGGACTGTGTGTATGTGTGTTTGTGTGTGTGCGCAGGACTGTGTGTGTGAGTGCAAATGTCAGAGTTGGGGTATGTGAATGTGTGTGTCACAGAGTAAACGTGTGCCTATATATGAGTGAGCGTGCACGTAATTTGTGTGTGTGTATGAGACTATGCATGTGTGTCTGTGTGACTACACGTGTTTGTGTGTGTGTCTATCTCTGTTCAAACAGCATAGCTGATCACTGAAGTTTTAAGAGTTTGCGAATATGTCGCTAACCCTTTCCTTTCAAAACGAGACACAAAATGTGCTTCATGTTGAAATAAATACAAGTTTCTTTGTAAGCAACTTTGATCCCTTTCTCGTATTGGTTCAGTATTATGAAAGTTCCATGCTGTCTCCTGTGATGGTATCACCTTCTCCCCCCTGCACTGTGATTTGAATGTTTTTAATGTGTAAAATCACAATTGTAAATTGTTAATAAAGAATTTTACTGATGCCTGCAGATTGTTTGCTCTCTTATTTTCCAAACCCTGATCTCAATCTCTCGGCTATGACTAAAGGTTTTACAGATATTTTGCCCTACCCCTACACTTCAGCAAGGGGCTATCTATATCTCCTTGTACAATATTAAAAATTTTAATTTGCACATGCATGTTATCAATTTTTCCATTGTAAGTTCCTACAGTTATAATGGCAACTGTGTATGTAAACATGTCACGCTGTAATTACACACTCCCACCAAGTAGGGGCATTGTAGTGGTAATTTTTAACTTATTAATTTGTGGATCATGGGCATCATTGGCTGGCCAGCATTTATTGCCCTTCCCTTATTGTCTGAGGGCAGTTGAGAGTCACATATAGGCCAGACCGAGTAAGGACAGGAGATTTCCTTCCCTGAAGGGGACAGTAGTGAACCAGATGGGTTTTTCTGACAATGGTTTCATCAGTAGATTCTTAATTCCAGATATTTTTTTTATCGAATTCAAATTCCTCCATCAGCCATCGCAGGATTTGAACCTGAATTCTAGTTCCCAGAACGTTAGCTGAGTTTCTGGATAGCAGCCTAGCAATAATACCACTGGGCCATCACTTCCCCTAGGATGAAAGAATCCCTACAGTGCAGAAGGAGACCATCTGGCCCATCAAACTTATAGCATGGGATGTTAGTGAACCAACAGGAGTTTTCCCGACAATTGACAAATGGTTTCACGGTCATCAGTAAGATTTTTAATTCCAGATTTTTTTTATTCAAGTTCCTTCACCAAGAGATCATGTTGCAGCTGTATAGAACTCTGGTTCAGCCGCACTTGGAGTATTGTGTACAGTTCTGGTCGCCGCATTATAAGAAAGATGTGGAGGCATTGGAGAGGGTACAGAGGACGTTTACCAGGATGTTGCCTGGTATGGAGGGCAGGTCTTATGAAGAAAGGCTGAGGGACTTGAGGTTATTTTTGTTAGAGAGAAGGTTAAGAGGTGACCTAATTGAGGTATACAAGGTGATCAGAGGGTTAGATAGGATGGACAGTGAGAGCCTTTTTCCTCAGATGGCTAACACGAGGGGACATAGCTTTAAATTGATGGGTGATAATTGTAGGACGGATGTAGGTTCTTTACTCTGAGGGTAGTGAGGGCGTGGAATGCCCTGCCTGCAGCAGTAGTGGACTCGCCAACTTTAAGGGCGTTCACATGGTCAGTGGATAGACATATGGATAACATTGGAATAGTTTAGATTAGAGGGTCATTAGATTGGCTCCACTGGTCGGCGCAACATCGAGGGCTGAAGGGCCTGTACTGCACTGTAATGTTCTATGTTCCAAATGCAGTGGTGGGATTCGAACCTGGGTCCCTAGCTGAGTTTCTGGGTTAATTGTACAGTGATAATACCAGCAGCATGATAATAGGGTGATCCCATGATACATGTAGAAATAGATATATCAAAATTCGGGCAGTATTTCTAACCCTATAATGGGGTTGGAGTTAGATTGGAGACACATTGTTAATATTTTGTTCTGTAAAGCTGTTCCATCATTTGATCAAGGTTAGTTTTATTCTTTTATGCAAGGGATTTGGGCTACACTGGCATTTGTTGCCCATTCGTAATTGCTCCTTCAGCAGTTATCTGCCACCCTTATCAAAGAACAACACAGCACGGGAAATAGGCCCAACGAGCCCGTGCCACCCATTTTAACGTTCCCACTTCCATCCATGATCCTTGTCTGTGTTTACGGAAATCTGCATTTGAGACAATTTAGGGAGAATTTGTTTTGCCATTTAGCCTAAGAGCACAACTTTGGGATGTGGGAGGAAACTGGAGCACCTGGAGAAAACCCACGCAAGCACGGGGAGAATGCGCAAACTCCCACAGACACAGGCCCAAATCCATGTATTTGCACAGCACAGCGACAGTCACTGAGCTGTCGTGTTGCCCATCAAATGGTCCAGGTCAAGCGTACACTAATGACGTGAAGCACTAGGATACTCTCGAAAAATCCAAGAGCAGCCCTCTCACGACCCATCGCGTGTTCTAGGTGATAGAGATACCGGGCTGCTTTGTCCTGCATGGTGTCGAGCTTCTTGAGTGTTGTTGGAGCTGCACCCCATCCAGGTGAGTGGGGAGCATTCCCTCACACCTCCAACCAGCAAGATCCAAATTCTCACCACACTTTGGGTAATTAAAAATAAATTCAGTAGTTGGAATTTTACTGCCCCACTGGGAATCGGAGAGGGCGACAGGCGGAGCATGGTAAATTCCGTGAACCTGGCGCAGTTTCAGGACCAATGAGGCCTTACAAATCTCGCTCAATAAATCCATCAAGGGGCTCTGGGTCTCATCATGATTTTCATCATGGTTCATTGGCGCCCGTTCCCCGGCCCTTTCCAAGGTGGCCTAGACGGTGGAAAAGAAGCTTCAAAAGTAGGCCGCACGTACCCCTTGTCGGGTTGTGAGGAGGCCATTCAGCCCATCAAATCAGCACCAACTCTCCAAAAGAGCATCTTACCCAGGCCAAACCCTCTGCCAGATTGGTATTTACCATGGCCAATGCACCTAACCAACATATCTTGGGATATCAAGGGGTAATTTAGCATAGCCAATCCACCTAACCTACAAATCTTTGGACACTAAGGGGTAATTTAGCATGGCTAATCCAGCTAACCTAAACATCTTTGGACACTAAGGGGTAATTTAGCATGGCCAATCCACCTAACCTATATATCTTTGCACACTAAGGGGTAATTTAGCATGGCCAATCTACCTAACCTATATATCTTTGCACACTAAGGGGTAATTTAGCATGGCCAATCCACCTAACCTATATATCTTTGCACACTAAGGGGTAATTTAGCATAGCCAATCTACCTAACCTATATATCTTTGCACACTAAGGGGTAATTTAGCATGGCCAATCCACCTAACCTATATATCTTTGCACACTAAGGGGTAATTTAGCATGGCCAATCTACCTAACCTATATATCTTTGCACACTAAGGGGTAATTTAGCATGGCCAATCCACCTAACCTATATATCTTTGCACACTAAGGGGTAATTTAGCATGGCCAATCTACCTAACCTATATATCTTTGCACACTAAGGGGTAATTTAGCATGGCCAATCCACCTAACCTATATATCTTTGCACACTAAGGGGTAATTTAGCATAGCCAATCTACCTAACCTATATATCTTTGCACACTAAGCGGTAATTTAGCATGGCCAATCCACCTAACCTCTATATCTTTGCACACTAAGGGGTAATTTAGCATGGCCAATCTACCTAACCTATATATCTTTGCACACTAAGGGGTAATTTAGCATGGCCAATCCACCTAACCTATATATCTTTGCACACTAAGGGGTAATTTAGCATGGCCAATCTACCTAACCTATATATCTTTGCACACTAAGGGGTAATTTAGCATGGCCAATCTACCTAACCTCTATATCTTTGCACACTAAGGGGTAATTTAGCATGGCCAATTCACCTAACCTATATATCTTTGCACACTAAGGGGTAATTTAGCATGGCCAATTCACCTAACTCATAAGAACATAAGAAATAGAAGCAGGAGTCGGCCATCCAGCCCCTCAAGCCTGCCCTGCCATTCAATAAGATCATGGCTGATCTGAAGTGGATCAATTCCACTTTCCCACTTTCTCCCCATAACCCTTAATTCCGTTGTCTATCAGAAAACTATCTACCCGTGACTGAAATATATTCAATGAGACAGCCTCCACCACTTGGGCAGAGAATTCCACCCCTTGAGTGAAGAAGTTCCTCCTCAACTCCATTCTAAACTGCCCTCCCCCCCCCTTACTGTGAGGCTTTGCCCTCACACATCTTTGGAGTGTGGGAGGAAACCGGGCACCCGGAGGAAACCTATGCAGACATGGGGAGACTGTGCTAAATCCACACAGACAGTGACCCAATGCCCAGAATTGAACTGGGGGTCCCCGGCACTGTGAGGCAGCAGTGCTAACCGGTAGGTGACAGAAACAGGGAGGGTTGTGGTCAACGAGAGATCGGGAAAGGATTGGAAGGCAGCGTAGATTAGTGAGCACAGGAGGTGCGAGTTGACAGCTTGCGTTCGGGGATAAATTTGAGGGTAAATTTTTGGGGCTGAGGGTTTGCGTTGGAACAATCAAGTCTCGGAAGGGCGGGGTGATACATACGGAGGTGCAGAAAAGGGGACTGTGAGCTCACCTCGAGGTCAAACATGATTCTGAGATAGCGAGGCATCTTCAACCTCAGACAGTTAAAGGATTGAGATGGAGTCAATGGTTAGGGAGTGAAAACAATGGTTTCTATCTTCCCAGGAGCTGGTTTTGCAGAGCTGAATGTGTACAAAAATGCGGAGCATTATACATCCCCGCTTTCTGTGTTCATATTTAGAAATGTGTATATAATTATCATTGTTTTTGCTCTCTCCCCAATGAGCTTATTAACTCAGTCTGTTCTCTCAACACATTCCAGGGGCTTGGCGAACAGGTTACGTTCTCGTCTCCTTTCCTTGGACAAGTTGCTTCTTGTCCCGAGTTCAGTCACTGATGTGAGGCATCATCACTCAAACTGCTCCCACCGGGACACTCTCAAATACCCGTTCCCTGCTGCTGCGCCCTTTAATCCATTAGATAGACTCCCACTCCTGCGTCCTGACAGGGGACCCACTCCCACCCCCACCACCAGCCCCCGCACCTCTCTCCCGGATCTTAACTGAGATTTCACCCTCAGAGATTTGATCCCTTCACTCGGCTGGCCCTCGGGTGTGATCTGCAGGCCATTCGGCCCTCCTGCTCCCGACTGGCCCTTACCTTCCACACAATTTCCTCTCTCAACCAGCGAGAGGACGGGGCGGCACAGTGGGTTAGCGCTGCTGCCTCACAGCGCCAAGGACCTGGATTCCATTCCTGGCTTGGGTGGCTGCCTGAATGGAGTGTGCATGTTCTCCCCGTGTCTGCGTGGGTTTCTTCCAGGTGCTCCGGTTTCCTCCCACAGTCCAAAGCTGTGTAGGTTAGGTGGATTGGCCATGCTAAATTGCCCCTCAGTGTCCAAAGATGTGTAGGTTAGGTAGATTAGCCATGCTAAATTGCCCCTCAGTGTCCAAAGATGTGTAGGTTAGGTGGATTGGCCATGTTAAATTGCCCCCTCAGTGTCCAAAGATGTGTAGGTTAGGTGGATTGGCCATGTTAAATTGCCCTTCAGTGTCCAAAGATGTGTAGGTTAAGTGGATTGGCCATGTTAAATTGCCCCTTAGTGTCCAAAGATGTGGGGTTAGGTGGATTGCCATGCTATTGCCCCTCAGTGTCCAAAGATGTGTAGGTTAGGTGATTGGCTATGCTAAATTGCCCCTCAGTGTCCCAAAGATGTGTAGGTTAGGTAGATTGGCTATGCTAAATTGCCCTTCAGTGTCCAAAGATGTGTAGGTTAGGTGGATTGGCCATGTTAAATTGCCCCTTAGTGTCCAAAGATGTGCGGGTTAGGTGGATTGGCCATGCTAAATTGCCCCTCAGTGTCCAAAGATGTGTAGGTTAGGTGGATTGGCCATGCTAAATTGCCCCTCAGTGTCCAAAGATGTGCGGGTTAGGTAGATTGGCCACGCTAAATTGCCCCTCAGTGTCCAAAGATGTGCAGGTTAGAAGGATGGCAAATCTATAGAGTATACACAGTAAAAAGTCTCACAGCACTAAGTTAAAGTGCAACCAGTTTATTTGATAGTAAACCAACAAACTTGTGAGTTTACTATGAAATAAACTGGTTAGGCTTTAACCTGGTCAGACTGTGTGGACCCACTCCGACGCCGGAATCTCCGCATGGAGTTCGCAGGGATGGGACGTAGGAGAGGGGCCTGGCTGGGATGCTGTGTCAGAGAGTGGGTACAGATCTGGATGGGCCGAATGGCCTGCTCTGCATTGCGGGGCTTTTCCAGGATGCCAGATCCTCCCTGATTTTCCTGGTCCGGCTGTGCATCTTGTTTTCTCATCCTGCTTTCCAAATCCCTCCCTGACACCGATCTTCGGAACTTGCTCCAACAATATTCCAAAATGCCTACCTCCGTTCAGTTCCCACCTCTACCCGCGATCCCTGTCCATGTTTATAGATCTATGGATTAAAAACCAAATTTGAGACAATTTAGGGAGAATTTGTTTTGCCAATTAGCCTAAGAGCACATCTTTGGGATGTGGGAGGAAACCGGAGCACCGGAGAAAACCCACGCAAGCACAGGGAGAATGCGCAAACTCCCACAGACACAGGCCCAAATCCACGTATCTGCACAGCACAGCGATAGTCACTGAGCTGTCGTGTTGCCCATCAAATGGTCCAGGTCAAGCGTACACTAACGACGTGAAGCACTAGGATACTCTCAAAAAAAATCCAAGAGCAGCCCTCTCACGACCCATCGCGTGTATGCCCCTCGTTAGACAACAAGGTGGAACAAAGCACCTGTAGGATAAAAACAAGTACATCAATATCATCATCTATTTACACACTTCCCAGGGACTCCCAAGGCTCATGATCCCTATTTTAAATCACTCCAGAGTAACTCCAGAATTACAACTCTACTAATGACCCATTTAAATAACTCCAGAGTGCCTGCCTCCACCACTTTACTTGGCAGCGCATTCCATACCCCCACCACCCTCTGTGTGAAAAAACTCCCTCTAACATCCAAATTATACCTTACCCCCCTCACTCTAAGCCCGTGACCCCTTGTGCTATTTGAGTCCATCCTAGGAAAAAGCTTAACCCTGTTTACTCTATCTATACCCTCATAATCTTGTACACCTCTATTAGATCTCCTCTAAGTCTACGTCTTTCTAAGGAAAACAGCCCCAATTTGCCTAACCTCTCCTCGTAACTCAGACCTTCCATACCAGGCAGCATCCTGGTAAATCTCCTCTGCACTCTCTCCAGTGTCTCCACGTCCTTCCGGTAGTAAGGCGACCAGAACTGGACGCAGTATTCCAACTGAGGTCTGACCAACGTTTTATACATCTGCAACATCTTGATTTTTAACTTTCCTACCCAGTTTTACTCCCTGAGTACGCCCAGTGTCCCAGTTATCCTAGATTTATACTCCTTAAACAGAGGAGAGGCGATGGCCTAGCGGCATTATCGTTAGGCTATTAACCCAGACTAACGTTCCGGGGTTCAAATCCCGCCACAGCAGATGGTGGAATTTGAATTTAGTAAAAAATATCCGGAATTAAGACTCTACTGATGACCCATTGTCGGAAAAACCCACCTGGTTCCCTTTCGGGAAGGAAATCTGCCGTGCTTACCCCGGTCTGGCCTACGTGTGGCTCCAGAGCCATAGCCAATGTGGTCGACTCGCAACTGCCCCTCCAAGGGGCAACAAGGGACGGGCAATAAATGCTGGCCCAGCCAGCCATGCCCACCAATTCAATACAGTGAAATTAATTAAACAGAAATGGGTTGGGTGGCCGAGGAGGAGATGTCTCTACGTGGCTTGCTTTCAATAATTCACGTGTTGGAATGTTTAGCAATGTGTTCAGGCCTGCGGTGCGAATGCAAATTGTTGTTTATGTTTCATCCCAGCTGGTTTGGGATGGGCCCGGGAGGTGCCAGAGTCTGGGTTGGTGATCATCTTCTTTTTAGCTGCGCCAGCCCAAAGTGGGGTAAATGAACTCCTCTGCCTCCCCGTCGAATGCCCTGGAGGTGAGGGGGGTGGGGGGTGGGGGTGGGGGGGGGGGGGGGGTGGGGGTGTGGGGGGGGGGGGGAGGGGTTGGGGGGGGGGGAGGGGTGGGGGGGGGGTGGCTGTGGGCAAGCTCAAAGGAGATGTGACAGGCACGTTCGTGACATTAAGTTGGATGGCACAGCGGGTAGTTTCGGCTGCCTCAGAGAGCCAGGGATCCGGGTTCGATTCCCAGCTCGGGTCACTGTCTGCGTGGAGCCCCCCCACAAAACTGCATGGGTTTCCTCCAGATGCTCCGGTTTCCTCCCACAGTCCAAACTGTGCAGGTTAGGGGGATTAGCCATGCTGAATTGCCTTTTAGTGTCCAAAGATGTAATCTCCCTGACACTAAGGGGCAATTTAACATGACCAATCCACATAACCTACACATCCTTGGACACTAAGGGGCAATTTAGCATGGCCAATCCACCTAACTATACATCCTTGGACACTAAGGGATAATTTACCATGGCCAATTCCCCTAATCTACACATCCTTGGACACTAAGGGACAATTTAGCATGGCCAATTCTCCTAACCTACACATCTTTGGACACTAAGGGATAATTTACCATGGCCAATTCCCCTAATCTACACATCCTTGGACACTAACAGGGAATTTAGCATGACCAATCCACCTAATCTGCACAAGCTTTGGACTGTGGGAGGAAACCGGAGCACCCGGAGGAAACTCACACAGACACAGGGAGAATGTGCAAACTCCACACAGACAGTGACCCGAGGCTGGAACTGAACCTGGGTCCCTGGCGCTGTGAGGCAGCGGTGCTAACGAGTGGGCCACTGTGGTTATATATTTTGACTGAAAAATGTTGGAATTAGTCTGATGCACGAAGGCTCCTTAGGTAGTACTCATAACTTCTCCCATCTAGAAGAACAAGGCGCAGCAGATCCTAGGAACACCCCCCTACTTGGAAGTTCCTACTTGGAAGTTGAACATCCTACTTGAACATCCTACTTGGAAGTTCCCCTCCAAGTCACTCAGTATCCTGAACTTGGAAGTAGATTGGCCATTCCTTTTTACACAGAGGAACTCGTTGCAGAGGGCAGTGGAAGCAGATATGTTTGTGAGTTTTAAGGGGTGTTTGGACAAATACATGAATAGGATGGGAATGGGGGGACATGGTGCCCAGAAAGGGTCAGCAGTTTTAGTTACGTCGGGCTTGGAGGGGCCTGTGCTGTAATTTTCTTTGATCCTCGTACAGACAGATGCTGGCGGCATCCAGACCCCATGTATGATTTGGAAAACAGAAAGGGGGGGAGGAGGGATTGGGTTATTGGGGGACTGGGGTAACTATGTGCAGTTTTGGTCGAGGAAGGATATATTGGCCTTGCAGAGAAGGTTCACTAGGCCGATACCGGAGATGAGGGCGTTGGATTATGAGGAGAGACTGAATAGGCTAGGTTTGTTGGAGTTTAGAAGGCTGAGAGGGGATCTTATAGAGACGTATAAGATAATGAAGGGGATGGATAGGGTAGAGGTTGAGAGACTCTTCCCGCTTAGCAAAGATAGCAGGACTAGAGGGCACAGCCTCAAGATTAGGGGAGGTTATTCAGATCGGAGTTGCAGAGGGGTTTCTTCACGCAGAGGGTGGTGAATCTTTGGAATTCGCTGCCTGATGAGGTGGTGGAGGCTTCCTCGCTGAATATGTTCAAGAGTGGATAGGTTTTTGATTGACAAGGGAATTATGGGGAGAAAGCGGGGAAGTGGAACTGAACCACTTCAGATCAGCCACGATCTTATTGAATGGCGGGGCAGGCTCGAGGGGCCTGCTCCCGCTCCTATTTCTTATGTTATTTAATTTGACAATGATAATGATTCAGGAAGCAGAGGCTCCTCCTGCTCCTCGCCTGGCTGTTTCTCTGCGACGCCCACCTTGCAAGTTGCGAGCAAACCTTGCCACACAACCCAAGCTGGGTAGGGAGAGATTATTCCACACGGCCCCTCCTGTGGGTTATATTTTCTGGTGTTGTGACCGTCTGTTTACCAGGATTTAGCTGGGTTAGTCAGCTGCCGTGACTCACACGGAGGTGTTGCTAGCCAGTGTGGACTTGTTTGTGGAAAAGCTGACAGTCTCCCTGAGAGCAGCTGCTTAGATCAGCATCAAAGCCCGTCGTAACTCTAGTAATGATATTACTCAGAAGGCCTCGTTCTGCCACTAACTCGCCGTCAAGCCAATTGCCACAAAAGGGATTTCTCCAAAACTCTTTCTCAGCAAGGAGATTCTTGTTTTTGGCCCTGGGGGCCTGACCCTCGCTGAGGCTTTTCCGCATGAAGAAGGGATGCAATTTCTGAAAGCTCGTGGGTTTATTATCGAGTAACACGGTTGGACTTTAACCTGGGGCCACAGCAGAGTGTAACCGGACGGGAGAATCCTCTCAATGTCAGCCCTGTCCGACGTGATGTCATTGCTGGGATATCGGAGTAATTCCCTCTCACTCTATTCCCGAGAGGAAATTTGCTCCGCGGCCAGCTTGGGGGTCATTTTTTTTCTTGCCGCTTCCACTCTCCCTCATACCCGGGGCCAGCGTGGTGGCGTGGTGGTTAGCACCGCTGCCTCACAGCGCCAGGGATCCAGGTTCGATTCCCGGCTTGGGTCACTGTCCGTGCGGAGTTCGTACGTTCTCCCCGTGTCTGCGTGGATTTCCTCCAAGAGGTGCGGTTGGGTGGATGCTAAGTTGACCCTTAGCGTCAGGGAGGCTAGCGAGGGTAAATGCATGGGGGTTATGGGAATGGAGGCTGGGGTAGGATTGTGTTCGGTGCAGACTCAATGGGCCGAATAGCCTCCTTTTGCACCGTAAGATTCTATGATTCTAGTGCCTCCCCCCATATCCACATTCTGACCCCCTCCTCCATATCCACACTGCATCCTCCCCCCATATCCACATTCTGACCCTCTCCCCATATCCACACTGCTTCCTCTCCCTCCATATTCACATATGGAGGACGAGCACATATGCGTCCTCTCCCCATATCCACATTCTGACCCTCTCCCCCATATCCACACTGCGTCCTTCCCCCATATCCACATTCTGACCCTCTCCCCCTATCCACACTGCGTCCTTCCCCCATATCCACATTCTGACCATCTCCCCCATAACCACACTGCGTCCTTCCCCCATATCCACATTCTGACCGTCTCCCCCATATCCACACTGCGTCCTTCCCCATATCCACATTCTGACCCCTCCCATATCCACACTGCGTCCTTCCCCCATATCCACATTCTGACCGTCTCCCCCATATCCACACTGCGTCCTTCCCCAATATCCCATTCTGACCGTCTCCCCCATATCCACACTGCGTCCTCCCCCATATCCACATTCTGACCCTCTACTCCATATCCACACTGCGTCCTTCCCCAATATCCACATTCTGACCGTCTCCCCCATATCCACACTGCGTCCTTCCCCCATATCCACATTCTGACCGTCTCCCCCATATCCACACTGCGTCCTCCCCCCATATCCACATTCTGACCCCCTCCCCCATATCCACACTGCGTCCTCCCCCCATATCCACATTCTGACCCTCTCCCCCATATCCACACTGCGTCCTCCCCCCATATCCACATTCTGACCCCCTCCCCCATATCCACACTGCGTCCTCCCCCCATATCCACATTCCTGACCCTCTACTCATATCCACACTGCGTCCTTCCCCCATATCCACATTCTGACCGTCTCCCCCAAATCCACACTGCGTCCTCCCCCCATATCCACATTCTGACCCCCCCCATATCCACACTGCGTCCTCCCCATACCCACATTCTGACCCTCTCCCCCATATCCACACTGCGTCCTCCCCCCATATCCACATTCTGACCCTCTACCCCATATCCACACTGTATCCTCCCCCTGCTATATCCACATTGTTTCCCTGCCTTCATATCCACATCTCTGTCTCTCTCTCTCTCTCTGCAGGGGCAGAACCATCTACCTTCCATTAACAAAAGTCCTTAAACGCCCCCACCCCGCCCACCCGGATCTCACTGACTGTTCCCTGCGATCCGGAGTAAAAAGAGGATGGCAGAGGCGCCACCTCCGTCATGCCCGGATGCCCCAGGGGTGTAATTAGCGATGGATGGACATCCTGTTCCAGTCCAGAATGTTCCGAGAGTTACTGCCAGTGCTAACATTCCCTCCCTCGGGGGATAGGCACCACTGCGCGGAGCGGCAGATATTCCTGTAACGTTTTGTTCAAGCAAAGAATTCTAATGTCCTTTGGCACTGGGCGAATGGTGTCCGTCACCAATAACACCCCCTCCAGCTGCACTGAATCGAGGTGAGCAGAGATAGGGTAGAAAAGAAAGATTTGTTTCCCCCCAAGCTGAGGGGAGCGGGGGGGAAATTATCAGGGGGCCATAAACTTAAGGAAAGATTTCTTCCGGGTGCTCCCACAGTCTGAATGACGTGCTGGTTAGGGAGCATTAGGTGAATTCTCCCTCAGTGTTACAGGAGTGTGGTGACTAAAGTTCATTTATTAGTGTCACAAGTAAGCGTAGATTAACGCTGCAATGAAGTTGTGGTGAAGATCCCTTCCCCGTCGTCACACTCCTGTTCGGCTACGCTGAGAGGGAATTTAGCATCCCGCCTTAACCAGCGCGTCTTTTGGACTGTGGGAGGAAACCAGAGCACCCGGAGGGAAACCCGCGCGGAGACGGGGAGAATGTGCAAACTCCGCACTGAGCCAAGCCGGGAATCGAACCCGGGTCTCTGGCGCTGTGAGGCCACCGTGCTAACCATCGTGCCACCCCTGTGTCAGGGATATTCATTTGGTGGCACGGTGGCACAGTGGGTTAACACTGCTGCTTCACAGCTCCAGGGACCCGGGTTCGATTCCCAGCTCGGGTCACTGTCTGTGTGGAGTTTGCACATTCTCCTCGTGTCTGCGTGGGTTTCCTCCGGGCACTCCGGTTTCCTCCCACAGTCCAAAGATGTGCAGGTTAGGTTGATTGGCCGTGCTAAAAATTGCCCCTCAGTGTTAAAGGGATTAGTGGGTAAAACACGTAGGGGTACGGGGATGGGTTTGGGCGGGATTGTGTTCAGTACAGACTCAATGGGCCGAAGGGCCTCTTTCTGCTCTGTAGAGTTCTATGATTCACAGTAACTTCATTGCAGTGTTAATGTAAGCCAACTTGTGACAATAATGAATAAATAAACTTTCACTTTTACGTAAGGAGAATTTTGCGGTTGATTGGCTGTGCTAAAAATTGCCCAGGGATGTGTAGGTTAGAGGGATTAGTGGGTAAATATGTGGGGATGGTGGGATTGTGGTCAGCGTAGACATGATGGGCTGAATGGCCTCTCTCCATACTGTGCGGATTCTGTGAGTCTGTGTAGCAGTATATTCTACACTGTCCCCTTTCCTTCCTCCCTATGAACGGTATGCTTTGTCTGTATAGTTCATAAGAAACAATACTTTTGACTGTACCCCAATAATAAATCAAATCCAATCAAATAGACCTTTCTGTCAATGTGGATTTGACAAACTATCTGGAGTTTTTCTGAGGGCAGGATAGATAAATGTGAATCTGTGGATGTAGTATATTTAACTTTTCCCACATGAGGTTAGTGAGCAAGATGCCCGGGATGAGGGGTAACATGTTGGCCTGGAGTGAGGATTGAATGATCAGGCAGGAAACAGAGAGTAGGAATAAATTAGTCTTTTTCAAGACTCGTGGGGTAATGCGGGGATCGGTGCTTGGGCCCCAACTATTCACAATGTACCTCAATGAGTTGGATGAGGGAACCCAATTTCTAAGCTTAATGATGACCTGGTGGGAATGTTGGGGGGGGGGGAGGGAGATGTTGCGAGGATTCGAAGTGATTGAGTGAGTGGCCAAATACACAGCAGATTCCGTACCATGTGGATGAGTGCGAAGTTATCCATTTCAGACTGGTGTCTGTACTGGTTGGAGTTTGGGAGGCTGAGGGGGGGGGAATTCTTATAGAGACATACAAGATAATGAAGGGGCTAGATAGGGTAGAGGTAGAGAGATTCTTCCTCTTCGAAAGGAAACCAGAACTAGAGGGTACAGCCTCAAAATAAGGGAGCGGGACAGTTTAGAGCGGATTTGAGGAGGAACTTCTTCACTCAAAGGGGTGGTGAATCTCTGGAATTCTCTTCCCATTGAAGTGGTGGAGGCTCCCTCGCTGAATATATTTGAGTCACGGGTAGATAGGTTTCTGATAGACAAGGGAGAAAGCGGGAACTGATCCACTTCAGCTCAGATATGATCTTATTGAATGGCGGGGCAGGCTCGGGGGGCTGGATGGCCGACTCCTGCTCCTATTTCTTATGTTCTTATGACAGAGAGTGTTATTTAAATGGGGATAGACTGGGGAATGTTGATGTACAAGGAGATTTGGGTGTCCCAGTACACCCATGATTGAAAGCGAGCAGCAAACAGTTATAGAGTCATCGAGGTTTACAGCATGGAAACAGGCCCTTCGGCCCAACTTTTCCATGCTACCCTTTTTTTTACCCATAAGCTTGTCCCAATTGCCCACATTTGGCCCATATCTCTCTATACCCATTTTACCCAATGGAACTGTCTAAATGATTTTTAAAAGACAAAATTGTACGCACCCCTACTTGTTCCAGACTCTCATTAGCCTCTGTGTGAGAAAAACTACCCCTCTGGACCCTTTTGTATCTCTCCCCTCTCATCTTAAACCTGTCCCCTCTACTTTTAGACTCCCCTACCTCTGGGAAAAGATATTGACCATCTAGCTGATCCGTGCCCCTCATTATTTTACAGACCTTTGTAAGATCACCCCTTGGCCTCTAGCTCAGCAGGCAAGTGGTACGTTGGCGTTCATTGCAAGAGGGTCTGAGTACAGGAGCCAGCAAGTGGAGAAGGTAGTCAAGAAGGCGTACGACATGCTTGAATTCAATGCCGGCGCATTGAGTTTAAAAATTGGCAAGTCGCGTTGCAGCTTTATAGAATGTTAGTTAGGCCGCACTTGGAATATGGTGTTCAGTTCAGTCACCACACTGCCAGCAAGGATGCGGAGGCTTTGGCGAGGGGTGCAGAAAGGGTTTACAGGGTGTTCCTGGTACGGAGGGCATTAGCTATGAGGAGAGGTTGGAGAAACTTGGTTTGTCCTCACTGGAATGTTGAGGAGAGACCTGATAGAAGTCTACGAGATTATGAGAGGCAGGGTGGACAGTCAGGAGCATCTTCTTCCCAGGGTGGAAGAGTCAATTACCGGGAGGGGGAGGGGGAGGGGGGCACAGGTTTAAGGTGCAAGGGGCAAGGTTTAAAAGAAATACACGAGGCAGATTTTTTACACAGAGAGTGCCTGGAACTCGTTGCCGGGGATGGATATGGATACGGTAGTGACTTTTATTAAGGGGCATCTGGACAAGTACACGTATGAGATGGGAATAGAGGCATACGGTGCCTGGGAGGGGATTGTAGTTCAGTCAGGCAGCCAGGCATGGAGGGCCAAAGGGCCTGTCCCTGTGCTGTAATTTGCTTTACTCTTAACTGCAACTGTACAGGGCCTTGGTGAGGCTACACCTGCTGTATTTTGGTCCCCTTATTGAAGAGAAGATATACTCAGTAGGGGGAATGCAGTGAAAGACTCATTCCTGGGAAGGCAGGATTGCCGTTCGAGGAGAGGTTGGGTCGACCGGGCCCTGTATTCAGCAGAGTTTAGAGGAATGTGTCCGGGGTGGGGGTGGGGAGTCTAATCGAACCATATAAAATTCTGACGGGATCGGACAGACTGGTTGTAGAGACATTGTCTCCTCTTGCTCGGGGTGAAGGGATGGGGGGGTAGGATCCAGAACAAGAGGGGGGGGGTCACAGTCTTAGGGGGTAGGCCATTTGGGACAGAGGTGAGGAGAAATTTCTTCAACCAGAGAGTGATGAACCAGAGGAATTCTTGACTGCAGAAAGAAACGGAGGTCAAATCAATGACATTCTGGGTTGGATTAGATAAGTTTCCTTTTGCCGTTTTATTTCAGACTCCCATTGGGGCAGTCCCCTGTCATTTTTTATTTAATTTATTGATGTTTGTTTTATTATTAAGAGTAGAACAAGGGGACATCCATCCTTCCATGTTGTGTGGGCGCACTGCAGAGAGAGTACATCATCATCACTGCCCCACCACCACATAGAACATAGAGCACTACAGCACAAACAGGCCCTTCAGCCCACATGTTGTGCCGATCATATCAGTATCTACCAGGCCATAGAACTATCTGTAACTCCCAATCCCATTTAATCCCAAATACTCATCCAGAAGTCTCTTAAAAGACCCCAGCGAGTTCGCCTCCACCACCACTGACGGCAACCGATTCCATTCACTCCCCACCCTCTGAGTGAAAAACTTACCTCTAACATCTCCTCTGTACTTGCCCCCCAGCACCTTAAACCTGTGTCCTCTCGTAGCGACCATTTCAGCCCTGGGAAATAGCCTCTGAGAATCCACTCTATCTATTCCTCTCATTCCTCATCATTCCCCCCCCTCCTCCTCCTGGCGAGAATAACATTTCCGGTTAGTGAACTATGGGGTTGCACACCTTTGGAGGCTAAGGGGCAATTTAGCATGGCCAATCCACCTCACGTGGGTGGAGGTAGAAGTGGAGGTAGAGGTGGGAGGTGGAGGTGAGATGGAGCTGGAGGTTGGGGTGAGGGTGGAGGTGGAGGTGGAGGTGAAGATGAAGTTAGAGGTGGAGGGGGAGGAGGTGGAAGTGGAGGCGGAGCTGGAGGCGGAAGTGGGGGTAGGGGCGGAGGTGGAGGCGGGGGTGAAGATGGAGGCGGAGGTGGAGGTGGAGGGGGAGGAGGCGGAGGTGGAGGCAGAGGTGGAGGTTGAGGTGGAGGTGGAGGCGGAGGCGGAAGTGGAGGCGGAGGGCTTCATTGGGACACAGGTTCAAATCCCACCCCCAGGCAGCCGGTAGAATTTGATTGAATACAATCCGGAATTGAAAACTCGTCTCGGTAAGAGTAACCGTGACAATAATCACCAATTGTCAGAAAAACCCATCTGGTTCACTAAGGTTCCTTCAGGGAAGGAAATCTGCTGTCCTTACCCAGTCTGGCCTACATGTGACTCCAGAGTCACAGCGATGGGGTTACCCTCTGAGATAATTTAGCTACAGGATGGTTAGAGATGGGACAACGCTTGCCAACAATACATGAAAATAATGCTGCGTTCCCATAAATAAACCCACGAGAAAGATTCCTAACTAATTTCATTCAGTCTGTGTAAGAGAAGGATTTTAAAATATTTCTTTGTGGATATGGATGTCACGGGCTGGGCTTTATTTCTCATTCCTAGTTGCCCTTTGATAAGTTGCTGGTGAGCTCAATGATTTTCTAGACAACTTAGAGAGTATTGGAGAGTGAGCCACATTACCTTGCTCTTTGATTTGATTTATTACTCTCACATATACAGTAAAAAGTATTGTTTCTCGAATGCTATACAGACAAAGAGTATAGGGCTAATGGTAGGGCTCTTAATAGTGTTGAGGAACAGAAGGATCTTGGTGTATGTGTCAATAGATCCCTGAAAGTAGGCAGTCAAGTGGATAAAGTTTTTAAGAAGGCATATGGAGTCTTAGCTTTTATTGGTAGGGGGATTGAATTTAGGAGCCGCAGCATCATGTTGCAACTGTACAAAACTCTAGTGCGGCCGCACTTGAGTATTGTGTGCAGTTCTGGTCGCCACATTATAAGAAAGATGTGGAGGCATTGGAGAGGGTACAGAGGAGGTTTACCAGGATGTTGCCTGGTATGGAGGGCAGGTCCTATGAGGAGAGGTTGAAGGATTTGAGGTTGTTTTCGTTAGAAAGGAGGCGGCTAAGAGGGGATCTTATTGAAGCATATAAGAGGATTAGAGGTTTAGATAGGGTGGACAGTGATAGCCTTTTTCCTAGGATGGAGAATGCTAGCACGAGGGGACACAGCTTTAAATTAAGGGGTATGAGTTATAGGACGGATATCAGAGGTCGGTTCTTTACTCAAAGAGTGATTAGGGAGTGGAATGCCCTGCCTGCAGCTGTTGTAGATGCGCCAAGTTTGGTGGCGTTTAAGAGGTTAGTTGATAAGTATCTGGATGAGAAGGGAATGGTTTAGTTAGGAGGGGCATTGCTTTTTATTTTGGTCGGCACAACATCGAAGGCTGAAGGGCCTGTTCTGTGCTGTATTGTTCTATGTTCTATGTTCTAAAGCATACCACTCATAGAGAAGGAAAGGAGAGGGTGTAGAATGTAGTGTTACGGTCATAGCTAGGGTGTAGAGAAAGAACAACTTAATGCAAGGTAGATCCATTTAAACTCGTTGTTTATTCAGCAGGATAAGGATCACTCACTGTGTAACTGTACAGAGTCACTGTTTATTCAGCAGGGTAAGGATCACTCACTGTGTAACTGTACAGAGTCACTGTTTATTCGGCAGGGTAAGGATCACTCACTGTGTAACTGTACAGAGTCACTGTTTATTCAGCAGGGTAAAGATCACTCACTGTGTAACTGTACAGAGTCACTGTTTATTCAGCAGGGTAAGGATCGCTCACTGTGTAACTGTACAGAGTCAGTGTTTATTCAGCAGGGTAAGGATCACTCACTGTGTAACTGTACAGAGTCACTGTTTATTCAGCAGGGTAAGGATCACTCACTGTGTAACTGTACAGAGTCACTGTTTATTCAGCAGGGTAAGGATCACTCACTGTGTAACTGTACAGAGTCACTGTTTTATAGAATGAATTAGGTTTGACTGGGAGAGTTCCAGAGAGATATTGTGAGATATGAATGTGTGTGTATATCAGCTGCTCCATCTCCCCATTATCTCCATTTCCAATCTCAACTGCATTCTGATCCTTACCACAATCCTGCTGCCAATCAAATGCCAAACAGGAAGGTCAGAGTTGAACTTCAGAGGGCAGGAAAAGGTCAATGTCAGAGTCTTGAGTCAGAACGTGTTGGAATGTCTGCACTGTGTTCGAGATTTCTCTCTGTTATCCCCCAGCCTTTCCCAGGATCAGTCCTGGATATTCTGTGTCTCATATTGGCTGCAATTGTTTATCGACACAAAGACACAAGATTCTGTCTTCCTTTCCCTCTTTGCATCTGTTTATTTCCTCTATCCCTCCCTCTCTCTCTCTCTTTTTCTCTCTGTCTTGCTATTTCACTCTCACACTCTCTCTTTCTCTCTCTCTCTCTGTCCGTCTCACTCACTGTCTCACTCACTCTCTCGTGCCGTCTCCCTCATTCTGACACTAAACACCCGTCTCTCCCTCTCTCACACACACACACTCCCTCTGCTTCTGTCACTCTCTATCATTCTCTGCCTCTGTATTTCAATCTGTGCTTTTCCTCTCTCTCTCTCTCTCTCTCTGACTCCCTCCATCTTTTTCCCTCTCTTTGCTCCTCCATCTGTCTCGCTGTGTTTTGTTCTCCCTCTGTCTCATTCGCTCTCTGTCTCTCCCTGTGCCCCCCTCCCTCTTTCTCTCTCTCACTCATATATATTTCTGTATCCTCCTTTTCTTTTCTTTGTCTGTCTCTGACTTTCTCTCCCTCCCTCTCCCTTTTTCTCTTACTCTGTTCCTCTGTTTTACTTTCTCTCTCTTTCTCTCTCTCTTTCTATCACTCAGCCTGTTTCTCTCTCTTTAATCTCTCTCTATCTCAGTCTATTCCTCTCTCTCTTTATCTCTTGGTCTATTTCTCTCTCCCTCTCTCTCTCTCTATCTCTCAGTCTATTTCTCTCTCTCTCTCTCTCAATCTCTTCCTCTCTCTCTCCCTCTCTCTATCCCTCAGTCTGTTTTTCTCTCTCTCTCTCTATCTGTGTATCTCTATCTCTCAGTCTATTTCTCTCTGTCTCTGTATATCTCAGTCTGTTCCTCTTTCTCTCTCTCTCTTTCTCTCTCTCTCTCTCCTCTCTATCCCTCGGTCTATTTCTCTCTCTCTCTCTCTCTATCTCAGTCTGTTTCTCTCTTCTCTCTATCTCTCAGTCTGTTTCTCTCTTCTCTTTATCTCTCAGTCTGTTCCTCTCTCTCACTCTCTTTTTCTCTCTCTCTCTCTCTATCTCTCAGTCTGTTTCTCTCTTCTCTTTATCTCTCAGTCTGCTCCTCTCTCTCACTCTCTTTTTCCCTCTCTATCTCTCAGTCTATTTCTCTCTCTCTCTCTCTCTCTTTCTCTCTCTCAGTCTGTTCCTCTCTCTCTCCAGTCCTTTGCCTCCTTCCCTGAGGTGGTCTTTCCCTAGGGTTTGAACACATTCCCAGATGTCCCGGCTGAGGTGTGAATTGCTGAGATCCCCTATGGAAGCAGTCAAGCTCTGTTGCTTTTGAAAGAGCTTCAAACTCGAAGGCTTATCAATTTGTCCAGCTGAGGTAGCATCTCTCGTATCTCTGAATAACCAGCTGTCAAACCCTCAAACAAATAGATCTCAGATTCTGATGCTGATAGAATGTTAACTGACCGCTTCCCTCTTTGCCCTTAACCTACTTTCTGCTTTTGTGTTTGCGAGCGTACACCAGCTCTGGGTGTGAGTGTGAGCAATGGCGCAGAGCAGGGCAAGGGGGCGGTGAGGGGGGGTGGTTAATGTGGGTGCCAGAACCAACACGCATGATATACCAGTGTTAGCCACATGCCAAAACCAGAACTCATGGAGATATCCGCATCGCGTGTTGCAGTGCCCCCCTTCCCCCACCATCCCTTAGACATCCCAGATCCCACCTCCACCCACCCCACCACCTCCTCCCCCACACACTCCACCCCCTACCCCCACTCCTCAGTCGAACAAGTCAACACTTCCACTCACATTTATTCCACACAGTGAATCCAATCTCTGCCCAGTGTCCACAGACTCTGTACATAACTCGTGTACACGATTCAATCTTGTGCGTACGCGTGTCTTCCTTGCGTACCCCAGTCTGTGCTCATGTACACGGTGCCTCCTTGCGTACCCCAGCCTGTTCTCATGTACACGGTGCCTCCTTATGTACCCCAGTCTGTTCTCATGTACACGGTGCCTCCTTGCGCACCCCAGTCTATCCTCATGTACACAGTGCCTCCTTGCATACCCCAGTCTATCCTCATGTACGTGGTGCCTCCTTGCGTACCCCAGTCTGTGCTCATGCACACAGTGCCTGCTTGCGTACCCCAGTCTGTGCTCATGTACACCATGCCTCCTTGCGTACCCCAGTCTATCCTCATGTACACGGTGCCTCCTTGCGTACCCCAGTCTATCCTCATGTACACGGTGCCTCCTTGCGTACCCCAGCCTGTTCTCATGTACACGGTGCCTCCTTATGTACCCCAGTTTATCCTCATGTACACCGTGCCTCCTTGCGTACCCCAGTCTATCCTCATGTACATGGTGCCTCCTTGCGTACCCCAGTCTATCCTCATGTACATGGTGCCTCCTTGCGTACCCCAGTCTATCCTCATGTACATGGTGCCTCCTTGCATACCCCAGTCTATCCTCATGTACATGGTGCCTCCTTGCGTACCCCAGTCTGTTCTCATGTACACCGTGCCTCTTTGCGTACCCCAGTCTATCCTCATGTACACAGTGCCTCTTTGCGAACCCCAGTCTATCCTCATGTACACGGTGCCTCCTTGCGTACCCCAGTCTGTTCTCATGTACATGGTGCCTCCTTGCGTACCCCAGTCTATCCTCATGTATATGGTGCCTCTTTGCGTACCCCAGTCTATCCTCATGTACACCGTGCCTCCTTGCGTACCCCAGTCTATTTTCATGTACATGGAGCCTGCTTGCGTACCCCAGTCTGTGCTCATGTACACCGTGCCTCCTTGCGTACCCCAGTCTATCCTCATGTACACGGTGTCTCCTTGCGTACCCCAGTCTATCCTCATGTACACGGTGCCTCCTTGCATACCCCAGCCTGTTCTCATGTACACGGTGCCTCCTTATGTACCCCAGTTTATCCTCATGTACACCGTGCCTCCTTGCGTACCCCAGTCTATCCTCATGTACACAGTGCCTCTTTGCGAACCCCAGTCTATCCTCATGTACACGGTGCCTCCTTGCGTACCCCAGTCTGCTCTCATGTACATGGTGCCTCCTTGCGTACCCCAGTCTATCCTCATGTACATGGTGCCTCTTTGCGTACCCCAGTCTATCCTCATGTACACCGTGCCTCCTTGCGTACCCCAGTCTATTTTCATGTACATGGAGCCTCCTTGCGTACCCCAGTCTGTGCTCATGTACATGGTGCCTCCTTGCGTACCCCAGTCTATCCTCATGTACATGGTGACTCCTTGTGTACCCCAGTCTATCCTCATGTACACGGTGCCTCCTTGCGTACCCCAGTCTGTTCTCATGTACACGGTGCCTCCTTATGTACCTCAGTCTATCCTCATGTACACGGTGCCTCCTTGCGTACCCCAGTCTATCCTCATGTACATGGTGACTCCTTATGTACCCCAGTCTATCCTCATGTACACAGTGTCTCCTTGCGTATCCCAGTCTATTCTCATGTACATGGTGCCTCCTTTCATACCCCAGTACATTCTCATGTACACGGCTTGCCTTGCGTCCACGGAATGTTGTCATGTACACAGTATCTCCTCATGTGGCCGGTGGGGGGGAGGGGGGTGGTGGAACGGTGGCACACTGGTTAGCACTGCCACTTCACAGCTCCAGGGTCCTGGGTTCGATTCCCAGCTCGGGGTCAGTGTCTGCACGGCGTTTGCACATTCTCCCCGTGTCTGCGTGGGTTTCCTCCAGATGCTCCGGTTTCCTCCCACAGTGCACTGATGCGCGGGTTGGGTTGATTGGCTGTGGTATTATTGCTCCTTAGTGACCAGGGATGTTATCATAGAATCATAGAGCCCAGAGTGCAGAAAGAGGCCCTTCAGCCCATCGAGTCTGCTCCAACCACAATCCCACCCAGGTCCAACCCCCATATCCCTACACATTTACCCACTAATCCCTCTAACCTACACATCCCAGGACACTAAGGGGTAATCTTCAGCACAGCCAATCAACCTAGATTAGCGGGTAAATGTGTAGGGATATGGGGGTAGGACCTGGGTGGGATTGTGGTCAGTGCAGACTCGATGGGCTGAATGACCTCTTTCTGCACTGTAGTGTTCCTACAAGCTTTGAATGTTCCCGTGTTTAGGTTTTTCCTATGGACATTTTGTCTCCTTGCGGTAAATAACGTGTAATAGGTGCTATAAAAATGCACAATTGAAATAATTTTGGAAAGGATTGTCGGCAGGGCCAGCATTTATTGCCCATCCCTAATTGCCCCCTTGGGAGGGTGGCGGTGAGCTGCCTTCTTGAACCCGCTGCAGTCCATGTGGTGTAGATACAGCCATGGTGCTGTTAGGGAGACAGTTCCGGGCTGGCAATCTTGCCGCGCCCAACTCCCCTCCCGACTCCCCAAAGCCTGTCCGCCATCTACAAGGCACAAGTCAGGAGTGTGACGGGAATAACCCCCACTCGCCCGGATGGGGTGCAGCTCCAACAACACTCAAGAAGTTCGACATCATCCAGGGCAAAGCAGCCCCGCCTGATTGGCGCCCCATCCAGAAGCGTTCACTCCCTCCACCCCCGACACACAGTGGCAGCCGTGTGTGTACCATCACGGCGCCAAGGACCCGGGTTCGATTCCCGCCTTGGGTCACTATCCATGTGAAGTCTGCACATTCTCCCTATGTCCGCGGGGCTTTCCCTTGGGTGCTCCCCACAGTCCGAAAGATGTGCTGGTCAGGGTGCTAAATTCTCACTCAGTGTACCCGAACAGGCGCCAGAGTGTGCCAATTACTTGAGTATTGTGCGCAGTTCTGGTCGCCTCACTATAGGAAGGATGTAGAGGCTATTGAAAGAGTGCAGAGGAGATTTACAAGGATGTTGCCTGGATTGGGGGGCAGGCCTTATGAAGATAGGTTGAGGGAACTCGGTCTCTTCTCCCTGGAGAGACGAAGGTTGAGAGGGGACCTGATAGACGTTTATAAAATGTTGAGAGGAATAGATAGGGTGTATTCTCGGAGGCTATTTCCCAGGGCTGAAATGATCACTACGAGAGGACACAGGTTTAAGGTGCTGGGGGGCAAGTACAGAGGAGATGTTAGGGGTAAGTTTTTCACTCAGAGGGTGGTGAGTGAATGGAATCGGCTGCCGTCGGTGGTGGTAGAGGTGAACTCGCTTTTAAGAGACTTCTGGATGAGTACATGGGATTGAGAGTTACAGATAGCTCTATGGCCTGGTAGGTATGGGTATGATCGGCACAACTTGTGGGCTGAAGGGCCTGTTTGTGCTGTAGTGTTCTATGACTAGGGGATTTTCACAGTAACAGCTTACTTGTGATGCTAATAAATAAGCTTTAAACTTTAACTCACCAAGGTATGTTAGGCAGAACCTTCATGATCACTCCCATCTAGAAGGACAAGGGGGAGCAGAGACATGAGAATACTGCCTGCAGGTTCCCCTCCAAACCACTCACCATCCTGACTTGGAAATATGTCTTTGATTTGATTTGATTTATTATTGTCACAAGCATTAACGTACAGTGAAAAGCATTGTTTCTCGCGCGCGTTGTGCAGACAAAGTTAACCATTCCATAGAGAAGGAAAGGAGAGAGTGCAGAGTGTAGCGTTACAGTCATAGCTAGGGTGTAGAGAAAGATCAACTTAATGCGAGGAGATCAATTCAAAAGTCTGACGGCAGCAGGGAAGAAGTCATTGATTGTGCGTGACCTCAGACTTTTGTATCTTTTTCCCGACGGAAGAAGGCGGAAGAGAGAATGTGTGGGGTCCTCAATTATGCCGGCTGCTTTTCCCGAGGCAGCGGGAAGTGTAGACAGAGTCAATGGATGGGGAGGCTGGTTTGTGTGATGGATTGGGCTACATTCCCATGGTAGGTTGATAAAAAAGGTGAAGGCGCATGGGATACAGGGCCAGGTATGTAGATGGGTTGAGAACTGGCTTGGGAGGAGGAGACAGCAGGTAGTAGTGGAAGGCTCTTTTTCCAACTGGAGGTCTGTCACTAGTGGTGTGCTAAGAACTCAGTAAGAATTTAGCAACACCAATTATTAATCCAACCGATTTATTTGATAGTAAAAAAGCGAGCTTTCAACACTCTTGTGTCTTCCTCAGGCAAGTGCAGTGTTCCAGAACACTGCACTTGCCTGAGGAAGACACAAGAGTGTTGAAAGCTCGCTTTTTTACTATCAAATAAATCGGTTGGATTAATAATTGGTGTTGCTAAATTCTTACTGAGTTCTTACCACCCCAATCCAACACCGGCATCTTTACATCATGACTAGTGGTGTGCCACAGGGCTCAGTACTAGGACCTCTTCTATTTGTGATTTATATAAATGACTTGGAAGAGGGGGTAGGTGGTGTGATCAGCAAATTTGCTGATGACACTAAGATGCTTGGATCGGCGGGGACTGAGGAGCAGTGCCAGGCAATACAACAGGACATAGATAGGCTGGTAGATTGGGCAGATAGATGGCAAATGGAATTTAATCTGAATAAATGCGAGGTGATGCATTTTGGCCGGAATAATGTAGAGGGGAGTTATAGGATAAAAGGTAAAACTATCTGGAGTATAGAGACGCAGAGAGACCTGGGGGTGCAGGTTCACAAGTCTCTGAAGGTGTCAGTACAGGTGGAGAAAGTGATAAAGAAAGTGTATGGTATGTTAGCCTTCATAGGAAGGGGTATAGAATACAAGAGTAGGAGTCTAATGTTGCAAGTGTATAGAACGTTGGTTAGGCCTCACTTGGAGTACTGCGTCCAGTTCTGGTCGCCGTACTACCGGAAGGATTTGGAGGCCCTGGAGACAGTGCAGAGGAGATTTACCAGGATGCTGCCTGGTATGGAAGGGCTGTCTTACGAGGAAAGATTGAAAACACTGGGGTTGTTTTCCCTTGAAAGACATCGGCTGAGAGGGGATCTTTTAGAGGTATATAAGATTATGAGGGGTATAGATAGAGTAAATGGTGGTAAGCTTTTTCCACCATTAGAATCGGATAGAACGAGGGGTCACGGCCTTAGGGTGAAGGGGGCTATGTATAAGACTAATATTAGAGGGCATTTTTTTCACACAAAGGGTAGTGGGGGTGTGGAATGCACTACCGAGTAAGGTGGTGGGAGCAGGCACGCTAGGGTTGTTTAAGGGTCTCTTGGACAGCCACATGAGCGGTCTGCAGATAGAGGGATATAGGGGGACTGTTTAAATACTTTATTTGTTTCCACAGGCTATTCGGTCCACCTTGTTGACCAACAAGGCGCATGCATTCGGCAGGTCGTGTGAGGGCTGCTCTTGGATGTTACTTCAGGAGTGGCCTAGTGCTTCACGTCGTTAGTGTATGCTTAAACTGGACCATCAGATGGCAACATGACAGCTCAGAGACTATCGCTGTTGCTGTGCAGACACATGGATTTGGGCCTGTGTCTGCGGGAGTTTGCGCGTTCTCCCCATGGTTTCGTGGGTTTTCTCCGGGTGCTCCGGTTTCCTCCCACATCCCAAAAATGTGCTCTTAGGCTGATTGGGTAACAAATTGTCCCTATATTGGTCTCTATATGTCATTAAGATGTTAGGACGGCGGCGCGGGCTCGTTGGGCTGAAGGGCCTGTTTCTCGTGCTGTTTTGTTCTTTGTTCTTTGTTCTCTTCTACCTGGAGAGACGAAGGTTGAGAGGTGACCTGATAGAGGTTTATAAAATGTTGAGAGGAATAGATAGGGTGGATTCTCAGAGGCTATTTCCCAGGGCTGAAATGGTTGCTACGAGAGGACACAGGTTTAAGGTGCTGGGGGGGACAAGTACAGAGAAGATTCATGGGTAAGTTTTTCACTCAGAGGGTGGTGAGTGAGTGGAATCAGCTGTGGTGGAGGTGAACTCGCTTTTAAGAGACTTCTGGATGAGTACATGGGATTGAATGGGATTGGGAGTTACAGATAGGTCTGTGGCCTAGTAGGTATGGGTGTGATTGGCACAACTTGTGGGCCGAAGGGCCTGTTTGTGCTGTAGTGTTATATGCTCTACCCCAGTCCAACGCTGGCATCTTTGCATCATGATATACCCACTCTACAGGGACAGCGGCGATTCGGGAAGATAGCTCGCCATCAGCTTCTCCAAGGGAACTTGGGATGGGCAATAAATACTGGCCTTGCCAAAGGTGCCCACATAGCGTGAATAAATTAAGAAATATGCCTCAGTCTCCTTCGAGCTATGAGACCACAGCTGAGATCGGGTGCCCAGGAGGTACACATTCCTTTCTTGAGGTAGCCACCTCAGTTCCTTGACCTCCCAGGAAGACCTGCTCCCTCTGTCTCCGCAGCCCCCCTATACTGCCCCCCCACAGTGGCAATGATTAACCCACGTAGTTACAATCCGTTCATACCTCTGTGAAGGAATGTGGTTGTAATGAGGAGGGAGTTGCAGAGAGAGCGGTGAATGATTAGAGAGGGAGTGTCACTGTGATAATAACGCTCCGATCAACCGCAGGCCTCAACACAACGCCGAACAGCCCAGAATCTCAGGGTGAGCCCTTTCCAATCCGGAGCAGGGGTAAATTATTGCTTCCACCTGGACTGAGAGTGAGAATTCGAATCTGTCCCTCTGAGGGGTTTACCCTCCGTCTCCCCCAGCCTCAATTCAGAGCCATCGGCCTATCATGATCCTTCCGTGTAATCCCCCCCCCCCAGGATCCCATCGACAGGGAGTTCAACCATCAGATCCACTTAAAGTGACAGTCCCAACCATCAGATCCACTTAAAGTGACAGTTCCAATTATCAGATCCACTTAAAGTGACAGTCCCAACCATCAGATCCACATAAAGTGACAGTTCCAATTATCAGATCCATTTTAAAGTGACAGTCCCAACCATCAGGATACACTTAAAGTGACAGTCCCAACCATCAGATCCATTTAAAGTGACAGCCCCAACCATCAGATCCATTTAAAGTGACAGTTCCAACCATCAGATCCATTTAAAGTGACAGTCCCAACCATTAGATCCACTTAAAGTGACAGTTCCAACCATCAGATCCATTTAAAGTGACAGTCCCAACCATTAGATCCACTTAAAGTGACAGTCCCAACCATCAGATCCATTTAAAGTGACAGTCCCAATTATTAGATCCACTTAAAGTGACAGTCCCAACCATCAGATCCATTTAAAGTGACAGTCCCAACCATCAGATCCACTTAAAGTGACAGTTCCAATTATCAGATCCATTTTAAAGTGACAGTCCCAACCATCAGATCCACTTAAAGTGACAGTCCCAACCATCAGATCCATTTAAAGTGACAGTCCCAACCATTAGATCCACTTAAAGTGACAGTCCCAACCATCAGATCCACTTAAAGTGACAGTCCCAACCATCAGATCCACTTAAAGTGACAGTTCCAATTATCAGATCCATTTTAAAGTGACAGTCCCAACCATCAGGATACGCTTAAAGTGACAGTCCCAACCATCAGATCCATTTAAAGTGACAGTTCCAACCATTAGATCCACTTAAAGTGACAGTCCCAACCATCAGATCCATTTAAAGTGACAGTCCCAACCATCAGATCCACTTAAAGTGACAGTTCCAATCATTAGATCCACTTAAAGTGACAGTCCCAACTATCAGATCCATTTAAAGTGACAGTCCCAACCATCAGATCCACTTAAAGTGACAGTTCCAATTATCAGATCCATTTAAAGTGACAGTCCCAACCATCAGATCCACTTAAAGTGACAGTCCCAACCATCAGATCCATTTAAAGTGACAGTCCCAACCATCAGATCCATTTAAAGTGACAGTTCCAAGCATCAGATCCACTTAAAGTGACAGTCCCAACCATCAGATCCATTTAAAGTGACAGTCCCAACCATTAGATCCATTTAAAGTCACAGTCCCAACCATCAGATCCACTTAAAGTGACAGTTTCAATTATCAGATCCGTGTTACCTCGCCCTTCTCTGCACATTCTCCCTTCTCCAACTCTACCAATGTTTCCATTCAACCCATGCAGTGTACTCCAGAGTGGCATAGCGGAACAGTGGTTAGCACTGCTGCCCCAGGGACCCATGTTCGATTCCCGGCTTGGGTCACCGTCAGTGTGGAGTTTGCACATTCTCCCCGTGTCTGTGTGGGTTCCCTCCCACAGTCTGAGAGACCTGCGGGTTAGATGGATTGGCCGTGCTAAATTCTCCCTCGGTGCAGCCAAACAGGCACCAGAGTGTGGCAACTAGGGGATTTTCATTGTAACTTCATTGCAGTGTTAATGTAAGCAATACTTAGGACACTAATAAATAAATTTAAACCAGATTGCAATTTAATTTAAAGGCATTAGTGGTTAGTAATCCAGAAATCCAAAGTATAAACATAGACAGGGATTACAGGGATCATGGGTAGGAGTGGGAACATCGAGATGGCAGTGCGGGCTTGTTGGGCCGAAGGGCCTGTTTCCCGGGCTGTTTTGTTCTTTGTTTGTTCTTTGTATTGCTTTGGGGACCCAGGTTCGAATCCCATCACTGCTCCAAGTGAAATTCAAACTAATAAATCTGGAATTGAAGCCTAATCTCAGTAACGTTAAATTATCTTAACTTTTATTTATTAGTTAGAAGTAGGCTTACTGCAGTGAAGTTAGTGTGAAAATCCCCTACACTCCAGCACCTGTTCGGGTACACCAAAGGAGAATTTAGCGCCCGAACCAGTTCGGACTGTGGGAGGAAACTGGAGCACCCAGAGGAAACCCACGTGGACATGGGGAGACTCCGCAACAGGCAGCGACCCGAGCCGGGAATCGAACCCGGGACCCCTGGCGCTGCGAGATAGCTGTACTGTGCTACCATGCTGTGAACGTATGAAAATCCATCTGGTTCCCTCGTGCCCCTTTTAGGGAGGGAAATCTGCCATCCTTACCCGGCCTGGCCTGCATGTGATTCCACGGCGCCGGGGAGTGGGGTGGTGACACTCAATTGGAATGACTCTCAGTTCAAGGGTCAAGTGAGGTTGGATGACCAAAGACTGACCCACATCCCGTAGGGGGAATAAAAAACCACGTAAAAGTGCTCGGAGCGATTAAATGTTTGACTGATGCACTCTCGCTGGTCTGACCCCTTGATCATTTCAAAACACAAACTCTGCCAACTTTGGAGCTTTCCTCATTGCCTCCCTAACAGGGGATTGAGGGAGACTGGGAAGGTGTGACAGATAAATAAACCACAAACCGCAACCTTGGGAGTGTTTAGACTCCAATGGTTCTGTTTATAGAAACCTGTTTATCGAGGGGTTTGTATAAAGTCACTGTGTAACAGTGCGTCCTGCAGCATGTATAGAAAATAGAACACTACAGCACAAACAGGCCCTTCGGCCCACGAGTTGAGCTGATCATATCTATACCCACCAAGCCACAGACCTATCTATAACCCCCAATCCCATTAGTTCCCATATACTCATCCAAAAGTCTTTTAAAAGACCCCAGCGAATTTTCCTCTACCACCTCCGACGGTAGTCGATTCCATTCACTCACCACCCTCTGAGTGAAAAACTTACCCCTAACATCTCCTCTATATTTGCTTCCCTGCACCTTAAATCTGTGTCCTCTTGTAGTGACCATTTCAGCCTGGGGAAATAGCCTGAGAGTGTATATAGTAAGCAGTCTGACAACACCAGGGTTGAAGCCCAACCGATTTATTTGATAGGAAGCTTTGTTGGTCGCCATATTTGTGGAACAGTGGTTAGCACTGCTGCCCCGGGGACCCAGGTTCGATTCCCGGCTCGGGTCACCGTCAGTGTGGAGTCTGCACATTCTCCCTGTGTCTGCGTGGGTTTCCTCCTACAGTCTGAGAGACCTGCTGGTTAGGAGGATCGGCTGTGCTAAATTCTCCCTCGGTGCACCCCGAACAGGCGCCAGAGTGTGGCAACTCGGGGATTTTCACTGTAACTTCATTGCAGTGTTAATGTAAGCACTACTTGCCTTGGAGGGGGTGCAGAGAAGGTTCACCTGGAGATGAGGAGGTTAGCCTATGAGGAGAGATTGAATAGACTGGATCTGAATTTGTTGGAGGTTGAGGGGGGTGGGGGGGGGGGGAGGGGGGGATGTTATAGAGACATATCAGATAATGAAGGGGCTAGATAGAGTAGAGGTAGAGAGATTCTTCCCGCTTAGAAAGGATAGCAGAACTAGAGAGCACAGCCTCAAAATAAGGGGGGACGGTTTAGATCAGAGTTGAACTTCTTCACTCAAAGGATGGTGAATCTCTGGAATTCTCTGCCCGTTGAAGTGGTGGAGGCTCCCTCGCTGAATATATTTAAGTCACGGGTAGATAGGTTTCTGATAGACAAGGGAATTAAGGGTTATGGGGAGAAAGCGGGAAAGTGGAACTGATCCACTTCAGATCAGCCATGATTTTACTAAATGGCAGGGCAGGCCCGGGGCCTACTCCCACTCCTATTTCTTATAATCTCAAGCTTTCGGGGTTTGCCAGGCGAATGGAGAGTTTTGGCCTCAGACAGAGCATATAACAACACAGACAGTTTGCAGATTGCCGATTAGAATGCAAGTCTTTACAGCTAACCTGCTATTCAAGGCTTAAAGTGGCCAATAATGTGAGTGGAAGGAGGTTAATGAGGTGTGTATTGTCACAGTAAGTGAGGTTTTTTGCTAACCCAGGCAAGTCACGGGGATAGTGTGACATGAAGCCAAGATCCTGGGTTGAGGACATCCTGATGTGTGCGGAACCCGGCTATCAGTCTCTGCTCAGCGACTCTGCGCTGTCGTGTGTCGTGAAGGCCACCTCGGAGAACGCTTACCCGAAGGTCGGAGGCCGAATGCCCGTGACCGCTGAAGTGTTCGCCCACAGGAAGGGCAAAGTCTTGCCTGGTGATCTCCACATCGTATCTGAGAGTGTGACAGCACGCGGATGTAAAGGAACCCTCTGAGAGTCTGGGTACATTGGGGGCTAAGATGCCAATTGTCCGTTTAATGGCGAAATGGGATTGTGGGGTCGAATCCCCCATTGCCTGGAGATCTTTGAGAGTTCAATAGATATAGGCCAGATATCAGAGATAGGTTCTTTACTCAGAGAATAGTAACATGTGGGATACCCATCGTGCAATAGAATCGTAGAATCAAATGGTAGAAACCCTACAGTGCAGAAAGAGGCCTTTTGGCCCATCAAGACTATACCGACCACTATCCCACCCAAAACCCTACCTCAATATCCTGACATATTTTACCCACTAATCCTCTACCCTATGCATCTCAGGACACTAAGGGGTAATGGTTAATCATAGAATCCCACAGGGCAGAAAGAGGCCCTTCGGCCCATCGAGTCTGTACTGACCACTATCCCACACAAGCCCTATCTCAATATCCCTACATATTTTACCCGCTAATCCCCCTAACCTACACAACTCAGGACACTAAGGGGCAATGGCCAATTCACCTAAACCCGCACATCTTTGGGCATCACATAAAACTGGATTCATCAAAATCAGGGGCATTTAAATGGTCATTGGATAAACATATGGAATAGTGTAGGTCAGATGGGCTTTAGACTGGTTTCACATGTAGGCACCAAATCGAGGGCTGAAGGGCCTGCCAAAGTGGAGTTTGCACATTTTCCCCATGTCTGCTTGGGTTTCTTCCCACAGCCAGACAGACGTGCTGGTTAGGGTGCATTTGGCCGTGCTAAATTCGCCCTCAGTGTGTCTGAACAGGCACCGGAGTGTGGCAACTAGGGGATTTTTCCTGTAACTTCACTGCAGTGTTAATGTAAGCCCACTAATAAATAAATTTAAGACAGATTGCACCTTAATTTGAAGGGAGATGGTGCTTAGCGGTAGTGGGCTAGTAATCCAGAGATCCGAGGTATTGCTCTGGGCACCCAGATTCGAATCCCGTCACTGCTCCAAGTGAAATTCAAATTAATAAATCTGGGATTGAAAGCTGATCTGCGTCATGGTGAATATTATATTATCTTAATTTCTATTTATTAGCTAGAAGTAGGTTTACATTAACACTGCAGTGAAGTTAGTGCGAAAATCCCCTGCACTCCAGCGTTCTATGTTCTCTCTTTCCTGCAGATCTGTCCCGTTAAAAGTTGGATCTTTTGACGTCCTTTATTATTAAATTTATAAAGGATAATCATCCCCCGCTGTTGGAGGGGATCCCAGATCCTAGGGAACTTTTGGCATTTCCGTTTGCAATTGGGCCAGCATAGGGCCGAATGCCCTGGCTCCGCGCTGTCTGTTTTCTGCGCGGTTTGCCTTGAATGACAAGGAAAAGGTAATAGAACAAAGAACAAAACAGCACGGGAAACAGGCCCTTCGGCCCAACGAGCCTGCGCCGCCACCCCGATGTTCCCACCTCTACCCACGATCCCTGTCAATGTTTATAGATCTATGGATTAAAAACCAAATTTGAGACAATTTAGGGAGAATTTGTTTTGCCAATTAGCCTAAGAGCACATCTTTGGGATGTGGGAGGAAACCGGAGCACCCGGAGAAAACCCACGCAAGCACGGGGAGAATGCGCAAACTCCCACAGACACAGGCCCAAATCCATGTATCTGCACAGCACAGCGATAGTCACTGAGCTGTCGTGTTGCCCATCAAATGGTCCAGGTCAAGCGTACACTAACAACGTGAAGCACTAGGATACTCTCAAAAAAGATCCAAGAGCAGCCCTCTCACGACCCATCGCGTGTATGCCCCTCGTTAGACAACAAGGTGGACCAAAGCACCTGTAGGATAAAAACAAGTACATCAATATCATCATCTATTTACACACTTCCCAGGGACTCCCAAGGCTCATGATCCCTATTTTAAATCAGTTTTCTATACCCCTCCATTCCCATTCTGTTCATGTGCCCATCTAAGTATTTCTTAAATAACTCCAGAGTACCTGCCTCCACCACTTTACTTGGCAGCGCATTCCATACCCCCACCATCCTCTGTGTGAAAAAACTCCCTCTAGCATGACTACACTTGTAATACCCCCAACTCTTCCTGCCTGGTTAAGATTGTATCTCTTCCTTGATGGTGGCACAGTGGTTAGCGTTGCTCCCTCACAGTGCTGGCAGGCTGGTATCGTGAGTCAGGGGTGGGGTGTGGCAAGTAATCGCACCCACAGATGGGTATTAAACATCGCTGGATGGGCCAACATCAGTTGCTTGTCCCTAGTTTCCCTTGGAGTGACTTAGAACAGAACGTAAGACCTTAAAATAGAACATAGAACATAGAACATTACAGCACAGAACAGGCCCTTCGGCCTTCGATGTTGCGCCGACCAATATAAAAAGCAATGCCCCTCCAAACTAAACCATTCCCTTCTCTTCCATATACTTATCAACTAACCTCTTAAACGCCACCAAACTTGGCGCATCTACAACTGCTGCAGGCAGGGCATTCCACTCCCGAACCACCCTTTGGGTAAAGAACCTACCTCTGATATCCGTCCTATAACTATCACCCCTTAATTTAAAGCTGTGTCCCCTCGTGCTAGCTTTCTCCATCCTAGGAAAAAGGCTATCACTGTCCACCCTATCTAAACCTCTAATCATCTTATATGTTTCGATTAGGTCCCCTCTTAGCCGCCTCCTTTCTAACGAAAACAACCTCAAATCCCTCAGCCTCTCTTCATAAGACCTGCCCTCCATACCAGGCAACATCCTGGTAAACCTCCTCTGTACCCTCTCCAATGCCTCCACATCTTTCTTATAATGTGGGGACCAGAACTGCACACAATACTCCAAGTGCGGCCGCACTAGAGTTTTGTACAGTTGCAACATGACGTTGCGGCTCCGAAATTCAATCCCCCTACCAATAAAAGCTAAGACTCCATATGCCTTCTTAACAACCTTATCGACTTGACTGCCTACTTTCAGGGATCTATGCACATACACACCAAGATCCCTCTGTTCATCAAGACTACTAAGAATCCTACCATTAGCCCTATACTCTACACATTTATTATTTCTGCCATAGTGCATTACCTCACACTTTTCCACATTAAACTCCATTTGCCACCTCTCGGCCCAGCTCTGCAACTTGTCCAAGTCTCTCTGCAAACTATAACACCCCTCTTCACTATCTACCACTCCACCGACTTTAGTGTCATCTGCAAATTTACTAATCCATCCTTCAATACCCTCATCCAGATCATTTATAAAAATTACAAACAGCAGGGGCCCCAAAACAGACCCCTGAGGTACACCACTTGTCACCGAACTCCAAGATGAATATCTCCCATCAACCACCACCCTCTGTCTTCTATCTGCTAGCCAATTCCTAACCCAATTAGCTAAATCACCCTCTATCCCATACATCTGCATTTTCTGCAGAAGCCTTCCATGGGCCACCTTATCAAACGCCTTACTAAAGTCCATATATACCACATCAACCGCCTTACCCCCATCCACCTCTTTGGTCACTTTTTCAAAAAACTCAATAAGGTTAGTAAGGCACGACCTACCCTTCACAAAACCATGCTGACTATCCCCAATCAATTCATTTCTCTCTAAATAACTATAAATCCTATCCCTAATAATTCTCTCCAATACTTTGCCCACAACAGAAGTAAGACTCACTGGCCTATAATTCCCTGGAAGGTCTCTCTTCCCCTTCTTGAACAATGGGACCACATTCGCTATCCTCCAGTCCTCCGGAACCACACCCGTAACCAACGACGACCTGAAGATCAGAGCCAGAGGCTCTGCAATCTCCTCTCTTGCCTCCCAGAGAATCCTAGGGTAAATCCCGTCCGGCCCAGGGGACTTATCCAACTTCAAACCCTCGAGAATATCTAGCACATCCTCCCTATCTACTTCGATACTTTCCAGTTTGCTACTCTGTACCTCAGTGTTCTCCATAACTACATTTAGAACATAGAACATAGAACATAGAACAATACAGCACAGAACAGGCCCTTCGGCCTTCGATGTTGTGCCGACCAAAATAAAAAGCAATGCCCCTCCTACTAAACCATTCCCTTCTCATCCATATACTTATCAACTAACCTCTTAAACGCCACCAAACTTGGCGCATCCACAACAGCTGCAGGCAGGGCATTCCACTCCCTAGTCACTCTTTGAGTAAAGAACCTACCTCTGATATCCGTCCTATAACTCATACCCCTTAATTTAAAGTTGTGTCCCCTCGTGCTAGCTTTCTCCATCCTAGGAAAAAGGCTATCACTGTCCACCCTATCCAAACCTCTAATCATCTTATATGCTTCAATAAGATCCCCCTTAGCCGCCTCCTTTCTAACGAAAACAACCTCAAATCCTTCAACCTCTCTTCATAGGACCTGCCCTCCATACCAGGCAACATCCTAGTAAACCTCCTCTGTACCCTCTCCAATGCCTACACATCTTTCTTATAATGTGGCGACCAGAACTGCACACAATACTCCAAGTGCGGCCGCACTAGAGTTTTGTACAGCTGCAACATGATGATGCGGCTCCTAAATTCAATCCCCCTACCAATAAAAGCTAAGACTCCATATGCCTTCTTAACAACTTTATCCACTTGACTGCCTACTTTCAGGGATCTATTGACACATACACCAAGATCCTTCTGTTCTCAACACTATTAAGAGCCCTACCATTAGCCCTATACTCTACACATTTATTGTTCCTGCCAAAGTGCATTACCTCACACTTTTCCACATTAAACTCCATTTGCCACCTCTCGGCCCAGCTCTGCAACTTGTCCAAGTCACTCTGAAAACTAAAACACCCCTCTTCACTATCTACCACACCACCAACTTTAGTATCATCTGCAAATTTACTGATCCATCCCTCAAGACCCTCATCCAGATCATTTATAAAAATTACAAACAGCAGGGGCCCCAAAACAGACCCCTGAGGCACACCACTCGTCACCGAACTCCACGATGAATATCTCCCATCAACAACCACCCTCTGTCTTCTATCTGCCAGCCAATTCCTAATCCAATTAGCTAAATCACCCTCTATTCCACACATCTGCATTTTCTGTAGAAGTCTTCCATGGGCCACCTTATCAAACGCCTTACTAAAGTCCATATATACTACATCAACCGCCTTACCCCCATCCACCTCTATGGTCACTTTCTCAAAAAACTCAATGAGGTTAGTAAGGCATGACCTACCCTTCACGAAACCATGCTGACTATCCCCAATCAATTCATTTCTCTCCAAATAACTATAAATCCTATCCCTAATAATTCTCTCCAATACCTTGCCCACCACAGAAGTAAGACTCACTGGCCTATAATTCCCAGGAAGGTCTCTCGTCCCCTTCTTAAACAATGGGACCACATTCGCCATCCTCCAGTCCTCCGGAACCACACCCGTAACCAACGAGGACCTGAAGATCAGAGCCAGAGGCTCTGCAATCTCCTCTCTTGCCTCCCAGAGAATCCTAGGGTAAATCCCGTCCGGCCCAGGGGACTTATCCAACTTCAAACCCTCGAGAATTTCTAACACATCCTCCCTATCTACTACAATACTCCCCAATTTGCAACCCTGTACCTCAGTGCCCTCCACAGCTACATTTCCAGCTACATCTCCCTGCGTGAATACCGAAGAGAAATATTTATTCAGTGCCTTTCCAATCTCTTCAGTCTCCACGCACAACTTCCTACTGCTGTCTATGACTGGCCCTAATCTTGTCCTAACCAATCTTCTATTCTTAACATATCTAAAGAAAGCTTTAGGATTCTCCTTAATCCTTTCAGCCAAAGTCTTCTTGTGTCCTCTAAAATCGTCCTTTGTCTTCTCTCTACGGGCTGCCATTAGCAGCATTTCCCCTGCTTTTTTTCAAGGAGTGACACATTCCCGCACTCTGCAGGATAAATATCTCTGCCTTTTAGCAGAGGGTTACCCAGACTCGAAGCATCAGCTCTTCCCTCTCTTTACAGATTTCCCAGCATTTTCCCTTTTGGTTTCAGATTCCGCAGTCATTTGCTCTTATTTATTTTTGTAACTATCAAATCCCTCGCTCGATGAGATCGTACGATTAATTTGCTTCCTTATTCATGGCACGCTTGTTAGCACAGTTGACTCGCTGCGCTAGGGACCTGGGTTCGATTCCCGGCTCAGGTCACTGTCTGTGCGGAGGTTGCACATTCTCCCCGTGTCTGCGTGGGTTTCCTCCCACAGTCCAAAGGTGTGCGCGTTAGAGGGATTTTAAGTTTATTAATGTCACAAATTGTCCCCAAATTAGACTTCCCTCAACCTTCCCCCATAGGCGTAGAAAAAGGTTCTAGGTAGAGGAGGGCACTTATAACAGCGGTGCGGGCTCGTTGGGCCGAGGGGCCTGTTTCCCGTGCTGAGTTGTTCTTACGTAGGCTCACATTAACGCTGCAATGAAGTCACTGTAAAAATCCCCAAGCTGCCGCAGTCCGGCGCCTGTTCGGGTACACTGAACGAGAATTTAGCACGGCCAACGCACCTTACAAACACGTCTTGCGGAGGAAACCGGAGGGGAGAATGTGCAAAAACGGCAGACAGTGACCCCCAAACTAGGAATGGAACCGGGTCCCTGGCGCTGTGAGGCAGCGGCGCTAACCATTATGTTCCCATTTCCCACCACCGGGTAAGTTCATGGGGATAGGCTGGGATTGTTGTTGTGCAGGCTCGATGGGCTGAATGGTCTCCCTTTGTGGAAATTTTACATGGGCATCGCAGCTTTTATTGCCCGTCCTAGTTGCCCTTGTGGGGGGGGGGGGATGCAGTTAGGAGGCAACCATATCGCTGTGGCTCTGGAATCGAGTGGAAGCCAGACCTGGGGAAGGACTGCAGATTTCCCTTCCCGGAAGATGGGTCCTTCCGGTAATCGGTGATAGCTTTGGGGTCGCCGTCACTGAATTTCAATTCCGGATTGAGGTTAAATTCTGTCAGCTGCCCCGTGGTGGGATTTGAACCGTTGTGCCTCGGAGTTACGGATTATCGGACCGGTGACAATCCCACTACCTCCCGCTGACGTTGCGAAAGCTTGGCATGTAGTCCCCACACTCTGGGCTGGACACCATTCACCGCCCAGCACCCTCTCCCAGACCCTCGTCAAAGGGTTAATGGGGAGAGAGGGGGGCGTGGGGGTGTAATCTCTACTCTGCTGCCTGGATCGGCTGACGGGAAGTGCCACGTGACAAAACTTTTGCACTTGCTGTTGCCTTGCTGTTTAGAAATGGACTCGACATTTTTTCTTTTGGGAGAAAGAGTGACTGTCGGGAAAGAGAGGGGAGGACGGGGGGAGAACTGGGGGTGTGGTGAGGGTGTGGAGGGCCACTTGAGAGAATTCCTGGGAAGGTTTTGGGATCCATAAAAAGTCTTCCCACTGAAATCATCATCCACCACAGCCAGACTCCTGTATTTGTAACAGGATCCGGACTTGATAGCAAGGAATGTACGGATGGGAGGAGGCCGTTTGTCCTTGTTCTTGTAGATGACAAAATCCCGGCAGTGCTGAAGGAGGCCATTCAGCCCCATTGGGCGTGCACCAGCAACAACCCAATCCGGGTCCCTATCCCCGTAACCCCTGCGTATTTACCCTCACAATACCCCTGATGCTAAACTCGGAATTTTACCGGCATGTCATCCGATCCCATCCGAGGCTAAGGGAGAATGCTGTTCTCTGAACCTTGCCTGACCCCGGAATCCGGGGTGGGAGGGGGCTGCGTGCCGGTAAAATTGCAGCCTCAGGGACAGTTTAGCATGGTCAATCCACCTAACCTACACATCTTTGGACACTAAGGTGCAATTTAGCATGGCTAATCCATTTAACCTACACATCTTTGGACACTAAGGAGCAATTTAGCATGGCCAATCCACCTAACCTGCACATCTTTGGACTATGGGAGGAAACCGGAGCATCCAGACGAAACCCACACAGAGAATGTGCAAACTGCACACAGACAGTGATCCAAAGTTGGAACTGAACATGGGTCTCTGGCACTGCGAGGCAGCAGTGCTAACCACTGTGCCATGGGACATTGCGACTGCATCTACCTCTCTTAGGCTGTCACAATCTCTGCTTGGAAATTTTTAATAGATTTCCATCCTCTGGAAGCCCTAGCCCTTACCCAATACACCCCCCCCCCGCCAAAGTCTCCAAGGGCAACAAATTTTGACCAACACGTCCCACAAATGCATTAAAAAAACAATAAACTGATCTTTCTCTACACCTTAGCTGTGACAGTAAGTAACACTGCATTCCGCACTCTCTCCTTTCCTTCTCCCCCTGCCTACTCTGTGAACGGTCTGCTTCGCCTGCACAGCCGGCAAAGAAACAATGCCTCTCGCTGTAATAACATCTCGGCATCAGCTAAAATACTGCTGGAATCTGAAACCAAAATCTGAAACGGAGAACAAAGAGCCGATGTTTTGAGTCCCCGGTCAAAACTGAGGGCAGAGAAATGTACTGTCGGGCGACCCCAATAAGGTTGTTCCGGGGCGAGGTTGGCAGTGGGTATGTGGGGGTCTCCTCGGCTTAGCTAGCGCCCAGCTCACGCCTGTGTGAGTCAACTAGGGAAGTGGGGGGGAGGCATTTCCACCTTGCGGGCCCAGGGGGCCTGGGAATGCCAATGACTCAGCTGTGGGAGTCTTTGATGTGGCTCCATGGCTTGAACAAGGCCTCAGCAACCACTAGCTGCAATAAACGGACTCCTTCCCCAGTATAAATCACCACGTGTGAAAGTTTAAAAAATTCCTAGTGTTTTTTTCCCCTCCTGAGGGCGGTTAAATATTTACCGAGCTTGTTCGATCCAATGGCCCAGCACTCACCGCACTTCCCAAGCTCCTTACAGCCAACACCCTCCCCCCCAACCAACAGCTTTCGAGGGGTTTCTGCACCCAGCCACTGCCCGGATGGCTAAAATTGCCCCTTAATGTCCTGAGAGAGGGTAAATATGTAAGGATATGGGGGGGGCAGTAGGGATTCTATGATTCCATTCACACAGACTGCCGGCCGTCTCCACAAGCCTCTCACTCCTCTATTCATCCATGGGCTAAGCATTTATTGCCCATCCCTAGTTGCCCTTGGAGGGCAGTTGAGAGTCAGCTGGCACCCCCCCACCCCTTCCCCCTCACTGATCTCAGACAGAGTGACAGCGGACCTCCCTCCACTCCCCCCCCCACAACTTCCTCACTAAATGGAGCACCCAAATCAGATTTTTGTGGAGCATTTATGTTTTGCGTCGGTTCCGGATGGGTGAAGGCGGTGATAAAAGGATGGTAAAGTTGGCCGTACACCCCCTTACGTCAATTTAAATGGATTTAAATGGTCATTGCGTTCATTTCAGGCTGATTGTGACCATTTCCGGGCCTTGGCAACGTGGGAACCGGTGTGAGAACAAAGGACAACAAAGAACAAAGAACAGCACAGCACAGGAAAAAGGCCCTTCGGCCCTACTAGCCCGTGCCGCCCATTTTAACACTCAGTGAGCACCTCATTCCAATCCTTCTTCCACCTACGACTTTTGTCCGCATCTCATAGACTCCACAGTAAAGGGGGTGCAAATTTAGAGAATTAAACGTGCGCCAGATTAAGGGAGGTCCAACTTAGGGACAATTTGTTAACACCAATCAGCCTAAAAGCACATTTTTGGGGTGTGGGAGGAAACCGGAGAAAACCCACGCAAGCACGGGGAGAATGTGCAAACTCCCACAGGCGCCAACCATAGCCGGAGCCCCTGTAACTACACAGCAGAGAGTCACTGAGCTGCCATGTTGCCCGTCAGTTGGTCCGGTTTAAGCGCACAATAACGGACGTGAAGCGATGGCAAAATGAGTAGCATGGGCGGACTTTCCTAGAATAAAAAAAGTCAAGCCCTTGGGGACGCAGGTTTAAGGTGCACGGGGAGAGGAGATGCGCGGGGTAAATTTTTTTTGCACAGAGAGTGGCGAATGCTTGAAACACGCACATTTGGAGGGCTGCCGGATTCTTTTTGCCTCGTCCAATGCGCCTAATTAAGGAATTGGCGCGCCCAATCTTGGAATGAGTTAAGGGCAAGGGAGGTGGCGGGGTGAGAGTGCTTGAAGTGGAGGAGGGGTATGATCTTGGGGGATCGTAGGGCTGGAGGGGCAGAGAGCACCGTGGGGAGTTAAAGCAACCCGGAATTTTGAAATTGGGGAATTGATTCAAGCCTGGGGGGCCAAGGGGAGAATCCAATTCTTGCCTCTCCTTTGCAGAGCGGTTCTGACAGAGTTGAACACAATGCGCGTTGAGTACTATTGACACAGGAAATAGACTTTTCAGAGAAGCGGAAGGGCTGTCAGTGTTGGACAGGAAGTGGCTTATTAATAGAACGTGTTTATTAATCACGCAATTGCGACATCCCCACAAAAGCAACTCTTGGGTGTTAAGGAACAGGAAGCGACCATCAAACAGTGAACTTTCGCTCTTGGTAGTTGCACACACTGGAACCTTTTTGCTTCTGAAGTGAGCGAACAAGTCGTGGGGGATTGTGATCCCAGTGGGAAGGGAGTGGACGTGTCCTATCGTGGGCTGATGACACTGGGCCCTTGGGGATTGGATTCTACAGGGGTTGGCGCACAAGAAGTGCCCACAGTGCTTGGCACCGCCCAGAGTCATTAAACTGTTGGCCGTTCTCACCCACTCTCGTCCTCATTTCCTATGGCCGATCCACGTAACCTACACACCTTTGGACACTAAAGGACAATTTAGCATGGCTAATCCATCTAACCTACATATCTTTGCACATTAAGGGGCAATTTAGCATGGCCAATCCACACAACCTGTACATCTTTGGATACTAATGGGCAATTTAGCATGGCCAATCCACCTAACCTACACATCTTTGGACACTAAAGGGCAATTTAGCATGGCCAATCCACCTAACCTGCACATCTTTGGACACTAAGGGGCAATTTAGAATGGCCAATCCACCTACCTACACATCTTTGGACACTAAGGGCAATCATTAGCACATCTTTGGCCAATCATGGCCAATCCTAACCTGCACATCTTTGGACACTAAGGGGCAATTTAGATGGCCAATCCACCTACTTTTGGACACTAAGGGCTTTAGCATGGCCAATCCACCTAACCTGCACATCTTTGACACTAGGGGGCAATTAGCATGGCCAATCCCCTAGCCTGCACATCTTTGGACACTAAGGGGCAATTTAGCATGGCCAATCCCACTAACCTGCACATCTTTGGACACTAAGGGGCAATTTAGCATGGCCAATCCCCTAACTGCACATCTTTGGACACTAAGGGGCAATTTAGCATGGCCAATACCTAACCTGCACATCTTTGGACACTAAGGGCAATTTAGCATGGCCAATCCACCTAACCTGCACATCTTTGGACACTAAGGGGCAATTTAGCATGGCCAATCCACCTAACCTGCACATGCCTTTTGGACACTAAGGGGCAATAATGGCCAGGACCTAAGGGGCATTTAGCATGGCCAATCCACCTAACCTGCATATCTTTGGACACTAGGGGCAATTTAGCATGGCCAATCCCCTAACCTGCACATCTTTGGACACTAAGGGGCAATTTAGCATGGCCAATCCACCTAACCTACATCTACACTTGGACACTAAGGGGCAATTTAGCATGGCCAATCCACCTAACCTGCACATCTTTCAATCTACAGGAGGATACCAGAGCACCTGGAGGAAACCCACGCACACACGAGGAGAATGTGCAAACTCCATACAGGCAGTGACTGAGGCTGGAATCGAACCTGAGTCCCTGGCACTGCGAGAAAGCAGTGCTAACCCACTGCGTCACCTGCGTTGCCCCCGAAATTCTGCCTTCCAGTTGAATCTGGGTTGAATTTTGGGAAAAAGTTCCAAGTTCAGGTCGATAGCGGAGGCAGCTGGCCGGGTTCAGACGTCATCTGAGGCTTGTAGTCTTGTATAATGTAAGGGTAGAGGGAGAACAGGGAGGTGTGAAGACTCTGGCAACAAGACAGCGCACTGTCGTTCTGGGGAAGTAAGCAGTAAAGAGTTGTCACTCAGCATCAGCACCCCACAGAGATCAGGACCGTCCCATTCCAAGATCCAGCTCTGAAACCTTCTGCTGAGGGAGCTGTGGGATTAATCTTCCAACCTGTGCCCTCCTGACTGACAGCTTACCCTCCTTTACTTCACTACATGGACAGAACTTTCCAGAATCGAGCAACCTTCCATAGACAGAAGTCTTGCCACATGAATGTTTTCCAGTCATTCTCCCTGTCAAGGGAGTCTGGAGATTCATTTTCCAAATCAAGCCAATATCATAGAACATAGAACATTACAGCGCAGAACAGGCCCTTCGGCCTTCGATGTTGCGCCGACCAATTAAGAAAAAGCAGTGACCCTCTAACCTAAACCATTCCCTTTTCATCCATAAACTTATCTACTAACCTCTTAAACGCCACCAAACTTGGCGCATCTACAACTGCCGCAGGCAGGGCATTCCATACCCTTACCACCCTCTGGGTAAAGAACCTACCTCTGACATACGTCCTATAACTACCACCCCTTAATTTAAAGCTATGTCCCCTCGTGCTAGCTTTCTCCATCCTAGGAAAAAGGCTATCACTGTCCACCCTATCTAAACCTCTAATCATCTTATATGTTTCAATAAGGTCTCCTCTTAGCCGCCTTCTTTCTAACGAAAACAACCTCAAATCCCTCAGCCTCTCTTCATAAGACCTGCCCTCCATACCAGGCAACATCCTGGTAAACCTCCTCTGTACCCTCTCCAATGCCTCCACATCTTTCTTATAATGCGGGGACCAGAACTGCACACAATACTCCAAGTGCGGCCGCACTAGAGTTTTGTACAGTTGCAACATGACGTTGCGGCTCCAAAATTCAATCCCCCCTACCAATAAAAGCTAGGACTCCATATGCCTTCTTAACAACCTTATCGACTTGATTGCCAACTTTCAGGGATCTATGCACATATACACCAAGATCCCCCTGTTCTTCAACACTATTAAGAGTCCTACCATTAGCCCTATACTCTACACATTTGTTATTCCTGCTAAAGTGAATTATCTCACACTTTTCCGCATTAAACTCCATTTGCCACCTCTCGGCCCAGGTCTGCAACTTGTCCAAGTCTCTCTGCAAACTCCCCATCAAACACTCCCAGGACAGGTAGTGCACGGGGTTAGATACAGAGGAAAGCTCCCTCTACAATGTCCCCCATCAAATACTCCCAGGACAGGTACAGCACGGGGTTAGATACAGAGTAAAGCTCCCTCTACACTGTCCCCAACAAACACTCCCGGGACAGGTACAGCACGGGGTTAGATACAGAGTAAAGCTCCCTCTACACTGTCCCCCATCAAACACTCCCAGGACAGGTACAGCACGGGGTTAGATACAGAGTAAAGCTCCCTCTACACTGTCCCCCCATCAAACACTCCCAGGACAGGTACAGCACGGGGTTAGATACAGAGTAAAGCTCCCTCTACACTGTCCCCCAACAAACACCCCCAGGACAGGTACAGCACGGGGTTAGATACAGAGTAAAGCTCCCTCTACACTGTCCCCAACAAACACTCCCCGGGACAGGTACAGCACGGGGTTAGATACAGAGTAAAGCTCCCTCTACACTGTCCCCAACAAACACTCCCGGGACAGGTACAGCACGGGGTTAGATACAGAGTAAAACTTAATCTGGTGATCAGTTAACCTAATCAGGTGACTGCAGATCCCCAGCAATGACCGAACTAGGTGTCTCAGGGACTGCAGTGGGTTCAAGATGGCAGCTCATGGCCACTTTCTCAAGGGGCAATGGGAGAATAAGTGTTGTTGGCCCACCCAAGAACAAAAAAAAATGGAGGTGAAAGAAGACTCAGGGACTGAATTTTCCTGTCCCACGGGAATTGTGGCTGAAGGGACTTGGATTATGCAAAGATTTTCCAGCCTTGGGGTGTGCGTAGCCAGGAAGTCTGAGCCAGAGACTTTTGCAGGAGGCTCTTCAGCCCATCATGTCTGGGAAGTACTATCCATTCTAACCCCCTTTCCTGGCTTTGAAGGGCTAAAGGTTGCGAGGGTCCCGAATTCCCAGATTCCCACCGCTCTGTGGGAGAAAAGTCTTCATCGATATGACAGTGACGAGGGAGTTGACGGTGGGGTGGGGGAGTTGGGGGGGGTGGGGAACGGAAGTGTTCATTGGCCACGTGGTTTTTCCAAACCCCTTCCCGCCATCGTGGTCGTGCACGGGCAGGACCGGGGGGGTTGGGGGGGGCACCCCAAGATGGCCGGATCGTTGGACGCTGGATTGTTGGACACGATCTCGTGGGGCCGAAGGGCCTCTCTTTGCCGCACTGCTCTCTGTTCACACGCGAAGGGTTAACGGCTGGGGTGGGCACGTCAAAGCAGCCGGCCGGCACGAGATCCCAACTTGGAGCGACTCCCGAGCGTTTAATTGGATTTCCTCTTGAGTTGTGGTGCCTCACGATAGCCTCTGGCCCTGACTCCCTCCCCCCCCCTCAACTATCTCTCTCTCTCTCTCTCTCCCTTTTCTTCCCACCCTCCCCCCCACCCCCGCTTCCAGTTTCCCCAAGATAAACCTCAACCACTACAAAGAGGGGCCGCGATGCAGGCCTTCCCCCCCCTCCGGCCCACCACAACAAAGGAAAACCTTTCTTCAGAAGACGGGATAGCGTGAGAGGAAAGGGAGGGAGGGAGAGAGAGAGAGAGGGAGAGCAGGAATTGGATGGAGTAGCCTCGGGCCCGGCCTGCGTGAGGTGAGTCATTGAGCCTCTCACTCCTGCGATGGAGATTAGCAATGCCTTCCATTTCCTCTTGGGTGGACGAGTCATCCCTCGCTTGTTTACAAGTTGTGTTGTTTGAGCAGGGCTGGGGGTGGGGGGGAGGGCAGGGTGGATGATGCCGGCGGGGAAGGATATTCAGGTTAATAGAAGGTTCCTGCTCTCTTTTAACAAGGAAGGAATGCGCAAACTTTGTGTTAACCGGCTGTACGGATCTGGTTGCTGGGCTCGGGACGGTTGACGGTTCTTCGCTGTTGGTGACCCGTAGGCCCCAGAACTACCTACCGCCCACCCCCTCCAAGCCAATCGGCAGCCAGAGGCGTCTTCACCGTTGTCGTGGCGATAAAATGGCCACCCATGCGTGCCTGGCAAACGGCGACGTGATCATCCCCAGAGCTTTCCTGTCCTCATCTGCATTTCCTCGGAGCAATCCCATGGGATCTTCCTTCGCATCCCGCCAGGAAGGCCAAAGGGAGGTCTACGCTTAACACCTTGTCTGAAAGGCCTCAACCTTGGGTGCACAGCACTCCCTCAGCACTGTGACACTCCCTCAGCACTGCGACACTCCCTCAGCACCGCGACACTCCCTCAGCACCGTGACACTCCCTCAGCACCGCGACACTCCCTCAGCACCGCGACACTCCCTCAGCACTGCGACACTCCCTCAGCACTGCCACACTCCCTCAGCACTGTGACACTCCCTCAGCACTGCGACACTCCCTCAGCACTGTGACACTCCCTCAGCACTGCGACACTCCCTCAGCACTGTGACACTCCCTCAGCACTGCGACACTCCCTCAGCACTGCGACACTCCCTCAGCACTGTGACACTCCCTCAGCACTGTGACACTCCCTCAGCACCGCGACACTCCCTCAGCACTGCGACACTCCCTCAGCACCGCGACACTCCCTCAGCACTGCGACACTCCCTCAGCACTGTGACACTCCCTCAGCACCGCAACACTCCCTCAGCACTGCGACACTCCCTCAGCACCGCGACACACCCTCAGCACTGCGACACTCCCTCAGCACCGCGACACTCCCTCAGCACTGTGACACTCCCTCAGCACCGTGACTCCCTCAGCACTGCGACACTCCCTCAGCACTGTGACACTCCCTCAGCACTGCGACACTCCCTCAGCACTGTGACACTCCCTCAGCACTGCGACACTCCCTCAGCACTGCGACACTCCCTCAGCACTGTGACACTCCCTCAGCACCGCGACACTCCCTCAGCACTGCGACATTCCCTCAGCACCGCGACACTCCCTCAGCACTGTGACACTCCCTCAGCTCTGTGGAACTCCCTCAGCACCGCAACACTCCCTCAGCACTACGACACTCCCTCAGCACCGCGACACACCCTCAGCACTGCGACACTCCCTCAGCACTGTGACACTCCCTCAGCACTGCGACACTCCCTCAGCACTGTGACACTCCCTCAGCACTGTGACACTCCTCAGCACTGCGACACTCCCTCAGCACCGCGACACTCCCTCAGCACCGCGACAATCCCTCAGCACTGTGACACTCCCTCAGCACTGTGACACTCCCTCAGCACTGCGACACTCCCTCAGCACTGTGACACTCCCTCAGCACTGTGACACTCCCTCAGCACTACGACACTCCCTCAGCACTGCGATACTCCCTCAGCACCGTGACACTCCCTCAGCACTGTGACACTCCCTCAGCACTGTGACACTCCCTCAGCACTACGACACTCCCTCAGCACTGCGATACTCCCTCAGCACCGTGACACTCCCTCAGCATTGCGACACACCCTCAGCATCGCAAAACTCCCTCAGCACTGCAACATTCCCTCAGCTCCCTCAGCACTGCGACACTCCCTCAGCACTGCGACACTCCCTCAGCGCTGCGACTCTCCCTCAGCACCACGATACTCCCTCAGCACTGCGACACTCCCTCAGCACTGCGATACTCCCTCAGCACTGCGATACTCCCTCAGCGCCGTGATACTCCCTCAGCACCGCGATACTCCCTCAGCACTGCGACACTCCCTCAGCACTGCGATACTCCCTCAGCACTGCGATACTCCCTCAGCGCCGTGATACTCCCTCAGCACCGCGATACTCCCTCAGCGCTGCGACTCTCCCTCAGCACCACGATACTCCCTCAGCACTGCGACACTCCCTCAGCACTGCGATACTCCCTCAGCACTGCGATACTCCCTCAGCGCCGTGATACTCCCTCAGCACCGCGATACTCCCTCAGCACTGCGACATTCCCTCAGCATTGCGATGCTCCCTCAGCACTGCGACACTCCCTCAGCACTGTGACACTCCCTCAGCACTGCGACACTCCCTCAGCACTGCGACACTCCCTCAGCACTGTGACACTCCCTCAGCACCGCGACACTCCCTCAGCACTGCGACACTCCCTCAGCACTGCGACTCTCCCTCAGCACCACGATACTCCCTCAGCACTGCGACACTCCCTCAGCACTGCGATACTCCCTCAGCACTGCGACACTCCCTCAGCACTGCGACACTCCCTCAGCACTGTGACACTCCCCAGCACTGCGACTCTCCCTCAGCACCACGATACTCCCTCAGCACTGCGACACTCCCTCAGCACTGCGTACTCCCTCAGCACTGCGACACCCCTCAGCACGGCGACTCTCCCTCAGCACTGCGACATTCCCTCAGCATGCGACGCTCCCTCAGCACTGCGACACTCCCTCAGCACTGTGACACTCCCTCAGCACTGTGACACTCCCTCAGCACCGCGACACTCCCTCAGCACTGCGACACTCCCTCAGCACTGTGGCACTCCCTCAGCACCGTGGCACTCCCTCAGCACCGCGATACTTCCTCAGCACCGTGACACTCCCTCAGCACTGAGACACTCCCTCAGCATTGAGACACTCCCTCAGCATCGCAACACTCCCTCAGCACTGCAACATTCCCTCAGCTTCCTCAGCACTGCGACATTCCCTCAGCATTGCGACGCTCCCTCAGCATTGCGACGCTCCCTCAGCACTGCAACACTCCCTCAGCACTGCAGCACTCCCTCAGCACTTCAACACTCCCTCAGCACTGCAACACTCCCTCAGCTCCCTCAGCACTGCGCCACTCCCTCAGCACTGTGACACTCCCTCAGCATTGCAACACTCCTCAGCACTGCGACGCTCCCTCAGCATTGCGATACTCCCTCAGCACTGCGACGCTCTCTCAGCACTGCGACACTCCCTCAGCTCCCTCAGCACTGCAATGCTCCCTCGGCACTGTGACACTCCCTCAGCTCCCTCAGCACTGCGGCACTCCCTCAGCACTGCGACGCTCCCTCAGCATTGCGATACTCCCTCAGCACTGCAGCACTCCCTCAGCACTACAACACTCCCTCAGCACTGCGACACTCCCTCAGCACGCGAACTCTCGCACTGTGACACTCCCCAGCACTGTGACACTCCCTCAGCACCGTGACACTCCCTCAGCACTGTGACACTCCCTCAGCACTGTGACGCTCCCTCAGCATTGCGATACTCCCTCAGCACTGCGACACTCCCTCAGCACTGTGACACTCCCTCAGCACTGTGACACTCCCTCAGCACCGCAACACTCCCTCAGCACTGCGACACTCCCTCAGCACTGTGGCACTCCCTCAGCACCGTGGCACTCCCTCAGCACCGTGATACTTCATCAGCACCGTGACACTCCCTCAGCACTGAGACACTCCCTCAGCATCGCAACACTCCCTCAGCACTGCAACATTCCCTCAGCTCCCTCAGCACTGCGACACTCCCTCAGCATTGCGACGCTCCCTCAGCATTGCGACGCTCCCTCAGCACTGCAACACTCCCTCAGCACTGCAGCACTCCCTCAGCACTTCAACACTCCCTCAGCACTGCAACACTCCCTCAGCTCCCTCAGCACTGCGCCACTCCCTCAGCACTGTGACACTCCCTCAGATTGCAACACTCCCTCAGCACTGCGACGCTCTCTCAGCACTGCGACACTCCCTCAGCTCCCTCAGCACTGCAATGCTCCCTCGGCACTGTGACACTCCCTCAGCTCCCTCAGCACTGCGGCACTCCCTCAGCACTGCGACGCTCCCTCAGCATTGCGATACTCCTTCAGCACTGCAGCACTCCCTCAGCACTACAACACTCCCTCAGCACTGCGACACTCCCTCAGCACCGCGACACTCCCTCAGCACTGTGACACTCCCTCAGCACTGTGACGCTCCCTCAGCATTGCGATACTCCCTCAGCACTGTGACACTCCCTCAGCAATGTGACACTCCCTCAGCACTGTGACACTCCCTCAGCACTGTGACGCTCCCTCAGCATTGCGATACTCCCTCAGCACTGTGACGCTCCCTCAGCACTGTGACACTCCCTCAGCACTGTGACGCTCCCTCAGCATTGCGATACTCCCTCAGCACTGTGACACTCCCTCAGCACTGTGACACTCCCTCAGCACTGTGACGCTCCCTCAGCACTGCGACACTCCCTCAGCACTGTGACACTCCCTCAGCACTGTGACGCTCCCTCAGCATTGCGATACTCCCTCAGCACTGCGACGCTCTCTCAGCACTGCGACACTCCCTCAGCTCCCTCAGCACTGCAATGCTCCCTCGGCACTGTGACACTCCCTCAGCACTGTGACGCTCCCTCAGCACCACGACACTCCCTCAGCACTGCGACACTCCTCAGCACCGCGACACTCCCTCAGCACCGCGACACTCCCTCAGCACCGCGACACACTCCCTCAGCACTGTGACACTCCCTCAGCACTGTGACACTCCCTCAGCACCGCGACACTCCCTCAGCACCGCGACACTCCCTCAGCACTGTGACACTCCCTCAGCACTGTGACACTCCCTCAGCACCGCGACACTCCCTCAGCACTGTGACACTCCCTCAGCACCGCGACACTCCCTCAGCACCGCCTGCTCTCCGGGATTCTCCGACTTCACTGCCACGTCTGGGATTCTCCGACCTTGCCCTGCGTCTGGGATTTCTCCTGCTCCCCAGCTGCGATTTCCTAGTCTTGCTGCAGCGAACAGAGATTTGGCTGAACGCCAAGTGGCGGCGGGGCGAGCGAGATTGGAGATTTCAGACCCTGGGGTCCCCAGCTCTTCTTCAGAATGGCGCCGTGGAATCTTCTGGATAGGAACTCAAACACCCTCCCCCCCTCTCCCCCCCCTCCCCACCCCACACCCCACCACAAGGTGTACTTTCCAGCGATGGACATGGCTCGCCATTGGCTTCTGCTGGGATTTTCCAGTCCCTCCGATGTCTGAGGTCTTTTGCGAGGCTTGCCTGTCCCCCGATTTTGGATGGGGGGTGGGGGTGGTGGGGGAGGGGTGGTGAGGGAGGGGGTCGGGGGGGGATCAGAAGATCGCGCCGAGGGAAGGAGGGGGCCAGGAAGAAAATACCAACTCCTGAGCAAGCAGACAGGACCCTTTTTTTTTGACCCCTCTGAGCCACACCTGAGAATCAACCTAGATTTTCGAAAGGGGCTGGAGTTGGATTTGTACGTCCTGACACCGGAGCAAGAGTCACTGAGCGGGGTAGAAAAGCCAGCCCTCGAAGGTCCAGAACAGGGCACAGAGTGCGGGCCTTCGCCTCCCTGGGGCCTGGCAGGCTCCGAAAGAGACACAAACACGACTAGGCCCCGGGCAACCCCCTCCAACCGCGACGAGCTCCTTTCTGGTGAGACAGGATCTGATGTCACGACCCTTTTTCCTCACTTCATGAATCATTTCTGCCGCTTTTATTCCTCAAGAAAAAAGAGAGAAAAAAAAAGATTAGGTTGAAAAGCTAATACGAGTTCTGGCAGAATTGGGGCCTGGAGGTGGGGGGGGGGGGGGGGGGCGGTGTTGATAGGCGGGGTGGGGGCGCGGGAGGATGGCTTTCTGGGGAGTACGGACGGCTTCTGCCAAGATACACAGGAAGTGTGTGACATGGAAATGAACAAACTGTGAGCTCCGCCTAACATCTTTCTAACCGCCACCACCACCCCCCACCCCCCCACAAGCCTGGTCTGTCGAAAATCTGGTTCCAATATAAGGCAAGCTGCGAATGAAAAGCAATTACTTGTGTTAGTCCGTCTGGGCAAAGCTGAAATAAGATTCCACGATGGTTCACGTCGTTCCTCCCTGAGGCCTGGCAGGCTCCAGCAGAGACGCAAACACAAGTAGGCCCCAGGCTCTGGCGAGCATGTTTCTTGTTGTTGGAAAAGCCACTTACAGGAAGGTTTCTTTGCCCAGATGAGACACAAACATTCATCATACGTTCCAGCATGAACTACACCTTCCTGGCTGTAACTTTAACTACTTTCCAATCCTAACTTTTTGTTTGACTTATTGCACGCAGGCTGGGACACAGTAGAAAGTATTGTTTCTTGCGCGCTATGCAGGCCCAAAGCCGTACCTTTTTGAAGAAAAGGTTGAGGTTATCCAATATTCTCTGCTCCTAATCCACGATTTCTTTTATCCATTTGTTCGTGGAATGTAGGTATCTATCAAGGGCTCACAGGCTTAGGGTGAGGGGGGTAAGGTATAATTTGGATGCTAGAGGGAGTTTTTTTCACACAGAGGGTAGTGGGGGTATGGAATGTGCTGCCAGAGTGGAGGCAGGCACTCTGCAGTTATTTAAGAAATACTTAGATAGGCACATGAACAGAATGGGAATGGAGGGGAATGGAAAACTGATTTAAAATAGGGATCATGAGCCTTGGGAGTCCCTGGGAAGTGTGTAAATAGTCGATGATATTGATGTATTTGTTTTTATCCTACAGGTGCTTTGGTCCACCTTGTTGTCGAATGAGGGGCATACACGCGATGGGTCGTGAGAGGACTGCTCTTGGATTTTTTTTTTCGAGAGTATCCCAGAGAGGTGTGGGGAGGGATATGGTCCAAGTGCAGTGAGATGAGGCAGAAAAATGATTCGGCACAGACAAGAAGGGCCAAAAGGCCTGTTTCTGAGCTATAATGTTCTATGGAAATATAGACTGGGGATTTTCACAGTAACTTCATTGCGATGTTAATGTAAGCCTACTTGTGAGACTAATAAACTTGAAGCTTTAAGAAGGAAATGGGAGGGTGCAGGATACAGTGTTAGACCCATCACTGGGGTGCAGAGGAAGATTTATATAAGGTGATTGGATTTGATTTCTTATTGTCACACGTATTGGAAAACAGTGAAGAGAATTTGCCAGAATTCTGCGTCGCAGTAGAGAATGATTAGCCCTTCGGTGCGAGGTCCTCTGAATAATCCCCCGCCCTCCTCCCATTCCCCCGCCCCCTCCCCATCAACCCAGCTGGGCCCCCCGCTGCATCAGGCCCCAGGCTGGGACTCCGGGCGTGAGTGAGGATACAAAATGCACCATGAACAGTAGGCCTGGGAATGGACCGGGAGGAGGGAGGGAGGTGGGAAAATAAACCAAGATTAACGGGCAATTTAGCATGGCCAATCCATCTAACCTACACATCTTTGGACACTAAGGGGCAATTTAGCACGGCCAATCCACCTAACATGCACATCTTTGGACACTAAGGGGCAATTTAACATGGCCAATCCATCTAACCTGCACATCTTTGGACACTAAGGGGCAATTTAGCATGGCCAATCCACCTAACATGCACATCTTTGGACACTAAGGGGCAATTTAACATGGCCAACCCATCTAACCTGCACATCTTTGGACACTAAGGGGCAATTTAGCATGGCCAATCCATCTAACCTGCACATCTTTGGACACTAAGGGGCAATTTAGCATGGCCAATCCACCTAACCTGCACATCTTGGACACTAGGGGCAATTTAGCATGGCCAATCCACCTACTGCACATCTTTGGACACTAAGGGGCAATTTAGCATGGCCAATCCACCTAACCTGCACATCTTTGGACACTAAGGGACAATTTAGCATGGCCAATCCACCTAACCTGCACATCTTTGGACACTAAGGGGCAATTTAGCATGGCCAATCCACCTAACCTATACATCTTTGGACACTAAGGGAGCAATTTAGCACGGCCAATCTACCTAACATGCATATCTTTAGACACTAAGGGGCAATTTAGCACGGCCAATCCACCTAACATGCACATCTTTGGATACTAAAGGATAATTTAGCATGGCCAATCCACCTAATCTACACATCTTTGGACACTCTTGGAGAAAGTTCTACATCATCCCAAGCCTGCCGCCACACAAGGACATCGGCGAACCGCCTGCTGCCTATCACGCCAGGCTGGTTGGCTCAGAGCAGCCTGCCAAGGAGTAACAGCGGAGACCCTGCAGGGGGGTGGAGAGGAATGAAAGCGACACACCGCCACTTCTCGCCGCAAATCCCGTAGTCCAATCCCCCCAACCGCCACGCCAACACTGGGCACACCTCAACCACAGCGAGGCAGGTCCCTCATGTAGCACCACCGGGTCTTGCCGGGAACTTGGGATTGAGCAGCGGTGCCCCCTCCAGGTCAAAGACTCACAGTGCTCCAATGCCCTGACAGAGAAGGAGTTGGTTGAGTGGAAAGCAGTTCGATAATCAGTGAGCAGAGCACATTGCTGTCAGACCTCTGAGCGCGAGGGAGGCACATGGCGAGAGAAGCATTTCTGCGTAATTATTGCCCCGTACGCTTGGAGCCGCGGTTCAAAAAAACAACACTGAGACAAAGACAGAGATGTCTGGGCAGGATGAGGTGAGAAACACCCTAGCATTAACTTTCTATTTTTAAACAAGCTCGTTCCACCAGTCCCAGGGGGAGGTCTGTCTGGGGAAGTTTCACCCCAGCAGGGAGGAAATGACATCAAAAAACACTACCACTCGTTTGGAAAGGCTGGCACAGACCCGATTGGCCAAATGGCCTTCAGCCGCGCCATAACAATTCTGCGATGATATGTCCCCACGAAGCATAACTGGAATAGTTATACATCGGTACAACCCTCACGGCAGTTAGAATTGATAGGGGCTTGATGGCCAGTACAGCCCTGATGGGCCGAAGGGCCTCTTATCATTGAATCTTGGTTTTCCAAAGCGCAGAAGGAGGCTATTTGGCCAACAGAGGAGCCAATTTAGGCTCTATTCCGTAATCCCATGCATTTACCCCACCAATCCCCCTAACCTGCACATCTTGGGACACTAAGGGACAATTTAGCACAGCCAATCCCCCTAACCTGCATATCTTGGGACACTAACAGACAATTTAGCATGGCCAATCCATCTAACCAGCACATTTTTGGACTTTTGGAGGAAACCAGAGCACCATTAGGAAACCCATGCAGACACGGGGAGAACATGCAAACCTGACATGGACCCAAGGAATCGAACCCAGGTCCCTGGTGCTGTAAGTGCCAACCACTGTGCCACCTGATGGCCAGAGTGTTCCCTGCCGTGGTGGTGGGGGGTGGGGGGGGGGGGGGGTGGTGAGGGGGAGTGGCAGTGGGCGGAGGAGTGGGGCAGCGAGGGAGTGAGGTGAGGGGGGGCAGATTCAAGGGGAAACCCCGTTGACAATGTTGGGAGCAGAAAGTCTCAAAGTGACCAATGGCGGGCAACGTTGTTGTGGGTTGCATGAAGAATCTCATCCAATGACGTTCGGTCTCTCTAAATCCACCCCGTGGTTACGTGTTTCTAACTGTCAGCAGCTCGATTACATTGGAAATTGGGATATAAATAACTCCTGTAATTGCTTGGAGCTTTGAGCAATGACTAATGCCTCGCGCTACCATACACATTAAAAGTTTGGCAGTTAAATAACCAGGAACGCCAATCCTTCAGGAATCTCCGGGAATCCAAGATCAACCTCCCAGAACACTGCTGTGTGAGACCCTCGCAGGAAAATCCCGAGGGAGGTTTAAAAACAGATTGTGATTTCATTTCTCTCTCTGTCAGATATAAAAATACCAAAAATGGGGGAAAAAGGGCTGATTGGCTGACAGTCATCCAATGGCGTAATGAGTCTTTGTGCTTTCTGATTGGTGCAGGAAGGCCGTTTGTCACAAGGATGGATGTGTCGGTGACTAATGACTGGGGGCAGGGGAGGAGCTGGGGAGGGGGTGAGGGGCAGGGGGAAGGGGGTGAGGGGCAGGGGAGGGGGAGAGGGGCAGGGGGAGGGGGGGGGAGGAGGTGGGGGCAGGGGAGGGGGGGAGGAAGGTGGGGGGCAGGGGAGGGGGGAGGAGGTGGGGGCAGGGAAGGGGGGAGGAGGTGGGGGGCAGGGGAGGGGGGGGGAGGTGGGGGGCAGGGGAGGGGGGGGAGGTGGGGGGGGGAGGGGAGGGGGGGGAGTGGGGGGGCAGGGGAGGGGGGAGGAGGGTGGGGGGCAGGGGAGGGGGGGAGGTGGGGGCAGGGGAGGGGTGAGGGGCAGGGGGGGGTGGAGGGCAGGGGAGGGGGAGAGGGCAGGGGAGAGGTGGGGGAGGAGTGGGGGGAGGGGCGGGGGAGGAGGTGGGGGGCAGGGGGATGGGTGAGGGGCAGGGGAGGGGCAGGGGCTGGGGAGGGGGGGAGGGGCAGGGTGTGAGGGGTGGGAGGGAAGGGGTGGGGTGTTGTGAGGGGGCGGGGGGAAAGGGTGGGGTGTTGTGAGGGGCAGGGGAAGGGTGGGGTGTTGGTGAGGGGGGCGGGGGGGATCTTAATCCTTACATAAGCACATTGTGCAGTCATTGTACTGGGGAATTTGCCCAATTATCCCATCCCAGCCCCAACCACCCCTCATCTCTCTCTCTCTCTCTCTCCCCGTCTCTCACTCTCTCTCTCCCTCTGACTCTCTGTTTCTCTCTCTCTGTCTCTCTCTCCCTCTCTCTTTCTCTCTCTCTCTCTCTCTCTCTCCCTCCCTCTCTCTCTTTTCCTTTCTCTCTTTGTGTCTCCCTCTCTATCTGCCTATCTGTCTGTCTCTCTGTCTCTGTCTCTCTCTCTCTCTCTCCTTCTCTCTGTCTCCCCTCCGCTTGCTATCTCTTTGCTGTCTCTTTTTCTCTCTATCTCTATGTCTCTGTCTTACTCTCTCTCCCTGTCACTTTCTCTCTCTAGCTGTCTCTTTGCTGTCTTTCTCTCTCTCTGTCTCTCCTTCTCTCTCTTCTTACTGTCTCACTCTCTTACTCTCTCTATCTGTCTCTCTCTGTCTATCTGACTATTTCTCTTTCTCGCTGTATCTCTCAGTGTCTGTCACTATTTCCCTCTCTCGGGTCTCTGTGCCAAGTCTGCGCGTTCTCCCCGTGTCTGCGTGGGTTTCCTCCGGGTGCTCCGGTTTCCTCCCACAGCCCAAAAATGTGCGGATTGACCGGGCTAAAATTGCCCCTTAGCGATAGATGGACAAATACATGGGACAGGGGCTCAGTGGGATTGCGGATAGATGCTTAATGGGCAGGATTTTCCAGCCTCGCTTGCTTGCAGAATCCCACCCGAGTTCAACAGACCTTCCCGTGGCTCACATCCGCTCCAATTCCCGACGTGGGGTGGTAAAATTCCTACTGATGAGCCAAGATGGGGGTTTGTATCCCACGGAATGGCGGAACAGCTCCTATGGGCCCAATGGCCTACTTCAGCCCCATGGCCTCCTCTGCGGAGGAAAAGAAGGCAGATACAAAACAGTCTAGAGATCTTATCCTCACTGTCTTTGCTTTCTGTTGACTGTTTGCAGGGAGCCTCCTATACTATCATTAGAGTTTAATACTCTTTCATAATCACAGATTAACGTTCGAAATGCTCGGGGGTAGATTTCTCTCGGTGGCAGCATTTGACACCAATCATTTGAGAATTATCTTGCCTGGATAACTAACCGCGGATTTATCAGCTTAACACTGTACTCAGTCTTACTGTGATTATACATTTACTAATCCCCCTCAAATCAAAACAGGCTGAGGCCTCGCTTTGAACAGCACTCAAGAAAGTTGACAAATATTCCCCCGTTTCCTTTCAAAGTTACACACTTTTATCGCAAAGGGATTTTTTTTTAAAAAAGGGGATGCGTCACTGGTCTTGTAAGGAGTCTCACGACACACAGGTTTATTCGGAGAGTCGCTCCTTTCTGCTTCTTCCTCACCCGATGAAGGAGCCTGAGACTCCAAAAGTTTGTGCTACTGATTAAACCTGTTGGGCTTTAACCTGGTGTTGTGGTGTGATCGGGCCTGTCGTCCGATTGGGCCTGTCATGTGATCGGGCCTGTCGTCCGATTGGGCCTGACGTGCGATCGAGCCTGTCATGTGATCGGGCCTGTCGTGCACTTGAACCTGTCATGTGATCGGGCCTGTCATGTGATCTGGCCTGTCATGCGATTGGGCCTATTGTGCGTTCGAACCTGTCGTGCTATCGGGCCTGTCGTGCTATCGGGCCTGTCGTGCTATGGGCCTGTCGTGCTATCGGGCCTGTCGTGCTATCGGGCCTGTCGTGCTATCGGGCCTGTCGTGCTATGGGCCTGTCGTGCTATCGGGCCTGTCGTGCTATCGGGCCTGTCGTGCTATTGGGCCTGTCGTGCTATCGGGCCTGTCGTGCTATGGGCCTGTCGTGCAATTGGGTCTGTCGTGCGATCGGGCCTGTCGTGAGCTGGCTCTGGTCAGCCCCTGATTTAGATTGTGTGCCAAGTACCTTGCGGCTGATCTGAAATTTGGGCAAACCCCAACACCTCCCCCTCCCACATCCCACATTCCCACACCTACCCCCATCCCATCCCCTCTATCACGCCTAGGCATTGGCCAAGTAATAAACCAAGTAAATGACTGGGGAAGGGGGGCAACAGGCCTGCCGTGTCTCTAAGTCGTGAGGTTCCACAGTGAGAGCCGACTCAGATCGAAAGGGGAGGCCAGTGGTGCTGCACGGCTGGGAATGATTCTGACCACAATCCCTTGGTGTGGTTACCCTAGTCACAAAAATGTACACCAGCTGCAAGCGGGGAACTGACCAGGCATCCCACTGGAGCTTTTAACACAACTCATTGACAGATCTGGGGAGGTTTGCTTCAAGGTTAGGACTGCCCCCATCAAAAGCCTAATCGACCAGGCCTCAACTTGGCCCGGATTGGGGGGGGGGGGGGGGGGGGGGGGGGCGCGCTGCGGGGAGCAGGCCAAACAGCGAATAAAGAAACAGGGGCACCAGGAAAGAGAACACTCCTTTCCAACGTCTTGTGAATGCTAATTGCCACCGCTGACTTGAGGCTGAGTCAGAGGGAGCGTTATTAAGATGTGAGCTGTGGTAAGCTAGCAGCACTTTCCCTCTGTGTCAGCTGCGTGTGGCTTCAATGTCCCAGATCTTGAAGGTAAAAATTCCAGGCTGGAATTCTGGTGGAGTGCAACGTGGTTAGAAGCACCGGGTTATTGGGAGCCGGGATGAGTCTCTGTGGACGTAAGCATGAGAGTAAAGTGCGGTTCTGACTTCCCCTCCGGCAGGGAGAAGACTAGGCCATTATTATCGCCTCCCCCCCCTGCCCCGGTTGTTTTCCTCTTGTGGGATCTTGCTGTGCGCCAGCTGGTTATCCAGCTGTTTCGAGCAGCGACAGTGGCCAGCCTCGCAGAGCTGGGGACCCGGCTTTGATTCCAGTCGCTGCTTGTGCGGAGTCTGCGCATTCTCCCCATGTCTGCGTGGGTTTCCTCCCACAGTCCAGTTTGATTGGTCGCAACTCCCCCCCCTCCCCCCTTCACTCTGAGTGCCTCCCTGCCTGGCATTTCCTCTGGCATGACTATCCAGAGGTGGCATTCAGCTCTGCGGGATAGGGAAGATCTTCATACCCACCTCCCCCCACTCCCGCACCACCCCCTCCACCCCGACCCACAACCAACAGACGCATGACTTCCAACAGGAACAGGGACCAGAAAATCCCGCTCTCGAACATATGGGAGGGATTTTCCAGCCAAAAATGGCAATAGGGTCTTCCAGTCCCATGGCTATCAATAGGGATCCCGCCGGGGACCGCAGAGCTGGACGTCACTGCTGGCAGGGCCAGAAAATCCTGCTGGCGGGACTGGAAAATCTTGCCGGCAAGACTGGAAAACTACGCCGACAGGATTGGAAAATCCTGCTGCCGGGACTGGAAACTCCCACTGGCAGGACTGGAAAATTCTACCAACAGGATTGGAAAATCCTGCTGCCGGGACTGTAAAACTACACTAACAGGATTGGAAAATCCTGCTAGTGAGGCTGGAAAATATTGCTGACAAGACTGAAAAGCTACACTGACAGGATTGGAAAATATCTACTGCTGGCACTGGAAAATCCCACTGGCAGGATTGGAAAACTACACCAACAGGATCAGAAAATCCTGCTGCTGGGGCTGGAAAACTACACCAACAGGATTGGAAAATCCTGGTAGTGGGGCTGGAAGATCTTGCTGGCAGAACTGGAAAAGCACTACGACAGGATTGGAAACATCCTTCTGCCGGGACTGGAAAACCACACTGACAGAATCAGAAAATCCTGCTTTCAGGGCTGGAAAATTCCACTGGCAGGACTGGAAAACTACACCGACAGGATTGGAAAATCTTGCTGTCAGGACTGGGAAACTATACTGACAGGATCAGAAAATCCTGCTGGCGGGGCTGGAAAAACCAGTGGCAGGACTGGAAAACTACACTGACAGGCTCAGAAAATCCTGCTGGCGGGGCTGGAAAATCCAGTGGCAGGACTGGAAAACTACACTGACAGGCTCAGAAAATCCTGCTGGCAGAGCTGGAAAATCTCAGTGGCAGGACTGGAAAACTATACTGACAGGCTCAGAAAATCCTGCTAGTGGGGCTGGAAAATGTCATAAACTGAAGAAAGCTTCTAGTCAGGGTCAGTTTCCACGGCTTAGAGGAGAAAAGTCCCCAGAGCTCAGAGCTGAGGGATCTGCTCCGTATCAATCCCATGTCCACCTCACCAACCCCCCCCTCCACCCCCCTGCCACCTCTCTCTCTGAATCCAAGCCAAAAACACAGCCAACTCTTTGAAGTGAGCAGATGAAAAGTGGACACGGGGCCCTCACATGTGGTCTCACCGGGGGGAGTCTGCCGAGTTTCTGAGCCGCACTGTTTTCTTTGCGGTCCTGCAGTTTGAGTTGTTTTGCAAACTGGGCCACATATAAGGAAAAAAGTTCAACCCCTCCCTTCCCTCCACCTCCCGCCTTCCCCAAGGGACAGAGGGAAATTGCCTCCAAGTACAGTCGATTAAATTGGATGAAAGAGTTGTGAGTAGGGGCTGGTTTGGATGAGGCGAGTGGGTGGGGTTGGGAGCAAGGTGGAGGCGGGGGTCTGCTCGGCCTCAGGCCTGGGGCCTAGTATTGTTGGCCATCTTTAGAGGCTGGAGGAGTGAGATTAAGGGGAGGCGGGCGAGGGTCTAATTTCACAAGCGTGGTCAAGTGGATGTTGAGGGGTAGGCACGCGTTGGCACGGAGTTGGAGGTGGTGGGCAGGAAGAGGCGGGTCCCGCTGGCTGCCTGTCAAGACCGAGTGATTCAATTGGCTGACTTTGGTTTGGTTTATCATCATCACGTCGAATCTACAGAGCAGCAGGAAGCCATTCCGCCCATTGAGTCTGCCCCAATAACAATCCTATCCAACCCCCTATCCCTGTAACCCCACCCATTCACCCTCCCAATCCCCCTGACACTAAGGGGTAACTTAACACGGCCAATTCCCCTAACCCGCACATCTTTGGGCTGTAGGAGGAAACCGGAGCACCCAGAGGAAACCCACGCAGACACAGGGAGAACGTGCAAACCCTACACGGCCAGGAATCAAACCTGGTTCCTGGTGCTGTGAGGCAGCAGTGCTAACCACGAGGCCAACCACTGCATTGGGATACAGTGAAATGTATTGTTTCTTGCGTGCTATATAAGCAAAGCATACCATTCACAGAGCACATAGGGGAGAAGGAGAGGAGAGAGTGCAGAATGTAGTGTTACAGTCATAGTGAGGGTGTAGAGAAAAATCAACTTAGTGCGAGGTGGGTCCATTCAAAAGTCTGACAGCAGCAGGGAAGAAGCTGTTCTTGGGTTGGTTGGTACGTGACCTCAAGCTTTTGTATCTTTTTCCTGATGGAAGAAGGTGGAAGAGAGAATGTCCGGGGTGCGTGAGGTCCTTAATTATGCTGGCTGCTTTTCTGAGGCAGCAGGAAATGTAGATGGAGTCAATAGATGGGAGGCTGTTTTGTGTGGTGGATTGGGCTAAGTTCATGATTCTTTGTAGTTCCTTGTGGTCTTGGGCAGAGCAGGAGCCCATACCAAGCTGTGATACAACCAGAAAGAATGCTTTCTATGGTGCATCTGTAAAAGTTGGTGAGAGTCGTAGCTGACGTCAAATTTCCTCAGTCTTCTGAGAAAGTAGAGGCGTTGGCAGGACTTTCTTAACTATATGTCAGCCTCACGGCACCAGAAACTCGGGTTCGATTCCCGGCTCTGCCTGTGTGAGGTTTGCATGTTCTCCTTGTGCCTGTGCGAGTTTGCTCCCGCTGGTGGGACTGGAAAATCCCAGTGGCAGGACTGGAAAACTACACTGACAGGCTCAGAAAAATCCTGCTGGCGGGGCTGGAAAATCCCAGTGGCAGGACTGGAAAACTACACTGACAAGCTCAGAAAAGTCCTATAGGGGGGCTGGAAAATCCCAGTTGCAGGACTGGAAAACTATACTGACAGGCTCAGAAAAACCCCGCTAACGGGGCTGGAAAATCCCAGTGGCAGGACTGGAAAACTACACTGACAGGCTCAGAAAAGTCCTGCTAGCGGGACTGGAAAATCCCAGTGGCAGGACTGGAAAACTATACTGACATGCTCAGAAAAGTCCTACTAGGGGGGCTGGAAAATCCCAGTGGCAGGACTGGAAAACTACACTGACAGGCTCAGAAAAGTCCTACTAGCGGGGCTGGAAAATCCCAGTGGCAGGACTGGAAAACTATACTGACAGGCTCAGAAAATCCTCCAAAGATGTGCGGATTATGGGGATCGGCCGTGTTAAATTACCCCTTAGAAGAGTCAGAGTTGGGAGGGTAGATAGGTAGGGTTATAGGGATAGGGCCAGGATGGGGTAGGCAGTGGGAGCGCGGAAGAAAGGGGAAAGACGGGGGAAATAGAAGAATGAAAAATTCCTTTTGTTAGCTGCCAGTCAAACTACGAATGGAACGCTGAGCTCTGCCCATCCGTGCAGGGAGGGTGAGGGCAGCAAACCCCCCCCCCCCCCCCCCCCCCCCCCCCCCCCCCCCCCCCCCCCCCCCCGCCATCAGTGTGAACTTTGCTCCATATTGTTATAGCCCTTTTTTTTGCTTTGATCATTGAATAACTCTGACCATTCTCCTGGAGACCTGCGTTAACCCATCCGAAAGCAAATGCTGCTCCTTCCCGGCTTTAACATTCCTTGGCAATTGCCGAGTGGATTGGGGGAAGGATCAGGAAGCTCGTCAGCTGGGTATTAAAGCGTATACACAAACAAACGGATAAATGTACATAAATATATACACAACGCAGAGGAAGGGCGGATGAAACAGCTGCCTCAGAAATTTAGCTAATGCAGATCAAAGTCCCCCTGCAATCTTCCTTGAAGCAAAGTGCCAACTCTTCAACACCACAAGGCAGAGGAGCAGAATAGGGGCAGCACAGTAGCACAGTGGGTTAGCACTGCTGCTTCGCAGCTCCAGGGTCCTGGGTTCGATGCCTGGCTCGGGTCACTGTCTGTGTGGGGTTTGCACATTCTTCCTGTGTCCGCGTGGGTCCCCTCCGGGTGCTCCCGTTTCCTCCCACAGTCCAAAGATGTGCGGGTTAGGTTGATTGGCTGTGTTAAGAAATTGCCCCTTCGAGTTCAGGGTAGTGTAGGTTAGAGGGATTAGCGGATATAATATGAGGGTGAGGCCTGGCTGGGATTGCGTTCGGTGCAGACTCGATGGGCTGAAGGGCCTGTTTATGCACTGTAGGGTTTCTATGATCTTTGGCACATCGAGCGGGAGGGGGGGCGGGCACAGGTGGCATAACTTTTAGTGCTGCTGCCTCACGTCGCCAGGGACCAGTATTCAGTTCCAGCCTTGGGTTACTGTCTGTGCACATTCTTCCTGTGTCTGCGTGGGTTTCCTCCGGGGGCATGGTAGCACACAGTGGTTAGCACTGATGTTTCTCAACTCCAGGGACCCGGGTTCAATTCCCGGCTCGGGTCACTGTCTGTATAGAGTTTGCACATTCTCCTCGTGTCTGCGTGGGTTTCCTCCGGTTTCCTCCCACAGTCCAAATCTGTGCGGGTCAGGTGGATTGGCTGTACCCTAGCTTAGCAGGGTAAATGCATGGCATCATGGCGATGGGGTCTGGGTGGCATTGTGGTGGGAGCGGGTTTTTTTTTCTGGGTCATTAGCTTTGTGTTGTCCGCCCCCGCAGGTGCAGAGTGGGTCCTCGGACACTGGTACAAGCTGAGAATATTTACCCGAGCTAGTCCCCCTTAGTGTCAGGGGGATGAGCAGGGTAAGTACATATGGGAATAGGGAATGCGTGGGATTGTGGTCAGAGCCAACGTGATGGGCCAAATGGCCTCCTTCTGTATTGTAGGGATTCTATGAGCTTGCTCCACAGTAGTTGATAGGTTTCTCCACCCCGCTGTCCTGCCTGTCCCCAGTAACGTTTGATCCCCTTACCAATCAAGAACCTCCCAATCTCCGTGTTAAATACCACATAGAACATAAAATCTTACAGTGCAAAAATAGGCCCTTCAGCCCATTGAATCCACACCAATCCCACCCACGCCCTATTCCAATATCCCTACACATTTACTCACTAAATCCCTCTAATCTACACATCCCAGGACACGAAGGGGCAATTTTAGCACAGCCGATCCATCTAACCCGCAAATCTTTGGACTGTGGGAGGAAACCAGAGCACCCGGAGGAAACCCACACAGACACGAGGAGAATGTGCAAACAGACAGCGACCCCGAGCCGGGAATCGATCCCAGGTCCCTGGAGTTGAGAAACATCAGTGCTAACCACTGTTTGCTACCATGACCCCAGAGGAAACCCACGCAGACACAGGAAGAATGTGCACAGACAGTGACCCGAGGCTGGAACTGAATACTGGTCCCTGGCGCCGTGAGGCAGCAGCACTAAAAGTTGTGCCACAATCTTTGGACTGTGGGAGGAAACCGGGAGCAGCCGGAGGAAACCCATGCAGACACGAGGAGAACGTGCAAACTCCACACAGACAGTGACCCCGAGCCGGGAATCGAACCAAGCTTCACCTGGAGCTGTGAAGCAGCAGCGCTAACCCACTGTGCTACCGTGTCCCCGTCTCAATGTGGCAACCAATTCCACAGATTGACCCACGTTCCGGCTGAAGGAATTCCTCCTCAGTTCTAAACTTTGCTCTGAGGCCGTGTCCTTTGATCCCCATATCCGTTCTATCCAGGCCTTTCAATACTCTGTAAGTTGGAATAGGATTCCCCCTCTCATCCTTCTGAACTTGGAGTACAGACCCAGACTCAAAGAACAAAGAGTCCCTCCGAGTCTGCACTGACCACACTGCCTGTCTGAACCAAAACCCCCTACCCTTCCGGAGACCACATCCCTCTATTCCCATTTCATTCACGTACTTGTCAACACGCCTCCTTAAAAGTCACTACCTCTCCTGGCAATGAGTTCCAGGCACCCACCACTCTCTGCGTACAAAAGATCTGCCTCAAACATCTCCTTTAACCTTGCCCCTCACACCTTAACCTATACTCCCTAATAATTGACTCTTCCACCCTGGGGAAAAGCTTCTGACTATCCACTCTGCCTCTCATAATCTTGTAGACTTCTATCAGGTCTGCCCTCAACTTACGTCACTCCAGTGAGAACAAACCAAGTTTCTCCAACCTCTCCTCAGAGCTAATGCCCTCCAACATCTTGATAAACCTTCTCTGTACCCTCTCCAAAGCCTCCACATCCTCCTCAAACATCAAGCTTCTCATATCCAGGATCATTCCTGTGAACCTCCTCCAAAGCCACCACATCCTTCCTTAGATATGGAGCCCAAAATAGCCCAAATATGGTCTGACCAGAGCTTTAGAAGCCATTCGGCCCATCGAGCCTGCACTTACCCACACAGACAAATGCCCTATTTTTCCCCGTAACCCCATTTACCCTACTGATGTGCAGAGGAGATTTACAAGGATGTGTGTGGATTGGGTGGCATGCCTTATGAGGATAGGCTGAGGGAGCTCAGTCTTTTCTTCTTGGACTCACGAGGGATGAAGGTTGACCTGGATGGAGGTGTATAAGTTGTTGAGAGGTATTGATCGGGCGGATTCTCAGAGGCTTTTTCCCAGGGCTGAAATGGTTGCCACGAGAGGACCCAGGTTGATGGTGCTGGGGAGTAGGTACAGAGGAGATTCCAGGGGTAAGTTTTTCACTCAGAGGGTGATAGGTGCATGGAATTGGCGATGGTGGGGGAGGCAGATTCGATAGGGTCTTTTAAGAGACTTTCGCATAAGTACATGGGGCTTAGTAAGATAGAGCGGTATATGTAAGCCCAGTAGGGAGGGACATGTTTGGCGCAACTTGTGGGCTGAAGGGCCTGTTTGTGTTGTAGTTTTTTCATGTGCTATATTCTAATTCCCTCTTACACTCAGGGCATGAGCGAGGGTAAATAGAAAGTCTCAACACGTATTGATACCAGGAATGCCAGTGTGCCCAAGACCCATTTTGCCCCATCCCTATTTGCCACGGTGAGCAATCACTTCATGGCACCCAGGGTAGGCCGGTACCTGGGACTCTCCTGGCCTGTCCACCCCGGGTAGGGTGGTGCATCAACCAAGCCTGAAGGATGTCGATAGATCGGGGCGGGGGGAGATGAGCAACTTTAACATGGGTGACTGGGAGGGCGGAGAGAGGTTGTTAAATTGGCAAAAGCGTGACAAGAAACTGAATCCAAAATGAATTCCGGATGCAAAGAAAGAGGAAACCATGCTCCAGTTTCCTCCTACAGTGTAGGTTAGGGTGGATTGGCCATGTTAAATTGCCCCTTAGTGTCCAAAAATGTGCAGGTTAGGTGGATTGGCCATGTTAAATTGCCCCTTAGTGTCCAAAAATGTGCAGGTTAGGTGGATTGGCCATGCTAAATTGTCCCTTAGTGTCCAAAAATGTGCAGGTTAGGTGGATTGGCCATGCTAAATGTCCCTTAGTGTCAGGGGGACTAGTAGGGTAAATATGTGGGGTGACAGGGATAGGGCCTGGATGAGGTGCTCCGTTGGAGAGCTGGCACAGACCCGATGGGTCAAATGGCCTCGTTTGCTATTTTAAAAGTGTGAGAGTGTGGGACAGAAGGGTGTTGTGGCGGGAGGTGGGGGTTGCGCCTTCCCTGAGGGGCACCGGGGTTGTTTTAACCAACACCCCAACCTCTTTGGTGACTTCACTTCGGAATTCCTCAAGCCGTGCTGGGATTTGAACTCCCGGCTCCCCATTAACAGGGGCCTGCCGACTTCATTACTCAGGCCACAGGCCAGGCTGATAAAGCGAGGAGATGAGAAGGCCAAATTGCGGGCGGCTGTGCCAATCTGATTGTGTCACCCTCTGAACTCAGACAGGCTGAGCCTTTGAAGTTGTTTATCTCTCCGTCTCCTATCTGTCAACCCCTCAAACAGTATTAACAAGGGAATACATGCTTTTATCTCGAGCTCACGATTGTTAACTGACTCGGTAGAATTTCAGCGCACCCTCCTCCCTCCCCCTCCCCCGCCAACCTGAGGCTAAATACATGGGTTTGGGCCTGTGTCTCTGGGAGTTTGCGCATTCTCCCCATGCTTGCGTGGTTTTTCTCCGGGTGCTCCTGTTTCCTCCCTCACCCCAAATACATGCTCTGAGGCTGATTGGTGTTAACAAATTGTCCCTAAATCAGTCTTCCCTCAATCTTCCCCGATAGGCAGAGACAAAGGTCACAGGTAGAGGAGGGCACCCACCATGTTAAAATGGCGGCGCGGGCTCGTTGGGCCGAAGGGCCTGTTCCCCTGGGCTGTTTCCCACCACGTCACAGATTGAGCCTTTGAGTGATCAGTGGTTGGCAGAGCAGTGGCACAGTGGGTTAGCGCTGCTGCTTCACAGCTCCAGGAACCCGGGTTCGATTCCCGGCTCAGGTCACCGTCTCTGTGAGTTTGTACATTCTCCTCATGTCTGTGTGGGTTTCCTCCGGGTGCACCAGTTTCCTCCAACAGTCCAAAGACATGCCTGTTAGGTGGATTGGCCATGCTAAATTGCCCCTTAATTCCAAAGATGTGCGGGATTAGGTGGATTGGCCATGCTAAATTGCCCCTTAATTCCAAAGATGTGCGGGATTAGGTGGATTGGCCATGCTAAATTGCCCCTTAATTCCAAAGATGTGCAGGTTAGGTGGATTGGCCATGCTAAATTGCCCCTTAATTCCAAAGATGTGCAGGTTAGGTGGATTGGCCATGCTAAATTGTCCCTTAGTGTTGGGGGTCCGGATAAATGTGTGGGTTACAGGGATTGGGCCCGGGTGGGATTGTTATCAGCGTCGACTCGATGGGCCAAATAGCTTCTTCTGCACTGTAAGAATTCTATGACCGGCCAATTAAAGGCCTTCTTCACCTTGGGCTGGGACTGAACTCATGAGAAATGTTAACCTCTCTCTCTCTGTCAACAGCATTGCAAACAAATAGGAGAGAGCCCAACTCAATGTCTGCCTCTGGACCAAACAAACCATTTGAAATGACAAAACCAACCTCACTTTATTATTAAATATTGTAATTCTACAGGCAGGGGTGAGTTACAGACTGGAATCTAATCAAGGGATTCGGGGGGTTTATATATAGAATAATGGATACCCAGGAGTGAGTTACAGACTGAATCTAATCGAGGGGTTCGGGGTGGTTTATATATAGAATAACAGATACCTGGCAGTGGTTACAGACTGGAATCTAATCGAGGGGTTCGGGGTGGTTTATATATAGAATAACAGATACCCAGGAGTGAGTTACAGACCGGAATCTAATCGAGGGGTTCGGGGTGGTTTATATGTAGAATAACAGATACCCGGGAGTGAGTTACAGACTGGAATCTAATCGAGGGGTTCGGGATGGTTTATATATAGAATCAGTAAAGTTTTACAACACCAATTTTAAATCCAACCAATTTATTTGATAGTAAATTCGCGAGCTTGCGACACTATGGCCTTCGTCAGGCAAATGCGGTGTTCTGGTCTGCAGTAGCACTCATACCAACACTGACAGTCACAGATTGCTGATTAGAATGCGAATCCTTACATCTAACCTGCTATTCAAGTGTTAAAGTGGCTAACAATGTGTGTGAAGGGAATCCTGAGCATTGGTTAGAGAATTGTGTATTTCCTCCAGACAGCACAGTAAGTGAGGTTTTTTGCTAACCCAGGCAAGTTACGGGGGTTACAGATAGTGTGTCATGAAGCCAAGATCCCTATTAAGACCGTCCTCATGTGTGCGGAACTTGGCTATCAGTCTCTGCTCAGCAAGTCTGCGCTGTCGTGTGTCCTGAAGGCCCCCTTGAAGAACATTTACCTGCAGGTCGGAGGCCGAATGCCCATGATTGCTGAAGTGTTCGCCCACAGGAAGGGAACTGTTTTGCCTGGTGATTGTTGAGCGATGCTCATTCATCCGCTGTCGTAGTGTCTGCATGGTCTCCCCAATGTACCATGCTTCGGGATATCCTTTCTTGCAACGTATTAGGTAGACAACGTTGACCGAGTTGCGAGAGTATGTACTGTGTACCTGGTGAATGGTATCCTCACGTTTGATGATGTCGTCCATGTCTATGATCTGGCACGTCTTGCAGAGGTTGCTGTGGCAGGGTTGTGTGGTATTGTGGTCACTGTTCTCCTGAGGGGTGGTTTATATATAGAATAACAGATACCTGGGAGTGAGTTACAGACTGGAATCTAATCGAGGGGTTCGGGGTGGTTTTTATATAGAATAACAGATACCTGGGAGTGAGTTACAGACTGGAATCTAATCGAGGGGTTCGGGGTGGTTTTTATATAGAATAACAGATACCCGGGAGTAAGTTACAGACTGGAATCTAATCGAGGTATTCGGGATGGTTTAAATATAGAATAACAGATACCCGGGAATGAGTTACAGACTGGAATCTAATCGAGGGGTTTGAGGAGGGTGGTGGGGGTAGTTGTATTTGGTCGCTCAGGCCTGCCTCAGCTCTGTGGCCGTGTGGAGAGGATCCACCTGTTACTCAGTGTTGCCAACGTCACTCTTCCTGTTCCAGCTGTAAATAGAGCAGAGGAAGTGGTCTGGGTATTTCTGGTGCGTTTTGCTCATTCGGTTAATCTCTTGCCTAGCCGCAGAGGCCTGGTTACCCTCGCTTAACCCATTCTGTGAGTGATGCCACTATCCCCAGGAGGTCACACAGCACATTTTATTGAGACTGGGTCAAAGAACAAAACAGCACGGGAAACAGGCCCTTCGGCCCAATGAGCCCGCGCCGTCACCCCGATGTTCCCACCTCTACCCGTGATCCCTGTCCATGTTTATAGATCTATGATTAAAAATCAAATTTGAGACAATTTAGGAAGAATTTGTTTTGCCAATTAGCCTAAGAGCACATCTTTGGGGTGTGGGAGGAAACCAGAGCACCCGGGGGAAACCCACGCAAGTACGGGGAGAATGTGCAAACTCCCACAGACACAGGCCCAAATCCATGTATCTGCACAGCACAGCGATAGTCACTGAGCTGTCGTGTTGACCATCAAATGGTCCAGGTCAAGCGTACACTAACGATGTGAAGCACTAGGATACTCTCGAAAAAAAATCCAAGAGCAGCCCTCTCACGACCCATCGCGTGTATGCCCCTCGTTAGACAACAAGGTGGACAAAGCACCTGTAGGATAAAAACAAGTACATCAATATCATCATCTATTTACACACTTCCCAGGGACTCCCAAGGGTCATGATCCCTATTTTAAATCAGTTTTCTATACCCCTCCATTCCCATTCTGTTCATGTGCCCATCTAAGTATTTCTTAAATATCTCCAGAGTACCTGCCTCCACCATTTTACTTGGCAGCGCATTCCATACCCCCACCACCCTCTGTGTGAAAAAACTCCCTCTAGCATCCAAATTATACCTTACCCCTCTCACCCTAAGCCCGTGACCCCTCGTGCTATTCGAGTCCATCCTAGGAAAAAGCTTAACACTGTTTACTCTATCTATACCCCTCATAATCTTGCACACCTCTATTAGATCTCCTCTAAGTCTACGTCTTTCTAAGGAAAACTGTCCCAATTTGCCTAACCTCTCCTCGTAACTCAGACCTTCCATACCAGGCAGCATCCTGGTAAACCTCCTCTGCACTCTCTCCAGACTCTCCACGTCCTTTTGGTAGTAAGGCGACCAGAACTGGACACAGTATTCCAAATGAGGTCTAACCAGCATTTTATACAACTGCAACATTAAAGGCCAGCTCTTGTACTCTATACCCCTTCCTATAAAGGCTAGCATACCATATGCTTTCTTCACAACCTTCTCTACCTGCTCTGCCACCTTCAGAGACTTGTGCACCTGCACCCCCAGGTCCCTCTGCATTTCTATACTCTTAATAGGTCTACCCTTTATCATATACCTACCCCCTACATTCTTTCTCCCGAAATGCATCAGCTCACATTTATCAGGATTGAATTCCATCTGCCATCTGTCTGCCCAAGCTACCAGCCTATCTATGTCCTGCTGCATTGCCTGACAATGCTCCTCACTATCCACAAGTCCAACCATCTTTGTATCGTCTGCAAACTTGCTGATCACTCCACTTACTCCCTCTTCCAAGTCATTTATATATATTACAAATAGAAGAGGTCCCAGTACCGAGCCCTGCGGCACACCACTATTGACCGACCTCCAGCTAGAAAAGCACTCTTCCACTATTACTCTCTGTCTCCTATTACCAAGCCAGTTACTTATCCATCTAGCTACCTGTCCTTGTATCCCATGAGCCTTGACCTTCTCAACTAACTTCCCATGAGGGACTTTGTCAAGCACCTTACTGAAATCCATATAGACGACATCAACGGCTCGCCCTTCGTCCACCGTTTTCGTCACCTCCTCAAAAAAATCCTGCCAGATTTGTAAGGCAATTGAATAAGCTAAACAGCACCTCTGGCAGTGTAGCACCCCCTCCGTACTGCACTGGAGTGCCAGCTTTGTCAAACTGCTCAAATTTCAAAAGTGGGACCATGGGGGTTGTGCTTTATTTTATCCAGAATCCCAGTAATGTTTAATTCAACTTGTTCAGATCCCTTTTGTACATCAGGAGACTCTGCATCCCTGCATTGAATTGCAACGGCGGGGGTGGGGGTGGGGGGGGGGGGGGGGGGGGGGGGGGGGGGCGGAGGAGCGATCTTCACCTCAAACTTGATTCTGTACTCAATGTCTTTGACTCCTGAATGGTGGGGCAGGCTCGAAGGGCCAAATAGCCTCCTCCTGCTTCTCAAAAAACAAAGACCAACACAGCACAGGAAACAGGCCCTTTGGCCCTACCAGCCCGCGCCACCGCCCATTCTAGCACTCAGTGTGTGCCCTCTTTTATCAATGAACTTTGCCTGCATCTACTGGACTCCACAATAAAGGAATGCAAATTTAGAGAATTACAACCAGATCGAGGGATGCCTAATTTAGGGACAATTTGTTAACACCAATCAGCCTAAGAGCACGTTTTTGGGATGTGGGAGGAAACCGGAGCACCCGGAGAAAACCGACGCAAGCACGGGGGGAATGTGCAAACTCCACGCAGACACCGACCCATGCCGGAGATGTGACCTGGGTCCCTGTAACTGCGCAGCAGACAGCTACTGAGCTGTCGTGTTGCCCATCAGTTGGTCCAGTCTAAGCGCACGCTAACGGACATGAAGCACCAGGCAACTCTCGAGGCAACGTCCAAGAAACTCTGGCGTGGCCGCGCTTGGAGTATCGCGTAGAGTTCTGGTCGCTGCGTTATGGGAAGGATGTGGAAGTGTCGGGAAGGGTGCAGAGGAGGTTTGCCAAGATGTTGCCTGGTATGGCGGGAAGGTCTTGTGAGAAATGGCTGATGGACTTGAGGTTAGCTTCGTTAGAGAGAAGAAGGTTGAGAGGTGACCTAATACAAGATGATCAGAGGGTTAGATAGGATGAGAGCCTTTTTCCTCGGATGGCTAACACGAGGGGACATAGCTTTAAATTGAGAGGTGATAGATTATAGGATGGATGTCAGAGGTAGATTCTTTACTCAGAGGGTAGTAAGGGCGTGGAATGCCAACTTTAAGGGCGTTCAAATGGTCAATGGTTAGGCATATGGATAACATTGGAATACTTTAGATTAGAGGGTCATTAGATTGGCTCCACTGATCGGCGCAACATCGAGGGCCGAAGGGCCTGTACTGTCCCGTAATGTTCTAAGAGCAGTTGTCGCACAACCTGCTGAGTATATGCCCCTTGTTGGACAACGAGGCGGACCGAATTCACTGTAGATGTAAAAAAAAGACATCAATGATCAAGCTTCTCGATCCCCAGCGACCCTGAATAAATCTGACAAAAACAATCCCTTCCAAAACCAGAGACACTCTGAGGTACATCCAGAGAGAGTTACAGTGTTGGGGGTGCAGAATGGTCTTACCCACAAGTTGGCTTTCAACTAACAAAGTCCGCATTTGTTGCCCAAATTTGGGATTACTGGGATCACGCGACTTGGTGTGGTGATTATCGACAGATAAAACTGCGGCATAAACAAGAGGCGATTGCTCCAGACGCCCACCGCCCCCCCACTCCCCCCCCACCCCCGGGGCTCTGAGACTTGGTGGGGGAGGGGTGATTCTGCGTCGATATCCCTTTTTGGTGAAGTTATCCCCTCCCTCCCTCTGTCCCCAGCCCAGAGTGTGCCAGTCATCTGACAGAGGAACACACAATGTTTCCCCACCCGCCCCTCCCTGCGAGGAGAGAGGGTTCCCTCCAGAGGCTTTGGTACATCATCTCCATCTCTACATTGAATTGCGATGACGGGGAGGAGGGGTGTGGTGTTGGGGGTGGGTGTGGGGAGCAGAAGGGGTGGGATCTTCTTCTCCAACTCAATCTCAATTCTCGACTCAAAGCCTTTGACTCCCTTTTCTGAATGGTGGCGACAGGCTCGATGGGCCGAACAGCCTCCTCTTGCTTCTCACTCCCTGCAGAGGCACCTGAACCCCTCATTGTGAGAAGCCCTGAGCACCGCTCCACGATTGAATGGCTGGCAAAGTGGGCCTCATTGTACCGGGTCTCAGGCCTCCGCACAGTTACCAATCAAGCGGGTACTCCTGTACCCCCTTCCCCTACGAGCCGTCCCACAGCCCGCACTCCATCTCGAAGATCTCTGGGACATTTAAACTCCTCAGTATGAAGCTATCACGCACAGTTTGTCTGGCATGCGTGTGCATAATGTTCAGGTCACACACACACACACACACACACACACACACACACACACACACACACACACACACACACACACACACAGACACATGCCAACTGCACACTTACTGAATGTCCTGTTCAAGAATCTTCCCTGGAGTCTTCACCAGGATGATGTGGGTACACTCTGGGGTACAACCAGAGAGAGTCGCGGTGAAGGGGGTTTATTGGAGGGATGCAGAGTGGTCTTACCCACAAGTTGGGTTCGAAATAACAAGGTCCACTTTTGTCGTCCAATAGCACCCCTCCCCACCCCACCGCACCTCCTTCACACACAGACTGTTAGGAAATTGGGCAACGGCACAGTAGCACAGTGGGTTAGCGCTGCTGCTTCATGGCTCCAGGATCCTGGGTTCAATTCCCGGCTCGGGTTCACTGTCCGCGCGGAGTTTGCACATTCTCCTCGTGTCTGCGTGGGTTTCGTCCCGCAGCCCAGAGATGCGCGGGGTTAGGTTGATTGGCCGTGCTAAGAAATTGTCCCTTAGTGTCCAGGGATGTGTAGGATAGAGGGATTAGTGGGTACAACACGGGGGTTAGGGCGTGAATGGGATTGTCTTTGGTGCAAACTGGATGGGCCGAAGGGCCTCTTTCTGCACTGTAGGGATTCTACGATGGTTTGAAATGTCACTACGATCCCCGCTGGTGGAAAGGAAGGAGCCGGTGGCGTAAAGGTTTTGAGGTGGCTGTCACACTCACAGGCACCAGGACTGAGTGCCCCCCTCCCGCCCTGCCCACTCTGAGATGCCAGGCTCTGCAATAAATGGCACAGGTGGCACACTATCTCCTTCCAGGGAACGCAATGTCCAACAGCTGCCGGAAGGACACTTGTGTGCGGAGCTGCCGCTCCCTCCTTCCCCACCCCCACGGGGTGGATAGCTGCCACCTCCTGCCTCTGGTTGTCTCCCTCTTCCCCTGGCAGTGGTAACGCCGGGTTTCCTGTGCCCGAAATTTGTCCCACTGCTCCTCCTTCTCCTCAGCTCTAGCGAAAGGACAACAAGATCAACAGGTTCATCGCAAAAGCCACCTCGTCAATCTGAGAAGAGAATGAGGAGGGGTGCAAAATCGGGGGAAGGGGAGAGAGAGACAGATGGAGAGGTTAAAGAATAATGCTCACTCCCGTCTTCCCCTCAGCCCAAAAATACACACTGTCCAGAACCAGACCCCCCTCCCCCGACTCCCAGCAGCATGCACTGCCCAGAACACCCCCACGCATTTGCCTTGGCCAATCCACCTAACCTACACATCTTTGGACACTAAGGGGCAATTTTACATGGCCAATCCACCTAACCTGCACATCTTTGAATACTAAGGGGTAATTAGCATGGCCAATCCACCCTAACCTACACATCTTTGGACACTAAGGGACAATTTAGCACGGCCAATCCACCTAACCTGCACATCTTTGGACACTAAGGGGCAATTTTACATGGCTAATCCACCTAACCTGCACATCTTTGGACACTAAGGGGCAATTTTACATGGCCAATCCACCTAACCTGCACATCTTTGGACACTAAGGGGCAATTTAGCATGGCCAATCCACCCTACCCTACACATCTTTGGACACTAAGGGGCAATTTAGCATGGCCAATCCACCCTAACCTACACACCTTTGGACACTAAGGGACAATTTAGCATGGCCAATCCACCTAACCTACACATCTTTGGACACTAAGGGACAATTTAGCATGGCCAATCCACCTAACCTACACATCTTTGGAACATAGACATAGAACAATACAGCACAGAACAGGCCCTTCGGCCTTCGATGTTGTGCCGACCAAAATAAAAAGCAATGCCCCTCCAAACTAAACCATTCCCTTCTCTTCCATATACTTATCAACTAACCTCTTAAACGCCACCAAACTTGGCGCATCTACAACAGCTGCAGGCAGGGCATTCCACTCCCTAATCACTCTTTGAGTAAAGAACCTACCTCTGATATCCGTCCTATAACTCATACCCCTTAATTTAAAGTTGTGTCCCCTCGTGCTAGCTTTCTCCATCCTAGGAAAAAGGCTATCACTGTCCACCCTATCCAAACCTCTAATCATCTTATATGCTTCAATAAGATCCCCCCTTAGCCGCCTCCTTTCTAACGAAAACAACCTCAAATCCTTCAACCTCTCTTCATAGGACCTGCCCTCCATACCAGGCAACATCCTAGTAAACCTCCTCTGTACCCTCTCCAATGCCTCCACATCTTTCTTATAATGTGGCGACCAGAACTGCACACAATACTCCAAGTGCGGCCGCACTAGAGTTTTGTACAGCTGCAACATGATGCTGCGGCTCCTAAATTCAATCCCCCTACCAATAAAAGCTAAGACTCCATAAGCCTTCTTAACAACTTTATCCACTTGACTGCCTACTTTCAGGGATCTATTGACACATACACCAAGATCCTTCTGTTCCTCAACACTATTAAGAGCCCTACCATTAGCCCTATACTCTACACATTTATTGTTCCTGCCAAAGTGCATTACCTCACACTTTCCACATTAAACTCCATTTGCCACCTCTCGGCCCAGCTCTGCAACTTGTCCAAGTCACTCTGTAAACTATAAAACCCCTCTTCACTATCTACCACACCACCAACTTTAGTATCATCTGCAAATTTACTGATCCATCCCTCAATACCCTCATCCAGATCATTTATAAAAATTACAAACAGCAGGGGCCCCAAAACAGACCCCTGAGGCACACCACTTGTCACCGAACTCCACGATGAATATCTCCCATCAACCACCACCCTCTGTCTTCTATCTGCCAGCCAATTTCTAATCCAATTAGCTAAATCACCCTCTATTCCACACATCTGCATTTTCTGTAGAAGTCTTCCATGGGCCACCTTATCAAACGCCTTACTAAAGTCCATATATACTACATCAACCGCCTTACCCCCATCCACCTCTCTGGTCACTTTCTCAAAAAACTCAATGAGGTTAGTAAGGCATGACCTACCCTTCACGAAACCATGCTGACTATCCCCAATCAATTCATTTCTCTCTAAATAACTATAAATCCTATCCCTAATAATTCTCTCCAATACCTTGCCCACCACAGAAGTAAGACTCACTGGCCTATAATTCCCAGGAAGGTCTCTCTTCCCCTTCTTAAACAATGGGACCACATTCGCCATCCTCCAGTCCTCCGGAACCACACCCGTAACCAACGAGGACCTGAAGATCAGAGCCAGAGGCTCTGCAATCTCCTCTCTTGCCTCCCAGAGAATCCTAGGGTAAATCCCGTCCGGCCCAGGGGACTTATCCAACTTCAAACCCTCGAGAATTTCTAACACATCCTCCCTATCTACTACAATACTCCCCAATTTGCAACCCTGTACCTCAGTGCTCTCCACAGCTACATTTCCAGCACTCTGCATGAATACCGAAGAGAAATATTTATTCAGTGCCTCACCAATCTCTTCAGGCTCCACGCACAACTTCCCACTGCTGTCTATGACTGGCCCTAATCTTGCCCTAACCAATCTTCTATTCTTAACATATCGAAAGAAAGCTTTAGGATTCTCCTTAATCCTATCAGCCAACATCTTCTCGTGTCCCCTCTTAGCTCTCCTCAATTCACTTTTTACCTCCTTCCTAGCTAATCTATAGCTATCCATTGCACTACCTGAGCCTTCAAGCCTCATCCTGACATAAGCCTCCTTTTTCTTCTTAACCAGCAAATCAACTCTTTTCGTACACCAAGGCTCTCTTACTCGTCCATTTCCTCCCTGCCTGACAGGGACATACTTATCAAGGACTCGCAGCAGCTGCTCCTTGAATAAGCACCACATTCCAGATGTTCCCAGTCCCTGTAGTTCCCTAGTCCAATCTATGCACCCTAATTCTCTCCTGATGGCCTCATAATTACCCTTCCCCCAGCTATAACTACTGCCCCCAGCTTCATGCCTATCCCTGTCCATCACTAAGGTGAACGTAACCGAATTGTGGTCACTATCACCAAAATGTTCACTAACTTCCAAGCCTAACACCTGGTCTGGCTCATTGCCCAGCACCAAATCCAATGTAGCCTCACCTCTAGTTGGCCTATCTACATACTGAGTCAAAAAACCTTCCTGCACACTCTGTACGAAAACTGACCCCTCTAACGAGCTAGAGCTATAGCTATTCCAATCAATATTAGCAAAGTTAAAGTCCCCCATCACAATTACCCTACTACTTTCACTCCTAATCAGAATTGACTTCGCAATCCTTTCCTCAACCTCTCTAGAACTATTAGGAGGTCTGTAAAAGACTCCCAACAGGGTGACCTCTCCTCTCCTGTTTCTAATCTCAGCCCATACTACCTCAACAGACAAGTCCTCATCAAACTTCTTTTCGATCACCGTGATACAGTCTTTGACCAGTAACGCCACTCCTCCCCCCCTTCTACCCCCTTCTCTACTCCGACTAAAGCATTTGTACCCCGGAACCTGCAACATCCATTCCTGTCCCTGCTCTACCCAAGTCTCTGAAATGGCCACAACATCGAAGTTCCAGGTACTGGTCCAAGCTGCAAGTTCCTCCCCCTTATTGCGAATACTCCTTGCATTAAAGTATACGCATCTCAAACCATGCCCCACCCCACCCGTACGCCGCTGTGTTTTACAACTCTCCTCTATAACCCCCTTACTCTCATCCCTCTCGGCACCCCAACTACTTAGGATCCCACCCCCCCCCCGAATCAGTTTAAAGCCCCCATCATAGCCTTAGCAAATTTTCCCCCCAAGATATTAGTCCCCCTCTGGTTCAGGTGTAGACCATCTCTCTTGAAGAGGTCCCACCTATCCCAGAATGAGTCCCAATTGTTAAGGAACCTGAACCCCTCCCTCCTGCACCATCCACGCAGCCATGAGTTCAAACTATCCCTTTCTCTGTTCATCTCTAAACTATCTCTTGGCACAGGCAAGAGTCCAGAGATAACCACTCTGCCTGTTATGGACCTAAGCTTCCACCCTAACTCCATAAATTTCTGTTTAATATCCCCTTCCCTTGTCCTACCTACATCATGTGTCCCCACATGAACAATGACTTGGGGCTGACTCCCCTCACCCTTAAGAATCCTAAAAACCCGATCTGCAACATCCTGGACCCCAGCCCCTGGGAGGCAACACACCAGCCCTGAGTCCTGTTTATTACTATTTACCCTCCTATCTGTCCCTCTAACTATGGAGTCTCCTATAACTAGGCCTAATCTCTTATTCCCCCCACCCACCTGAGCATTCTCAGCAGGCTCACCCCCAGAGACCTGCTCCCTTTGGTCAGCTCCAGTTGATTCTTCCTCAACTGTAGCCTCCAAGACAGAAAATTTATTTTGGAGGGGAACAGCCCCAGGGGATTGTCTCCCCTAAGGGACACTAAGGGACAATTTAGCATGGCCAATCCACCTAACCTACACATCTTTGGACACTAAGGGACAATTTAGCATGGCCAATCCACCTAACCTATACATCTTTGGACACTAAGGGGCAATTTAGCATGGCCAATCCACCTAACTCACGCGTCTTTGGACAGTAGGAGGAAACCCACACAGACACGGGGAGAAGGTGCAGACTCCACACTGACAGCGACCCAAGCCGGGAATCGAACCCGGCTCCCTGTCGCTGTGAGGCGCGTTGTGCTAACCGCTGCGCCACCGCAGCGTACCCTGGACGTTCAAGGTGACGGAGAAGGTGCCTACGAAGCTGGACTTTCTGACCTCGAGCTGAGAGAGTTACTCAACGACCCTGTAAGCACCGGCCAATTCCCCCTCATCCCTTTGAAGTGTTATCTCCCAATCCAGTGTGATCCTCTATCTGACATAGATTGGAGTGGGAGTGGGAGGGATGGAGCCTGGATCAAGTGGCCGCTGAGTATCAATAAACTATTGTGAGGTTGGTGCTGAGTTCTTTCGATCCTTTAGGTCCTGGTTAATGTTTTTCAGCAATAGATATAAGTTTGCCCAAAAAAGGGATACTGAAGCAGTTTAACTGGAATGTGGAAGGTGCGTTTCCTTGGGATAAATATTATTTATCTCATTGGCTCAACATTTGGCAAACAGAAGTTGAGGTCATCGACAGGGCGGAGTGAGATCAGCTCATTCCCCACCCCTCCGACTCCCCCGAGTCTCAAAACCCCCGTGGGGCGTCTGGAGCAACCGCCTCTTGTTTGTGTTGTGCTTTAATCTGCAGATAAAGTCATAATGACCACGCCAAGTCGCGTGACACCAGCAATCCCAAATTTGGGCAACAAATGGCAAGGCCATGGTGGCACTGCTAGGGCTTAGCGCTGCTGCCCCACAGTGCTAGGGACCCCCGGTTCGATTCCCGGCTCGGGTCACTGTGTCTGCACGGAGTTTGCGCATTCTCCCCGTGTCCGCGTGTGTTTCCCTCCGGGTGCTCCGGTTTCCTCCCACAGTCCGAAAGACGTGCGGGTTAGGTGCTAAATTCTCCCTCAGTGTAACCCGAACAGGTGGCGACAAGGGATTTTCACAGTAACTTCATTGCAGTGTTAATGTAGCACGGCCAATCCACCTAACCTGCACATCTTTGGACACCAAGGGGCAATTTAGCATGGCCAATCCACCAAATGTGCACATCTTTGGACACTAAGGGGCAATTTAGCATGGCCGATCCACCTAACCTGCACATCTTTGCACACTAAGAGCAATTTAGCATGGCCAATCCACCTAACCTGCACATCTTTGGACACTAAGGGGCAATTTAGCATGGCCGATCCACCTAACCTGCACATCTTTGCACACTAAGAGCAATTTAGCATGGCCAATCCACCTAACCTACACATCTTTGGACACTAGGAGCAATTTAGCATGGCCAATCCACCTAACCTGCACATCTTTGGACACCAAGGGGCAATTTAGCATGGCCAATCCCCTAACCTGCACATCTTTGGACACCAAGGGCAATTAGCATGGCCAATCCACCTAACCTGCACATCTTTGAACACTAAGGGGCAATTTAGCATGGCCAATCCACCCTAACCTGCATATCTTTGGACACTAAGGGACAATTTAGCGTGGCCAATCCACCTAACCCGCACATCTTTGGACACAAACAGACAATTTAGCATGGCCAATGTACCTAACCTGCATATCTTTGGACACTAAGGGACAATTTAGCGTGGCCAATCCACCTAACCCGCACATCTTTGGACACTAACGGACAATTTAGCATGGCCAATGTACCTAACCTGCACATCTTTGGACACTAAGGGACAATTTAGCATGGCCAATCCACCTAACCTGCACATCTTTGGACACTAACGGACAATTTAGCATGGCCAATCCACCTAACCTGCACATCTTTGGACACTAAGGGGCAATTTAGCATGGCCAATCCACCTAACCTAACATCCTTACCCAGTCTGGCCTACACATGACTCCAGGGCTATTGCAATGTGGTTGACTCTCAACTGCCCCTCCCAGGGCAACTAGGGGTGAGCAATAAATACAGGCTTAGCCACTGACGTACATGTCTCAAGGATGAAAAAAAAACTCCTGTAAAAGTACACAACGCCCAGAAAATCTCCTGTAAATAAACACAAGAAATTGGAATCATTTGCTGGCAGCTTTGAGTGGCTTATTGTTATTTTAATGACTTGAATTTTTTCCTCAGATTTTGTGTGTTTTTCTCGGTCAGTGTGTTACGATGACAGAGGAGCTTGTCTGGTCCCCAAGATAAATCCCAGGCTGCTGATTCAGAATGTGTTGGCTGGAGGTGTGGGAAAATGTACAGAGGAGGAGAGTGAGAGAGAGATACGGCCTAGGAATGCAGAGCTGTTGCTCATGCACTAAGCCTGTCCCAAGCAAAGCAAATAGGCCACAGATCTCAGACTGATGCAGGTCCAGACATTGAATTCTTAGCTCGAGAGCCGGTGCAGTGTTTCAAATTTTATTTCCCTCCCTCCCTCTTTCTCTTTCTTTCTCTCTCAGGCTGGGTCGCCAGCTCTCCAGGATTGGCCTGGAGTCTCTGGGAATCGAAGATTCAGGGCACTAACTGTGTGGGAATGATCGGGAAGTTACAAGAAGATTGGGGTTTTTTTTTTGTCATTTTCTTTACCAGAAAAGAAAAGAAAAGGGCCGATTGTCCAGCATCAACAACTTTCTGATTGGCTTGTGTGGGCTGTACGTCACAAAAGCGGTCAATTAATGGCTGGAGGGTGTGTGGAGGGGTTGGGGGTGGGGGCCAGGGGGAAGCGAGTCGTGTGATGCAGCCTCCTCACAGTTTGGAAACCCCTAAGGGAGCAGAGCAATGGAATAGAAGCAAAGCCTGTTGTCAACAAAATGGCTGCCGCATTCCAATAAAGAGCAAGTGCACTCTTACGTGAAGTAGGGAACACACCACCCGCCATATTGGATAACATGCTTTTGTGTCAGAGCATGCTTGAGGAGAGCAGTATTCACCAGCATTGTATATTTTTACAGAGATTTAATAGCGTTGTATATTCGCTTGGAAACATTGGCACAAAATTGCCCTGTGCCAGCTCTTCTGTAACAGCCAGCAGGATTGGCCCTGTTCCCTTGCTCCTAGCCCTGGACAGAATTCAATCATCAACAACCCCTCCGATTCTCTTCCTGGAAGTTAACTACGGAAGCATATTTCCAGTTGGAAAAGGGGAGGCCTAGTGGGATTATTACCAGGCTGTTAACCCAGAGACTCCTGGGGGACCCGGGTTCGAATCCCGCCACGCCAAACGGTGGAATCCAGTAAAAAAAAATCTGGAATTTAAGAATCTACTGGTGACCCATTGTCGGAAAAACCCATCTGGTTCACTTCAGGGAAGGAAATCTGCTGTCCTTACCCTGGTCTGGCCTACATGTGACTCCAGATCCAGAAGTTTTAACGAGGAATGAGCAATAAATGCTGGCCTTTGTCCCACCAAAGGAAGCAATGGTTGGATTTTCCAGCCCCCCCAAGGATGGAAAATCCTACGTGAGGCCTGTCTCCCGTGGGAATCGTGAACAAAAAGAGAACATCAGGTCCCGGCATCTTGCTACAAGGAGGGTGTCTGAGTCAGTCACTCTGAGGGTGGGATGGCACAGGGTGTGAAAGGCCTCGGGCCTGGAGTCAAGTTCCTCACAACAGGCTGAGTACTGACATATTGGAATTGAGTGCGAAACCACATCGCTCATTGTCTCCCACCAAGTTTCCAAATTTACCTCAAGCCAACAAGTAATACCTCCCTCCGCCTTGCCGGGACCCTACCCTTCCATTGACCACAGTTTTCCAGCGAACTCCTTCTTCTCTGCGGATGAACCACTCTCCCAGTGGGAGCCCTCTCGCTTTTCCCACAGATCCGTGAACAGTTCCTTGGTTCATCAGGATCCCAGTGCTCTGTGGAGATGTCAGTGTCCCAGGCACTGCGCGGATCCTTCCTGCCGCAAGGTTTGGCTTTCCAGCGAGATTGCCACCTTGACCCCACCCCCATCCCTGTGCACACAACCGCCTCTCTCCACCTTGCCCCCCCCAACTCCTCATCTCGTTCACCAACTTCCAATGGGGAATCCCCAGTGGAGATATGGAGGTGGGATGCCACAGGGAGGTGGGAATTATCTCACATGAGACAGCGACAGGCAAGCAGGCCTCACTTGAGGGTGGCACAGTGGGTTATCACTGTTACCTCACAGCGCCGGGGACCCAGGTTTGATTCTTGGCTCCTATCTGTGTGGAGTCTGCACATTCTCCCCGTGTCTGCATGGGTTTCCTCCGGGTGCTCCAGTTTCCTCCCACAGTCTGAAAAATTCGCCAACTTTAAGGGCGCTCAACTGGTCAGTGGATAGGTGTATGGATAACATTGGAATAGTTTAGGTTACAGGGTCATTAGATTGGTTCCACTGGTCGGTGCAACATCGAGGGCCGAAGGGCCTGTACTGCGCTGTAATGTTCTATGTTCTAGGCATGCTGGTCAGGGCACATTGGCTGTGCTAAATTTTCCTTCTGTCAGAGTGTGGCGGCTGTGGTATTTTCACTGTAACTTCATTGCGGTGTTAATGCAAACCTACTTTTGTCCCTAATAAGTAGGCTGGGATTCTCACACTGCTCAAGCAACTCCCCACCAACGGTGGGGACAGAGACCATTGAGGCACCCCGGTGGGGGGGGGTCAGGGCAAGTGGGACTGCGCCTTAGACAGTGCCAGTCTGGCACTGACAACCAGGCACCTTGACACTGCCCATGATCGGCAGAACTTTGTAGGCCGCAGGGCCTGTATTGTAGTTTTTCTACGTTTTCCTGCCCTGTGCTCACAGTTTTGTTTTTGCGGGAATAAACAAAGGTCATAGGTAGGCACTCGTAATGTTAAAATGGCGGCGTGGGCTCGTTGGGCCGAAGGGCCTGTTTCGCGTGCTGTATTGTTCTTCGTTCTAACAAAGAACAACACAACACAAGAAACAGGCCCTTTGGCCCTCAAGCCCACAACGCCATTTTAACGTTCAGCGAATACCTCAGTCCCATCCGTCTTCAGCCTACGACTTTTGTCTACGCTTCTTGGACTCCACAATAAAGGGGGTGCCAATTTAGAGAATTAAATGTGTGCGCCAGATTAAGGGAGGTCTAATTTTAGGGACAATTTGTTCACACCAAATCAGCCTAAGAGCACGATCTTGGGGTGTGGGAGGAAACCGGAGCACCCGGAGAAAACCCAGGCAGACACGGGGAGAATGTCCAAACTCCCACAGACACCGACCCAAGTCGGAGATCTGACCCAGGTCCGTGTATCCGCACAGTGATAGGAATGAAGAACAGAAGTTGGCAAATTTAGTCCTTGGAGTCTGTCTGATCTCTCCCCTGGTCTCAAATCCACCTGTTCCTCCCTTTCTCAGAAATCAGAAATATATCTATCTCCTTCTCAAAACCTTTCAAAGATTCCGCACTACGGGGCAGCGAGTTCCACAAGTTCACTACCCTCTGTGAGAAGTCATTCTTTCTCATCTCAATTTTAAATCTATTGCCTCTCAACCCATATCCATAACCTCTTGCTCGAGATTACCCCGCGAGGGGAAACATTTATTCTATCGATCCCTTTTAGAATTTTATAAACCTCGATCAGGTCCCCTCCTAAACTCCAGCAAGTACAAAAAAAAAGTCTACTTGTTAGTCACACACAAGTTAAGGCTTACATTAACACTGCAATGAAGTTACTGTGAAATTCCCCCAGTCGCCACACTCCAGCGCCTGTTCGGGTCTATCCACCTTTCAGGAGGAAACCGGAGCCAGCGGAGGAAACCCATGCAGACACGGGGAGAAGGTGCAGACTCTGCACAGACAGTGATCCAAGCCAGGAATCGATCCTGGGTCCCTAGCACTGTGAGGCAGCAGTGCTAACCACTGTGCCACCGTGCCCCCCACACCCCCAAGCTGTTTAATCTCTCCTCGTTGGACTCAAGAACAAAGAACAAAGAACAAAACAACACGGGAAACAGGCCCTTCGGCCCATCGAGCCCGCGCCACCACCCCAATGTTCCCACCTCTACCCGCAATCCCTGTCCATGTTTATAGATCTATGGATTAAAAACTGGTTTTGGCTCGTTGGGCCGAAGGGCCTGTTTCCCGTGCAGTTTTGTTCTTTGTTGTTCATACATCAACCCCTTCATCCCTGGAATCAATCTGGGCATATTATAACCAGCTTAATTCTGTAAGAAGTCCTCTCACATTGAATGATAACATGCTATTACTTTTCCTAATCACTTGCTGGGCCTGTACGCTAGCCTTTTGTGAGTCATGCACTCAGACACCCAGATCCCTCTGCATCTCAGTGTTTTAAAACCCATCCTCTACTTAAAGTCACCAATATCTGGGTCGGCGAAGCTATAATTTCCATTCTCCTTGCTCACTTCTCTTGGGTATTCAGCTGGAAGACCACATTTCTGGTAAAAGATTCTCCTCAGTGTGTCAAAGACTCCAGTGCAAAGGGTTGTCTCTGATTGAATGACTGGTGTAGCTCCAGGACTATGAGGTGAGGGACGCTGTCAAGCAGGGGGCAGCTGTTGAGGGAGATTTGATGTGCTGCTGAAGTGCATCTTGTGGGTGGTACACACTCCTGCTGCTGAGTGTTGGCGGTGCAGGGGGTGAATGTTTAAGGGGGGGGGGGGGTGGATGGGATGCCAAAGCAGCGCAATGGGGAAAGGCCTCTGCATAATGGGGAAAGGCAGCACAGTAGCACAGGGGGTTAGCACTGCTGCTTCAGAGCTCCAGGGTCCTGTGTTCGATTCCCGGCTCGGGTTGCTGTCTGTGTGGAGTTTGCACATTCTCCTCATGTCTGTGTGGGTTTCCTCCGGGTGCTCCAGTTTCCTCCCACAGGCCAAAGACATATGGATTGGGTTGATTGGTCATGCTAAATATTGCCTCTTAGTGCCTAGGGATGCGTAGGTTAGAAGGATTAGTGGGTATAATATGTAGGGATATAGGGGTGGGGTTGTGGCTGGTGCAGACTCGATGGGCTGAATGGCTTCTTTCTGTACTGTAGAGTTTCTATATCTATAAGACATTTCAGCCTTAATACATTGACAGGCTGGAAACTGTCTTGGGTTGTCTCCCTGATATTTTCCATAGAATCCCTACAGTGCAGCAGGAGGCCCATCGAGTCTGCATTGACCCTCAGAAAGAGCATCTTACGTAGGCCCACCCCCAACCTATCCTGGTAACCCTGTGCATTTAACATAACCAATCCACCTAATGTGCACATCTTTGAACACTAAGGGGCAATTTAGCATGGCCAATCCACCTAACCTGCACATCTTTGGACACTAAGGGACAATTTAGCATGGCCAATCCACCTAACCTGCACATCTTTGGACACTAAGGGACAATTTAGCATGGCCAATCCACCTAACCTGCACATCTTTGGACACTAAGGGACAATTTAGCACGGCCAATCCATCTAACCAGCTGACCTTGGAGTGTCATAGGAAACCGGAGCACCTGGAGGAAACCCACACGGACACGGGGAGAATGTGCAAACTGCACGCAGCCAGTGACCCCAGGCCAGAATCGAACACCTGACCCTGCGAGGCAGCTGCGCTAACCACTGTTTCGCAAGCGGGGCTTCTGCGAGTGGGAGATCTATGCATCAGCGCGTCCAAAATGCACAAAGGCCACATATTCATCAACCAACAACACCCCCCCGCCCTCCCCCTCCACCACCGCAGCTCACCCCTGGTCGGAAAGGGAATTAACATCAAATTTTTGGAAGCCGGCAGGATAGCGGTTGGGATGAAAGAGCTAACTCCTCGGGGGGGCGGCGGGGGGGAAGCGGGTATTTGTTTTTGCTCTCTTAATTGCGTAAGTGAGCTCACAAACCTGCTCAGAACACCACAGTGTGCATCTTCCAGGAACCCCCCCCCCCCCACCGCTCTTAGACCCTGCAGCGAAAGATTGGGAGCAAGCTGGTTATACTTTGGAATGCGCTACAATTAGTCTAAAGAATTGAAGCCAAATTTGTATTTCCTTCCCCCCCCCCACCCCCCCAAAAAAAAACCTTTTAATTTCGTAAAGGGAAGAGGTCAGCAAATAAGACTAATGAGTGCTGGGAGAAGGCCAAGCGACAGAATGGCCTGTTCGAAACCCTCGTGTCGCTAATCCTGTTCCTTAACCCCTCGCTCGCCGAGACTTTTGAGAAGAGAACATTACCTCCTCTGGAAGGGTCTGTGGAATTCTCTTCCTCAGTCAGCGGGATTTGAAGCGATTCCAGAATCGATGGGGCGAACGGCCGCCTCCTGCACTGTACAGATTCTATAATTCTGGGGTGGTGATTGAGAGTGGGTGGGAAGGGGGGGACAGGGGGCGACTGCAGAGGAGGACTGAGACACACGTATTTGTTACGATCTTGTCGAATAGAAACCTAGAAAATAATAGCTGCAGGAGGAGCCATTTAGCACTTCGTTGCCATCCGCTGTGTGTGAGGGGGGTGGGGGGCACTGTGGTTAGACAAAGAACAAAGAACAAAGAGCAACACAGCACGGGAAACAGGCCCTTAGGCCCAACGAGCCCGCGCCACCATCCTAACGTCTTAATGACATATCCTTGCCTTTAGGCTATGCCTATTGTTGAAGACGGGGGAATAGCCGTGGTAAATATTACAGGGAAAGGGGAGTGAGACTGGGTCAGAGAGGCGGTGCGTGGGCGGCAGGCTCGATGGGCCGAATGGCCTCTCCTCCACTGTAGCAAAAGGGACGGCATGCTGGCACAGTGGTTAGCGCTGCTGCCTCACAAGAGCCTGGGACCTGGGTTCGATTCCACCCTCGGTTCACAATCTGTGTGGAGTTTGCACATTCTCCCCGTGCCTGCGTGGGTTTCCTCTGAGTGCTCCGGTTTCCTCCCACAGTGCAGTGCACAGTGTCCCAAGATGTGCAGGTTAGGTAGATTGGACATGCTAAATTGCCCCTTAGTGTCCAAAGATGTTCAGGTTAGGTGGATTGGCCATGCTAAATTGCCTTTTAGTATCCAAAGATGTTCAGGTTAGGTGGATTGGCCATGCTAAATTGCCCCTCAGTGTCCAAAGATGTTCAGGTTAGGTGGATTGGCCATGCTAAATTGCCCCTTAGTGTCCAAAAATATGCAGGTTAGGTGGATTGGCCATGCTAAATTGCCCCTTAGCAACCAAAAATATGCAGGTTAGGTGGATTGGCCATGCTAAATTGCCCCTTAGCAACCAAAAATATGCAGGTTAGGTGGATTGGCCATGCTAAATTGTCCGTTAGTGTCCGAAGATGTGCAGGTTAGGTGGATTGGCCATGCTAAATTGCCCCTTAGTCGGGGGATTAACAGGGAAAATATGTGGGGGTTACAAGGTTTCGATTAGGTGGTATTGTGGTCAGTGCAGGCTTTTCGATGGCCTGAATGGCCTTTTTCTGCACTGTAGAGATTCCCTGATTATTATCGTGTCTGCTCAGTAACCTGACCCCATCTTCCCCCATTTTCTTCGATCACTTTCGTCCCAAGTGTATATCAAACTGCTTGCTGCAAACACACAGGGGCGCGATCTTACTGTCCCTTCACACCATCATCCTGCCACAGCGAAGCTGGAAAATTCGGCAACAAACAATTCTCCGTTCATTGCAGCAGGCTGGAAAATCCGGCAAAGTGTGAGCGTTCGGTAAATTCTGGTTGCAGTGTTTTGGACTCAATTGCTCTCTGCGAATTCCACAGATTCCCCATTCTCCAGGTGAAGAAGTTTCCATATCCAGAGTTCGAGCCCTGGTTCTGGACAACCCCACCCTCCCTGTCCTGCACTGTTCGAACTTTATCAGTTTCGATGAGATTCCTCCCATCCCACCTCATTCTTCTGGACTTCAGTGAATATAATCTGAACAGATACTGATACACAGACCAACACCCAAACACAGACCCACACTCAAACACAGACTAACACTCAAACACAGACTAACACTCAAACACAGACCCACACTCACACACAGACCCACACTCACACACAGACTAACATTCAAACACAGGCGCGCACTAAAACACAGACTAATACTCCAACACAGACTAATACTCCAACACAGGCCAACACTCCAACACAGGCCAACACTCCAACACAGGCCCGCAATAAAACACACAGACTCACACTCAAACACAGACTCACACTCAAACACAGACTCACACTCAAACACAGACTCACACTCAAACACAGGCCCACACTCAAACACAGGCCCACACTCAAACACAGGCCCACACTCACACACTCAAACACAGACCCATGCTCAAATACAGACCCACACTCAAACATAGACTGACACATGAACACAGACCCATACTCAAACACAGGCCCACACTAAAACACAGACTCACACTCAAACACAGACTCACACTCAAACACAGGCCCACACTCAAACACAGGTCAACACTCACACACTCAAACACAGACCCATGCTCAAACACAGACCCACACTCAAACACAGGCCGACACTCACACACAGATCCACGCTCGAACAAAAATCACACTCAAACACAGACCAACATATGAACACAGACCCACACTCACACACAAACCCACGTTCAAACACAGGCCGACAGGCAAACAGAGGTCGACACTCACACACAGACCCACATTCAAACACAGACCCACACACAAACACAGATTGACGTTCACACACAGACTCACACCGAAACACAGACTCACACGCAAACATAGACTGACAAACAAACACAGACTGACACTCACTCACAGACCCTCACTCAAACACAGGCCCACACTCAAACACAGGCCCACACTCAAATACAGAGAGAGACTCAAACTAACACCTACCCATAGACAGACCTCACACACACACACACACACACACACACACACACAGATATCAACATACACATATACACATACACTCACATACACACAAACATACACACACAAGTAAATACACATACTGACATACAGTTACAGGACGGATATCAGAGGCAGGTTCTTTACCCAAAGGGTGGTTAGGGAGTGGAATGCCCTGCCTGCAGCGGTTGTAGATGCGCCAAGTTTGGTGGCATTTAAGAGGTTAGTTGATAAGTATATGGAAGAGAAGGGAATGATTTAGTTTGGAGGGGCATTGCTTTTTATATTGGTCGGCGCAACATTGAAGGCCGAAGGGCCTGTTCTGTGCTGTAATGTTCTATGTTCTACCAGATACGCACATACACAAACACAAATAGATAAAAACACACCCACACACACATCATACAGATACACACATGCACGCACACATAGATACAGATATACACACAGACCAATACACACCCATATATAGATACTGACACGTATACATACACACACACATAGATACAGATACATTTTCACACACACACACATACGCACATACACATTTAATAACCACAAATATACACATGATTGAAGCCAACTTTTAACTATAAAATGTGAGTATGATTCAGAAAATTTAATACAATAAATTTACATTTCCCAACGTTCAGCATCTTTTGCAACATATCATTCTATCTGAACATTCTGGACAAACGTGAGGTAATGCATTTTGGAAGGTCTAATACAGACAGGAAATGGCAGAACCCTTAAGAGTACTGATAGGCAGAAGGATCTGGGTGTACAGGTACACAGGTCACTGAAAGTGGCAGTGCCGGTCGAGAAGGCTTGCTTCCATCAGCCGGGACACTGAGTTTAACAATTGGCAAGTCATGTTGCCTCTTTATGAGGCCGCACTTGGAGTGTAGTGTTCAATCCTTGTCACCACACTAGCAGAAGGATTGCAGACGCTTTGGAGAGGGCGCAGAAAGGATTTGCCAGGACATTGCCCTGGTATGGAGGGCATTAGCTATGTAGAGAGGTTGGAGAAACTTGGTTTGTTGTCACTGGAGCAATGGACGCTGAGAGGGGGAGACCTGATAGAAGTCTACAAGATTACGAGAGGCAGAGTGGGATAGTCAGAACTCTTTCCCAAGAAGGAAGAGTCAATCATTCGAAGGTATCGGGTTAAGGTGCGAGGGGCAAGGAGATGTACAAGGCCAGTTTTTTTACACAGGGGGTGGTGGGTGCCTGGAACTCGTTGCCAGGGGAGACAGTGGAAGTGGATACGGTAGCGACTTTTAAGGGACGTTTTGACAAGTACATGAGTGAGATGGCAATAGGGGGATATGATTCCCGGAAGGGCAGGGGATTTTAGCTCGATGCAGTCTTGGTGGGGCCGAAAGGCCTGTTCCTGGGCTGTAATTTTCTTTGTTCTATTCCAGTTGTTGCTGAGTGGTTTCAGAACGTAAGAAATAGGAGTGGGAGTCGGCCATCCAGCCCCTCGGGCCTGCCCCGCCGTTCAATGGCTGATCTGAAGCGGATCAATTCCACTTTCCCACTTTTTCCCCTTAATCCCCTTGTCTATCAGAAACCTATCTACCTGCAACTTAAATACATTCAGCGAGGTAGCCTCCACCACTTCAATGGGCAGAGAATTCTGGAGATTCACCACCACTTTGAGTGAAGAACAAAGATCAAAGAACAAAACAGCATGGGAAACAGGCCCTTTGGCCCAACGAGCCCGCACTGCCACCCCGATGTTCCCACTTCTACCAGCGATCCCTGTCCATGTTTATAGATCTATGGATTAAAAACCAAATTTGAGACAATTTAGGGAGAATTTGTTTTGCCAATTAGCCTAAGAGCACATCTTTGGGATGTGGGAGGAAACCGGAGCACCCGGAGAAAACCACGCAAGCACGGGGAGAATGCGCAAACTCCCACAGACACAGGCCCAAATCCATGTATCTGCACAGCACAGCGATAGTCACTGAGCTGTCGTGTTGCCCATCAAATGGTCCAGGTCAAGCGTACACTAACGACGTGAAGCACTAGGATACTCTCGAAAAATCCAAGAGCAGCCCTCTCACGACCCATCGCGTGTATGCCCCTCGTTAGACAACAAGGTGGACCAAAGCACCTGTAGGATAAAAACAAGTACATCAATATCATCATCTATTTACACACTTCCCAGGGACTCCCAAGGCTCATGATCTCTATTTTAAATCAATTTTCTATACCCCTCCATTCCCATTCTGTTCATGTGCCCATCTAAGTATTTCTTAAATAACTCCAGAGTACCTGCCTCCACCGCTTTACTTGGCAGCGCATTCCATACCCCCACCACCCTCTGTGTGAAAAAAGAAGTTCCTCCTCAACTTTGATCTATACTGCCCCCCCTCCCCTTATTTTGAAGCTGTACCCTCTAGTTCTGCTATCTTTTCTAAGAGGGAAGAATTTCTCTACCTCTACCCTATCCATCCCCTTCATTATCTTATATGTCTCTATAAGATCCCCCCTCAGCCTTCTAGACTCCAACGAGTACAAACCCAGTCTACTCAATCTCTCTTAGAACATAGAACGTAGAACATTACAGCACAGAACACGCCCTTCGGCCCTCGATGTTGCGCCGACCAATATAAAAAGCAATGCCCCTCCAAACTAAACCATTCCCTTCTCTTCCATATACTTATCAACTAACCTCTTAAACGCCACCAAACTTGGCGCATCTACAACTGCTGCAGGCAGGGCATTCCACTCCCGAACCACCCTTTGGGTAAAGAACCTACCTCTGATATCCGTCCTATAACTATCACCCCTTAATTTAAAGCTGTGTCCCCTCGTGCTAGCTTTCTCCATCCTAGGAAAAAGGCTATCACTGTCCACCCTATCTAAACCTCTAATCATCTTATATGCTTCGATAAGGTCTCCTCTTAGCCGCCTCCTTTCTAACGAAAACAACCTCAAATCCCTCAGCCTCTCTTCATAAGACCTGCCCTCCATACCAGGCAACATCCTGGTAAACCTCCTCTGTACCCTCTCCAATGCCTCCACATCTTTCTTATAATGTGGGGACCAGAACTGCACACAATACTCCAAGTGCGGCCTCACTAGAGTTTTGTACAGTTGCAACATGACGTTGCGGCTCTGAAATTCAATCCCCCTACCAATAAAAGCTAAGACTCCATATGCCTTCTTAACAACCTTATCGACTTGACTGCCTACTTTCAGGGATCTATGCACATATACACCAAGATCCCTCTGTCCATCAACACTATTAAGAATCCTACCATTAGCCCTATACTCTACACATTTATTATTCCTGCCAAAGTGAATTACCTCACTCTTCATAAGCTAATATCAGTATCAGTGTGGTGAACCTTCTCTGCACCCCCTTCAAGGCCAATATATCCTTCCACAAATGTGGGGACCAAAACTGCACACAGTACTCCAGCTGTGGCCTCACCAGCTCCCTATACAGCTGCATCAAAACCTTCCAGGTTTCAGAAACTCAACATCTAACAACAAATACCCTGGAGAAAATCCTTTCATATTTCATTTCCAATCACCCGCTGCTCCTTGTGAAGTTATTAATGGTGTAAATTCCACCTTGAAGTCCGAGAGGCACAGTATCACAGTGGATTAGCGCTGCTGCTTCACAGCTCCAGTGTTCGATTCCCGGCTCGGGTCGCTGTCTGTGTGGAGATTGCACATTCTCCTCGTGTTTGCGTGGGTTTCCTCCGGGTGTTCCGGTTTCCTCCCACACTCCAAAGATGCGTGGGTTAGGTTGATTGGCCGTGCTAAAAGTTGCCCCTTAGTGTCCAGGGTAGCAGAGGTTATAGGGATTAGTGGGTAAAATATATGGGGGTAGGGCTTGGATGGGATTGTATTTGGTACAGACTCGACGGGCCGAAGGGCCTCTTTCGGCAGTGTAGGGTTCTATGATTCTATGAATTAGAGATGGAAATAGAGGTACCAACCCACCAGGATTGGCCAGGAGTCTCCAGGAATTGAAGCTTGATTTCCCAGGACATGGCCGTGTGTGACCCTGGAGAAAAATCTTCAGATGTTGAAAAGAGATTAAGGTTTTATTTTTGCCATTTTAGTATGGCCGATCAACCTAACCCGCACATCTTTGGACTGTGGGGGGAAACAGGAGCACGTGGAAGAAACCCACGCAGACACGGGGAGATTGTGCAAACTCCGCACAGACAATGACCCGAGCTGGGAATCAAACTCAGGTCCCTGGAGCTGTGAAGGAGCAGTACTAACCACCATGCTAGCGTACCACCCCAAATATGCACACGCGCGCACGCAAATACACATGAATCTACACTCACCTGTTCACACACTCTCATATATATTCAAAACACACACACACACACACACACACACACACACACACAAAAGTGTTCTTGCAATGGGGTTAGTGTTCCTGACTCTGAGTCACAAGCTCTGCGTTTGAATCCCATCCAAGGATTTGATGGGATCTTTATAATGCGACCAAGCAAATATCAACCTGAAAAATCTGTCCAAACACGCCAAGGGCTGGCAGTGAGAGTGGGAGTGACTCCTGGCCAGCAATGCTTGATGTGGAGTGGGACTTCCTGTGGTTAAAAACCCGTCCCCCCCAGCAACAGACCTGTTCCGAGAATGACTAGACACGGAGAGAGGGATGGAAAGTCTGCCTTATTGCGCCACTAGGGTGCGGGAAGAGATCTGGAAATGCAAAAAGAAGAGGGGGGGGGGGGGGGGGGTGTCGAGTTGGCTGGAATGTCCCTCCACATCGTCAACACCGCCTCTGCCTCTCCCCACCCCCAACACCTTCATCACCTCCCCCCTCCCCCATCCCCATCCTGCCCTTCTAAGAGTTGGCTCCACCATTGGCCTACTGGCAGGATCTTCCAGCCCCGCTGAGGTCAAGGGGTCGCCGCTAAGGAACTCCGCCATTGGGGGGAGAACAGGGGGAGGGGGTTGGGAGGGGGTCTATTGCCAGTAAGGGACTGGTAAATCATGCTTCACCCACAATGTGTGCAGGAAGTATGAGCTGGTCAGATCAGCGGGCACATAAAGGGCAGGAATACTGCATCCAGTTCTGGTCGCCTTACTACCGGAAGGACGTGGAGACTCTGGAGAGAGTGCAGAGGAGGTTTACCAGGATGCTGCCTGGTATGGAAGGTCCGAGTTACGAGGAGAGATTAGGCAAATTGGGACTGTTTTCCTTAGAAAGACGTAGACTTAGAGGAGATCTGATAGAGGTGTACAAGATTATGAGGGGTATATATAGAGTAAACAGGGTTAATCTTTTTCCTAGGATGGACTCGAATAGCATGAGGGGTCACGGGCTTAGGGTGAGGGGGGTAAGGTATAATTTGGATGCTAGAGGGAGTTTTTCACACAGAGGGTGGTGGGGGAATGGAATGCGCTGCCAAGTAAAGTGGTGGAGGCAGGTACTCTGGAGTTATTTAAGAAATACTTAGATGGGCACATGAACAGAATGGGAATGGAGGGGTATAGAAAACTGATTTAAAATAGGATCATGAGCCTTGGGAGTCCCTGGGAAGTGTGTAAATAGATGATGATATTGATGTAATTGTTTTTATCCTACAGGTGCTTTGGTCCACCTTGTTGTCTAACGAGGGGCATACACGCGATGGGTCGTGAGAGGGCTGCTCTTGGATTTTTTTTTCGAGAGTATCCTAGTGCTTCACATCGTTAGTGTACGCTTGACCTGGACCATTTGATGGGCAACATGACAGCTCAGTGACTATCGCTGTGCTGTGCAGGCACATGGATTTGGGGCCTGTGTCTGTGGGAGTTTGCACATTCTCCCCGTGCTTGCGTGGGTTTTCTCCAGGAGCTCCGGTTTCCTCCCACATCCCAAAATGTGCTCTTAGGCTAATTGGCAAAATAAATTTTCTCTAAATTGTCTCAATGGTTTTAATCCATAGATCTATAAACATAGACAGGGATCACGGGTAGAGGTGGGAACATCGAGGCGGCGGCGCGAGCTCGTTGGGCCAAAGGGCCTGTTTCCCGTGCTGTTTTGTTCTTTGTTCTTTGATTGCTGTCCAGCTGTAAAGGATAAGCCAGTGAACCCTGTCCACCCCCCCACTACACCCCTCCTGTACACCTGATAACAAAGAGCAAAAAAAAAATCACGCACAGGAACAGGCCCTTCGGCCCCTCCAAGCCCGCACTGACCCATGCTGCCTGACTGAACTAAAGCCCCCCACCCTTTCCACGGACCATACCCCCCCCCCCCACTGTTCCCATCCTATTCATGTCCCTCCAAACTCACTATCGTAACAGCTTCCACTACCTTGCCCACCCACCCTGGGTTAAAAAAAAACCCTACCACGAACACCTCCTTTAAACCTCACCCCTCAAACCTGCACCCCTTCGTAATTGAAAAATCCACTCTGTCCGTGCCCCTCATAATCTTCTCGCCCTCCCCCTGCCTCTCAACCTCCAGTGAGAACAAACCAAGTTTCTCCAACCTCTCCTCATGGCTAATGCCCCCCGTACCGGGGCAAACATCCCGGTAAATCTGTTCCGTAACCCTCTCCGAAGCTTCCACATCCTCCTGGTAGTGTGGGCAAACCAGAATTGGACACTATATTCCAAGTGCGGCCTAACTACAATAAAACCAGTATAATTGGAGCCAGTGTTTTACAGGGATTTTTTTTTTTATCCAATTCTCCCCCGCTTTGAGTTGGACTATTAGGAAGCTGGTCAATGCAGACTGATCTTGTAACAGCGAGTGACTCAGTCAGTCTCGGGGAGCTGTGTTTACTAATGGATATCAGTTCAAGGTCTGCGGCTAGTTAGGGATCTGACAGGTTCCTCCTCCAGGCTGTTTCTGGGATAATTCTGTACCACATCAGACGGTTACACACTCAGAACTTTATCACTCTGTACATCTCTATTTTCCTTTGAAGAGGACAGCCAATTTGAGTTCAGTTTCCCTTTCCCTGACCTCACGCAACCCGCTGGGGTCTTTTGTGGCTTTTAACCGTCTCACTCCCACTCTCCTCATCACTTTCCCTCCTCTCCAGATGGACTGCGCATTTATATAGTGCCTGTTGCAGAGCTGGAGGACCAATTTTTTTTTAAATTTGGGTATTCGACATTATCGAACCAAGCCAGGTAGATGGAGATACAAATGGCAGAACAGGCTCAGAGGTCTACTCCAAACAGGCTTGAGGCCTATTCCAACTAGACTCAGAGGCCTACTCCAAACAGGCTTGGAGGCCTATTCTAAACAGGCTAGGAGGCCGATTCCAACTAGACTCAGAGGCCTACTCCAAACAGCCTTGGAGGGCTACTCCAAACAGGCTCAGAGGCCGACTCCGAACAGGCTCAAGGCTGACTTCAAATAGCCTCAGAGGCCTAGTCCAAAAAGGCTCAGAGGCCTACTGCAAACAGGCTTGGAGGCTGATTCCAAACAGGCTCGGAGGTCTACACCAAACAGGGTCAGAGGCCTACTCCAAACAGGCTTGGAGGCTGATTCCAAACAGGCTCGGAGGCCTACTCCAAACAGGGTCAGAGGCCTACTCCAAACAGGCTTGGAGGCTGATTCCAAACAGGCTCGGAGGTCTACACCAAACAGGGTCAGAGGCCTACTCCAAACAGGCTTGGAGGCTGATTCCAAACAGGCTCGGAGATCTACTCCAAACAGGCTCAGAGGCCTACTCCAAAAAGGCTTGGACGCCTACTCCAAAAAGGCTCAGAGGCCAACTCCAAACAGGGTTGGACACCTATTCCAGAACAGGCTCAGATTGAGGCCTACTCTTGAACAGGCTCATACTCTGAACAAGCTTAAAGCTTTACTCTGCAACAGGTTCAAACAAAGGTCTATTCTGGAACAGTCTCAGAGGCCAACTCCAGAACAGGTTCAAACAATGGACGACCCTGAAAAGGGTCAAAAAAAGACTTACTCTTGAAAAGGCCTATATTAGAAGCAGGCGCACACGCTCAAAAGCTCAGAGGCTACAACCCCTAAACAGGCTCAGCTAGGCTGGTACCTGTAACTAAATATTTTTGAAGTTTCCAGGCAAGAATAGAAAGAAGTCTCACATCACCAGGTTAAAGTCCAACAGGTTTATTTGGTAACAAAATGATTAGTTGGACTTTAACTTGGCGTTGTGAGACTTCTTACGGTGTTTATCCCAGTCCAATGCTGGCATCTCCACATCAGGTAAGAATAACAGAGCAGCCAACTGACTGCACAGCAAGATCCCACAACACGGCAACAGCCACATCACCTGCTAGATCTCTAAAGTATGTGTTGTGCAGAATACATTTTGCATTAAATGTTGTGCAGTACACAATGTAGAATATATTGTACAGTACACATTGTGCTGTGCATGCTGTACAGTGCACATTGTACAGTATACACTATATGTGGTACAGTATATGGTGTACAATGCACATGTTGCACTGCATACACTGCACAATACATTGTACAGTATACATGGTACAGTACCTATCGTGAGTATACTTTGTACATTGTGCATTATCTGTTGTATCGTCCACATTATACAGCATACACTGTGCTCAGTATATGTTGTATTATATATGCTGTGTACAATATGTTGTGCAGTACATATTGTACAATACACATTGTACAGTACAGTTGCGCAGTATGCGGTGTATAGCACGTGTTGTGCAGTATACAGTATACAGTACATATTATGCAGTTACAGTATACAGTATGCATTGTGCAGTATACATGTATAGTATGCATTCTGCTGTACACAGTGTACAGTACATGTTGTGAGGTATACAATGTACAGTACGATTGTGCAATATACAGTATACAGTACGCATTGTGCGGTATGCAGTGTACAGTACACGTGCAGTATACAGTGTACAGTATGCTTTGTATAGTGTACAGTACGTGTTGTACAGTATACAGTATACAATATGCGTTATACAGTATACAGTGTACAGTATGTGTTGTACATTATACAGTGTACAATATGCATTTGCAGTGCACAGTCTACAGTACGCATTGTGCAGTATACAGTGTACAGTATGCATTGTGCAGTACACAGTGTACAGTGTGCGTTGTGCAATATACAGTGTACAGTACACATTGTACAGTACACAGTGTACAGTATGCGTTGCGCAGTGTATAGTGTACAGCATGCATTGTGCAATATACAGTGTACAATACACATTGTGCAGTATACAGTGTACAGTATACATTGTGCAATATACAGTGTACAGTACGCGTTGTACAGTATACAGTGTACAGTATGCGTTGCGCAGTACGCATTGTGCAGTATACAGTGTACAGTATGCGTTGCGCAATATACAGTGTACAGTACACATTGTGCAGTATACAGTGCACAGTACGCATTGTACAGTATAGAACATAGAACATAGAACAATACAGCACAGAACAGGCCCTTCGGCCTTCGATGTTGTGCCGACCAAAATAAAAAGCAATGCCCCTCCTAACTAAACCATTCCCTTCTCATCCATATACTTATCAACTAACCTCTTAAACGCCACCAAACTTGGCGCATCTACAACAGCTGCAGGCAGGGCATTCCACTCCCTAATCACTCTTTGAGTAAAGAACCTACCTCTGATATCCGTCCTATAACTCATACCCCTTAATTTAAAGCTGTGTCCCCTCGTGCTAGCTTCCTCCATCCTAGGAAAAAGGCTATCACTGTCCACCCTATCTAAACCTCTAATCATCTTATATGCTTCAATAAGATCCCCTCTTAGCCGCCTCCTTTCTAACGAAAACAACCTCAAATCCTTCAACCTCTCTTCATAGGACCTGCCCTCCATACCAGGCAACATCCTGGTAAACCTCCTCTGTACCCTCTCCAATGCCTCCACATCTTTCTTATAATGTGGCGACCAGAACTGCACACAATACTCCAAGTGCGGCCGCACTAGAGTTTTGTACAGCTGCAACATGATGCTGCGGCTCCTAAATTCAATCCCCCTACCAATAAAAGCTAAGACTCCATAAGCCTTCTTAACAACTTTATCCACTTGACTGCCTACTTTCAGGGATCTATTGACACATACACCAAGATCCTTCTGTTCCTCAACACTATTAAGAGCCCTACCATTAGCCCTATACTCTACACATTTATTGTTCCTGCCAAAGTGCATTACCTCACACTTTTCCACATTAAACTCCATTTGCCACCTCTCGGCCCAGCTCTGCAACTTGTCCAAGTCACTCTGTAAACTAAAACAACCCTCTTCACTATCTACCACACCACCAACTTTAGTATCATCTGCAAATTTACTGATCCATCCCTCAATACCCTCATCCAGATCATTTATAAAAATTACAAACAGCAGGGGCCCCCAAACAGACCCCTGAGGTACACCACTTGTCACCGAACTCCACGATGAATATCTCCCATCAACCACCACCCTCTGTCTTCTATCTGCCAGCCAATTCCTAATCCAATTAGCTAAATCACCCTCTATCCCACACATCTGCATTTTCTGTAGAAGTCTTCCATGGGCCACCTTATCAAACGCCTTACTAAAGTCCATATATACTACATCAACCGCCTTACCCCCATCCACCTCTCTGGTCACTTTCTCAAAAAACTCAATGAGGTTAGTAAGGCATGACCTACCCTTCACGAAACCATGCTGACTATCCCCAATCAATTCATTTCTCTCTAAATAACTATAAATCCTATCCCTAATAATTCTCTCCAATACCTTGCCCACAACAGAAGTAAGACTCACTGGCCTATAATTCCCTGGAAGGTCTCTCTTCCCTTCTTAAACAATGGGACCACATTCGCTATCCTCCAGTCCTCCGGAACCACACCCGTAACCAACGAGGACCTGAAGATCAGAGCCAGAGGCTCTGCAATCTCCTCTCTTGCCTCCCAGAGAATCCTAGGGTAAATCCCGTCCGGCCCAGGGGACTTATCCAACTTCAAACCCTCGAGAATTTCTAACACATCCTCCCTATCTACTACAATACTCCCCAATTTGCAACCCTGTACCTCAGTGCTCTCCACAGCTACATTTCCAGCACTCTGCGTGAATACCGAAGAGAAATATTTATTCAGTGCCTCACCAATCTCTTCAGGCTCCACGCACAACTTCCCACTGCTGTCTATGACTGGCCCTAATCTTGCCCTAACCAATCTTCTATTCTTAACATATCGAAAGAAAGCTTTAGGATTCTCCTTAATCCTATCAGCCAACATCTTCTCGTGTCCCCTCTTAGCTCTCCTCAATTCACTTTTTACCTCCTTCCTAGCTAATCTATAGCTATCCATTGCACTACCTGAGCCTTCAAGCCTCATCCTGACATAAGCCTCCTTTTTCTTCTTAACCAGCAAATCAACTCTTTTCGTACACCAAGGCTCTCTTACTCGTCCATTTCCTCCCTGCCTGACAGGGACATACTTATCAAGGACTCGCAGCAGCTGCTCCTTGAATAAGCACCACATTCCAGATGTTCCCAGTCCCTGTAGTTCCCTAGTCCAATCTATGCACCCTAATTCTCTCCTGATGGCCTCATAATTACCCTTCCCCCAGCTATAACTACAGCCCCCAGCTTCATGCCTATCCCTGTCCATCACTAAGGTGAACGTAACCGAATTGTGGTCACTATCACCAAAATGTTCACTAACTTCCAAGCCTAACACCTGGTCTGGCTCATTGCCCAGCACCAAATCCAATGTAGCCTCACCTCTAGTTGGCCTATCTACATACTGAGTCAAAAAACCTTCCTGCACACTCTGTACGAAAACTGACCCCTCTAACGAGCTAGAGCTATATAGTATGTAGAGCTATATAGTATACAGTATGCGTTGCACAGTACACATTGTGAAGTATGCAGTGTACAGTTTGCGTTGCGTAATATACAGTGTACAATACACATTGTGCAGTATACAGTGTACAATATGCGCTGTGCAGTATACAGTATACAGTACGTGTTGTACAGTATACAGTATACAATATGCATTATACAGTATATAGTGTACAGTATGCATTGTACATTATACAGTGTACAATATGCATTTGCAGTGTACAGTACGCATTGTGCAATATACAGTGTACAGTACGTGTTGTGCAGTATACAGTGTATAGTATGCATTGTACAGTGTACAGTACATGTTGTATAGTGTAGATTTTGTCCTTATCTTGTTCAGAATTACCACAAATGGAGTCAGGAGTCTCCTGAACAAGCTGCTTCCACGTATCCTGAAATTGCAGCTTCGCTGTATTTCTGGCCCATTTCTCCAGCTCCCGTTCCGGAGTCAGCTGTGGAACTATTACTATAATTATCCAGGGTGGGAGTGAGCTCATGGTCTAATCTTAGGCCCAGGGGTAGCCTGACTGGAATGTCCGAGTGAAATCTCTCCCTCAGATTAATCAGTGAAGCAGTGAGGTTGTCATGGCGATGACGCCATTATTTTTCAAAAGCTAGCAAACCGTTAGCCCCCTGGGGGTAGATGCCAGACTGGGGAATGTCAGCTTCCTCAGGAATTATCGAACCAAGTCAGGCATGTGGAGATACAGATGGCAGAACAGTCTGAGAGGCCTACTGCAGAACAGGCTCAGATTGAGGCCTACAATAGAACAGGCCCAGATTGGGGCCTACTCCAGAACAGGCTCAGATTGAGGTCTACTCCAGAACAGGCTCAGATTGAGGTCTACTCCAGAACACGCTCAGATTGAGGCCTACTCCAGAACAGATGTAGATTGAGGTCTACTCCAGAATAGACTTAGATTTAGGCCTACTCCTGAACAAACTCAGATTGAGGCCTACTGCAGAACAGGCTTAGATTGAGGCCTATCCAGAACAGGCCCATATAATGAACAATCTAAAGTTTTACTCTGGAACATGCTCAGATTGAGGCCTATTCCAGAAGACAATCAGATTGAGGCCTATTCAGAACAGGCTTATACTCAGAGCGGTCTCCGAGATCTGCTCTCAGATTGAGGCATATCCGGAATAGGCTGGTACTCTGAGCAGTTTCAAAGGCCTACTCCAAAACAAGCTTCGATTGAGGCCTACTTCATGAAATGCTCAGACCGATGCCTATTCTGGAAAAGAGGTGACTGAGGGGTGAAACCCCTCCACCCCACTTTTGAGATTTTGAAAAACATTTTCAGGGTAGATGCTTCCATGTGTGAGCAAGACCAAAACTCGAAGTCATAAGGTGGAGGCAGTAATAAATCTAATGGGGAACTTAGGAGAACGTTCATGGCCATGAGAGGGGTTAGAATGTGGAACTTGTTAACACAGGTGAAGGGAGGCAAAGTGTGTAGGAGGGGGCCAGGGGGGGTGGTGCCAGGGTGAATAGCAGGGACAGATACGTGTCAAGGGAGAGTCAATAAACAATGGGGAAAGGGGTAGAAGAATATGTCAGTTGATGTTGTAGTATTATTGTCACTGGGCTAGTAATCCAGAGATCCAGGGTAAAGCACTAGGGACTTGAGTTCCAATCCAACCACAGCGGACTGCAACCTAATTGAGAAGTTTACTTTGGTTTATATATAGAATAACAGATACCCAGGAGTGAGTTACAAACTGGAATCTAATCGAGGGGTTCGGGGTGGTTTATATACAGAATAACAGATACCTGGGAGTGAGTTACAGACTGGAATCTAATCGAGGGGTTCGGGGTGGTTTATATATAGAATAACAGATACCCGGGAGTGAGTTGCAAACTGGAATCTAATCGAGGGGTTCGGGGTGGTTTATATATAGAATAACAGATACCCGGGAGTGAGTTACAAACTGGAATCTAATCGACGGGTTCGGGGTGGTTTATATATAGAATAACAGATACCCGGGAGTGAGTTACAGACTGGAATCTAATCGAGGGGTTCGGGGTGGTTTATATATAGAATAACAGATACCCGGGAGTGAGTTACAGACTGGAATCTAATCGAGGGGTTCGGGGTGGTTTATGTATAGAATAACAGATACCCGGGAATGAGTTACAGACTGGAATCTAATCGAGGGGTTCGGGGTGGTTTATATATAGAATAACAGATACCCGGGAGTGAGTTACAGACTGGAATCTAATCGAGGGGTTCGGGGTGGTTTATATATAGAATAACAGATACCCGGGAGTGAGTTACAGACTGGAATCTAATCGAGGGGTTCGGGGTGGTTTGTATATAGAATAACAGATACCCGGGAGTGAGTTACAGACTGGAATCTAATCGAGGGGTTCGGGGTGGTTTATATATAGAATAACAGATACCCGGGAGTGAGTTACAGACTGGAATCTAATCGAGGGGTTCGGGGTGGTTTATATATAGAATAACAGATACCCGGGAGTGAGTTACAGACTGGAATCTAATCGAGGGGTTCGGGGTGGTTTATATATAGAATAACAGATACCCGGGAGTGAGTTACAGACTGGAATCTAATCGAGGGGTTCGGGGTGGTTTATATACAGAATAACAGATACCCGGGAGTGAGTTACAGACTGGAATCTAATCGAGGGGTTCGGGGTGGTTTATATATAGAATAACAGATACCCGGGAGTGAGTTACAGACTGGAATCTAATCGAGGGGTTCGGGGTGGTTTATATATAGAATAACAGATACCCGGGAGTGAGTTACAGACTGGAATCTAATCGAGGGGTTCGGGGTGGTTTATATATAGAATAACAGATACCCGGGAGTGAGTTACAGACTGGAATCTAATCGAGGGGTTCGGGGTGGTTTATATATAGAATAACAGATACCCGGGAGTGAGTTACAGACTGGAATCTAATCGAGGGGTTCGGGGTGGTTTATATATAGAATAACAGATACCCGGGAGTGAGTTACAGACTGGAATCTAATCGAGGGGTTCGGGGTGGTTTATATATAGAATAACAGATACCCGGGAGTGAGTTACAGACTGGAATCTAATCGAGGGGTTCGGGGTGGTTTATATATAGAATAACAGATACCCAGGAGTGAGTTACAGACTGGAATCTAATCGAGGGGTTCGGGGTGGTTTATATATAGAATAACAGATACCCGGGAGTGAGTTACAGACTGGAATCTAATCGAGGGGTTCGGGGTGGTTTATATATAGAATAACAGATACCCGGGAGTGAGTTACAGACTGGAATCTAATCGAGGGGTTCGGGGTGGTTTATATATAGAATAACAGATACCCGGGAGTGAGTTACAGACTGGAATCTAATCGAGGGGTTCGGGGTGGTTTATATATAGAATAACAGATACGGGAGTGAGTTACAGACTGAATCTAATCGAGGGGTTCGGGGTGGTTTATATATAGAATAACAGATACCCGGGAGTGAGTTACAGACTGGAATCTAATCGAGGGGTTCGGGGTGGTTTATATATAGAATAACAGATACCCGGGAGTGAGTTACAGACTGGAATCTAATCGAGGGGTTCGGGGTGGTTTATATATAGAATAACAGATACCCGGGAGTGAGTTACAGACTGGAATCTAATCGAGGGGTTCGGGGTGGTTTATATATAGAATAACAGATACCCGGGAGTGAGTTACAGACTGGAATCTAATCGAGGGGTTCGGGGTGGTTTACATATAGAATAACAGATACCCGGGAGTGAGTTACAGACTGGAATCTAATCGAGGGGTTCGGGGTGGTTTATATATAGAATAACAGATGCCCGGGAGTGAGTTACAGACTGGAATCTAATCGAGGGGTTCGGGGTGGTTTATATATAGAATAACAGATACCCGGGAGTGAGTTACAGACTGGAATCTAATCGAGGGGTTCGGGGTGGTTTATATATAGAATAACAGATACCCGGGAGTGAGTTACAGACTGGAATCTAATCGAGGGGTTCGGGGTGGTTTATATATAGAATAACAGATACCCGGGAGTGAGTTACAGACTGGAATCTAATCGAGGGGTTCGGGGTGGTTTATATATAGAATAACAGATACCCGGGAGTGAGTTACAGACTGGAATCTAATCGAGGGGTTCGGGGTGGTTTATATATAGAATAACAGATACCCGGGAGTGAGTTACAGACTGGAATCTAATCGAGGGGTGGTTTATATATAGAATAACAGATACCCAGGAGTGAGTTACAGACTGGAATCTAATCGAGGGGTGGTTTATATATAGAATAACAGATACCCGGGAGTGAGTTACAGACTGGAATCTAATCGAGGGGTGGTTTATATATAGAATAACAGATACCCGGGAGTGAGTTACAGACTGGAATCTAATCGAGGGGTTCGGGGTGGTTTATATATAGAATAACAGATACCCGGGAGTGAGTTACAGACTGGAATCTAATCGAGGGGTTCGGGGTGGTTTATATATAGAATAACAGATACCCGGGAGTGAGTTACAGACTGGAATCTAATCGAGGGGTGGTTTATATATAGAATAACAGATACCCGGGAGTGAGTTACAGACTGGAATCTAATCGAGGGGTGGTTTATATATAGAATAACAGATACCCGGGAGTGAGTTACAGACTGGAATCTAATCGAGGGGTTCGGGGTGGTTTATATATAGAATAACAGATACCCGGGAGTGAGTTACAGACTGGAATCTAATCGAGGGGTGGTTTATATATAGAATAACAGATACCCGGGAGTGAGTTACAGACTGGAATCTAATCGAGGGGTTCGGGGTGGTTTATATATAGAATAACAGATACCCGGGAGTGAGTTACAGACTGGAATCTAATCGAGGGGTTCGGGGTGGTTTATATATAGAATAACAGATACCCGGGAGTGAGTTACAGACTGGAATCTAATCGAGGGGTTCGGGGTGGTTTATATATAGAATAACAGATACCCGGGAGTGAGTTACAGACTGGAATCTAATCGAGGGGTTCGGGGTGGTTTATATATAGAATAACAGATACCCGGGAGTGAGTTACAGACTGGAATCTAATCGAGGGGTTCGGGGTGGTTTATATATAGAATAACAGATACCCAGGAGTGAGTTACAGACTGGAATCTAATCGAGGGGTTCGGGTGGTTTATATATAGAATAACAGATACCCGGGAGTGAGTTACAGACTGGAATCTAATCGAGGGGTTCGGGGTGGTTTATATATAGAATAACAGATACCCGGGAGTGAGTTACAGACTGGAATCTAATCGAGGGGTTCGGGGTGGTTTATATATAGAATAACAGATACCCGGGAGTGAGTTACAGACTGGAATCTAATCGAGGGGTTCGGGGTGGTTTATATATAGAATAACAGATACCCGGGAGTGAGTTACAGACTGGAATCTAATCGAGGGGTTCGGGGTGGTTTATATATAGAATAACAGATACCCGGGAGTGAGTTACAGACTGGAATCTAATCATCGGGGTGGTTTATATATAGAATAACATACCCGGGAGTGAGTTACAGACTGGAATCTAATCGAGGGGTTCGGGTGGTTTATATATAGAATAACAGATACCCGGGAGTGAGTTACAGACTGGAATCTAATCGAGGGGTTCGGGGTGGTTTAATATAGAATAACAGATACCGGAGTGAGTTACAGACTGAATCTAATCGAGGGGTGGTTTTTTTATAGAATAACAGATACCCGGGAGTGAGTTACAGACTGGAATCTAATCGAGGGGTTCGGGGTGGTTTATATATAGAATAACAGATACCCGGGAGTGAGTTACAGACTGGAATCTAATCGAGGGGTTCGGGGTGGTTTATATATAGAATAACAGATACCCGGGAGTGAGTTACAGACTGGAATCTAATCGAGGGGTTCGGGGTGGTTTATATATAGAATAACAGATACCCGGGAGTGAGTTACAGACTGGAATCTAATCGAGGGGTTCGGGGTGGTTTATATATAGAATAACAGATACCCGGGAGTGAGTTACAGACTGGAATCTAATCGAGGGGTTCGGGGTGGTTTATATATAGAATAACAGATACCCGGGAGTGAGTTACAGACTGGAATCTAATCGAGGGGTTCGGGGTGGTTTATATATAGAATAACAGATACCCGGGAGTGAGTTACAGACTGGAATCTAATCGAGGGGTTCGGGGTGGTTTATATATAGAATAACAGATACCCGGGAGTGAGTTACAGACTGGAATCTAATCGAGGGGTTCGGGGTGGTTTATATATAGAATAACAGATACCCGGGAGTGAGTTACAGACTGGAATCTAATCGAGGGGTTCGGGGTGGTTTATATATAGAATAACAGATACCCGGGAGTGAGTTACAGACTGGAATCTAATCGAGGGGTTCGGGGTGGTTTATATATAGAATAACAGATACCCAGGAGTGAGTTACAGACTGGAATCTAATCGAGGGGTTCGGGGTGGTTTATATATAGAATAACAGATACCCAGGAGTGAGTTACAGACTGGAATCTAATCGAGGGGTTCGGGGTGGTTTATATATAGAATAACAGATACCTGGGAGTGAGTTACAGACTGGAATCTAATCGAGGGGTTCGGGGTGGTTTATATATAGAATAACAGATACCCGGGAGTGAGTTACAGACTGGAATCTAATCGAGGGGTTCGGGGTGGTTTATATATAGAATAACAGATACCCGGGAGTGAGTTACAGACTGGAATCTAATCGAGGGGTTCGGGGTGGTTTATATATAGAATAACAGATACCCGGGAGTGAGTTACAGACTGGAATCTAATCGAGGGGTTCGGGGTGGTTTATATATAGAATAACAGATACCCGGGAGTGAGTTACAGACTGGAATCTAATCGAGGGGTTCGGGGTGGTTTATATATAGAATAACAGATACCCGGGAGTGAGTTACAGACTGGAATCTAATCGAGGGGTTCGGGGTGGTTTATATATAGAATAACAGATACCCGGGAGTGAGTTACAGACTGGAATCTAATCGGGGGTTCGGGTGGTTTATATATAGAATAACAGATACCCGGAGTGAGTTACAGACTGGAATCTAATCGAGGGTGGTTTATATATAGAATAACAGATACCCGGGAGTGAGTTACAGACTGGAATCTAATCGAGGGGTGGTTTATATATAGAATAACAGATACCCGGGAGTGAGTTACAGACTGGAATCTAATCGAGGGGTTCGGGGTGGTTTATATATAGAATAACAGATACCCGGGAGTGAGTTACAGACTGGAATCTAATCGAGGGGTTCGGGGTGGTTTATATATAGAATAACAGATACCCGGGAGTGAGTTACAGACTGGAATCTAATCGAGGGGTTCGGGGTGGTTTATATATAGAATAACAGATACCCGGGAGTGAGTTACAGACTGGAATCTAATCGAGGGGTTCGGGGTGGTTTATATATAGAATAACAGATACCCGGGAGTGAGTTACAGACTGGAATCTAATCGAGGGGTTCGGGGTGGTTTATATATAGAATAACAGATACCCGGGAGTGAGTTACAGACTGGAATCTAATCGAGGGGTTCGGGGTGGTTTATATATAGAATAACAGATACCCGGGAGTGAGTTACAGACTGGAATCTAATCGAGGGGTTCGGGGTGGTTTATATATAGAATAACAGATACCCGGGAGTGAGTTACAGACTGGAATCTAATCGAGGGGTTCGGGGTGGTTTATATATAGAATAACAGATACCCGGGAGTGAGTTACAGACTGGAATCTAATCGAGGGGTTCGGGGTGGTTTATATATAGAATAACAGATACCCGGGAGTGAGTTACAGACTGGAATCTAATCGAGGGGTTCGGGGTGGTTTATATATAGAATAACAGATACCCGGGAGTGAGTTACAGACTGGAATCTAATCGAGGGGTTCGGGGTGGTTTATATATAGAATAACAGATACCCGGGAGTGAGTTACAGACTGGAATCTAATCGAGGGGTTCGGGGTGGTTTATATATAGAATAACAGATACCCGGGAGTGAGTTACAGACTGGAATCTAATCGAGGGGTTCGGGGTGGTTTATATATAGAATAACAGATACCCGGGAGTGAGTTACAGACTGGAATCTAATCGAGGGGTTCGGGGTGGTTTATATATAGAATAACAGATACCCGGGAGTGAGTTACAGACTGGAATCTAATCGAGGGGTAGTTTATATATAGAATAACAGATGCCCAGGAGTGAGTTACAGACTGGAATCTAATCGAGGGGTGGTTTATATATAGAATAACAGATGCCCAGGAGTGAGTTACAGACTGGAATCTAAACGAGGGTTCAGGGGGTTTATATATAGAATAACAGATACCCAGGAGTGAGTTACAGACTGGAATGTAAACGAGGGTTCAGGGTGGTTTATATATAGAATAACAGATACCCAGGAGTGAGTTACAGACAGGAATCTAATCGAGGGGTTCGGGGTGGTTTATATATAGAATAACAGATGCCCGGGAGTGAGTTACAGACTGGAATCTAATCGAGGGGTGGTTTATATATAGAATAACAGATACCTGGGAGTGAGTTACAGACTGGAATCTAATCGAGGGGTTCGGGGTGGTTTATATATAGAATAACAGATACCCGGGAGTGAGTTACAGACTGGAATCTAATCGAGGGGTTCGGGGTGGTTTATATATAGAATAACAGATACCCGGGAGTGAGTTACAGACTGGAATCTAATCGAGGGGTTCGGGGTGGTTTATATATAGAATAACAGATACCCGGGAGTGAGTTACAGACTGGAATCTAATCGAGGGGTTCGGGGTGGTTTATATATAGAATAACAGATACCCGGGAGTGAGTTACAGACTGGAATCTAATCGAGGGGTGGTTTATATGTAGAATAACAGATGCCCGGGAGTGAGTTACAGACTGGAATCTAATCGAGGGTTCGGGGTGGTTTATATATAGAATAACAGATACCCAGGAGTGAGTTACAGACTGGAATCTAATCAAGGGATTTGGAGTGGTTTATATATAGAATGCAGATACCCGGGAGTGAGTTACAGACTGGAATCTAATCGAGGGGTTCAGGGTGGTTTATATATAGAATAACAGATGCCCGGGAGTGAGTTACAGACTGGAATGTAATCGAGGGGTTTGGAGTGGTTTATATATACAATAACAGATACCCAGGAGTGAGTTACAGACTGGAATCTAATCAAGGGGTCAGGGGGATTTATATATAGAATAACAGATAACCGGGAGTGAGTTACAGACTGGAATCTAATCGAGGTGTTCAGGGTGGTTTATATATGGAATAACAGATATCCGGGAGTGAGTTACAGACTGGAATCTAATCGGGGGGTGGTTTATATATAGAATAACAGATACCCAGGAGTGAATTACAGACTGGAATCTAATCGGGGGGTGGTTTATATATAGAATAACAGCTACCCGGGAGTGAGTTACAGATTGGAATCAAATCAAGGGGTTCAGGGTGGTTTATATATAGAATAACAGATACCTGGGAGTGAGTTACAGACTGGAATCTAATCGAGGTGTTCGGGGTGGTTTATATATAGAATAACAGATACCTAGGAGTGAGTTACAGACTGGAATCTAATCGAGGGGTCAGGGGGATTTATATATAGAATAACAGATAACCGGGAGTGAGTTACAGACTGGAATCTAATCGGGGGGTGGTTTATATATAGAATAACAGATACCCAGGAGTGAGTTACAGACTGGAATCTAATCAAGGGGTTCGGGGTGGTTTATATATAGAATAACAGATACCTAGGAGTGAGATACAGACTGGAATCTAATCGAGGGGTTCGGGCTGGTTTATATATAGAATAACAGATACCTAGGAGTGAGTTACAGACTGGAATCTAATCGAGGGGTGGTTTATATATAGAATAACAGATACCCAGGAGTGAGTTACAGACTGGAATCTAATCAAGGGGTTCGGGGTGGTTTATATATAGAATAACAGATACCCGGGAGTGAGTTACAGACTGGAATCTAATCGAGAGGTTCGGGGTGGTTTATATATAGAATAACAGATACCCGGGAGTGAGTTACAGACTGGAATCTAATCGAGGTGTTCGGGGTGGTTTATATATAGAATAACAGATACCCGGGAGTGAGTTACAGACTGGAATCTAATCGAGGGGTTCGGGGGGTTTATATATAGAATAACAGATACCCGGGAGTGAGTTACAGACTGGAATCTAATCGAGGGGTTCGGGGTGGTTTATATATAGAATAACAGATACCCGGGAGTGAGTTACAGACTGGAATCTAATCGAGGGGTTCGGTGGTTTATATATAGAATAACAGATACCCGGGAGTGAGTTACAGACTGGAATCTAATCGAGGGTTTTGGGGTGGTTTATATATAGAATAACAGATACCCGGGAGTGAGTTACAGACTGGAATCTAATCGAGGGATTCGGGATGGTTTATATATAGAATAACAGATACCCGGGAGTGAGTTACAGACTGGAATCTAATCGAGTGGTTTGGGGTGGTTTATATATAGAATAACAGATACCCGGGAGTGAGTTACAGACTGGAATCTAATCGAGGGTTTCGGGGTGGTTTATATGTGGAATAACAGATACCCGGGAGTGAGTTACAGACTGGAATCTAATCGAGGGTTTCGGGGTGGTTTATATATAGAATAACAGATACCGGGGAGTGAGTTACAGACTGGAATCTAATCGAGGGATTCAGGGTGGTTTATATATAGAATAACAGATACCCGGGAGTGAGTTATAGACTGGAATCTAATCGAGGGGTTCGGGGTGGTTTATATATAGAATAACAGATACCTGGGAGTGAGTTACAGACTGGAATCTAATCGAGGGATTCGGGGTGGTTTACATATAGAATAACAGATACCCGGGAGTGAGTTACAGACTGGAATCTAATCAAGGGGTTCAGCGTGGTTTATATATAGAATAACAGGTACCTGGGAGTGAATTACAGACTGAAATCTAATCGAGGGGTTTGGGGTACTTTATACATAGAATAACAGATATCCAGGAGTGAGTTACAGACTGGAATCTAATTGAGGCGTTTGGAGTGGTTTTTATACAGAATAACAGATACCCAGGAGTGAATTACAGACTGGAATCTAATCAAGGGGTTCAGGGTGGTTTATATATAGAATAACAGATACCTGGGAGTGAATTAAAGACTGGGATCTAATCGAGGGGTTTGGGGTGGTTTATATCTAGAATTACAGATACCTAGGAATGAGTTACAGACTGGAATCTAATCGAGGGGTGGTTTATATCTAGAATTACAGATACCTAGGAGTGTGTTACAGCCTGGAATCTAATCGAGAGGTGGTTTATATCTAGAATTACAGATACCTAGGAGTGATTTACAGACTGGAATCTAATCGAGGGGTCGGGGGGATTTATATATAGAATAACAGATACCCGGGAGTGAGTTACAGACTGGAATCTAATCGAGGGGTTCGGGGTGGTTTATATATAGAATAACAGATACCTAGGAGTGAGTTACAGACTGGAATCTAATCGAGGGGTCGGGGGGATTTATATATAGAATAACAGATACCCGGGAGTGAGTTACAGACTGGAATCTAATCGAGGGGTTCGGGGTGGTTTATATATAGAATAACAGATACCTGGGAGTGAGTTACAGACTGGAATCTAATCGAGGGGTTTGGGGTGGTTTATATATAGAATAACAGATACCCGGGAGTGAGTTACAGACTGGAATCTAATCGAGGGGTTCGGGTGGTTTATATATAGAATAACAGATACGGGAGTGAGTTACAGACTGGAATCTAATCGAGGGGTTCGGGGTGGTTTATATATAGAATAACAGATACCCGGGAGTGAGTTACAGACTGGAATCTAATCGAGGGGTTCGGGGTGCTTTATATATAGAATAACAGATACCCGGGAGTGAGTCACAGACTGGAATCTAATCAAGGGGTTCAGGGTGGTTTATATATAGAATAACAGGTACCTGGGAGTGAATTACAGACTGGAATCTAATCGAGGGGTTCAGGGTGGTTTATATATAGAACATAGAACAATACAGCACAGAACAGGCCCTTCGGCCTTCGATGTTGCGCCGACCAATATAAAAAGCAATGCCCCTCCAAACTAAACCATTCCCTTCTCTTCCATATACTTATCAACTAACCTCTTAAACGCCACCAAACTTGGCGCATCTCCAACCGCTGCAGGCAGGGCATTCCACTCCCTAACCACCCTTTGCGTAAAGAATAACAGATATCTGGGAGTGAGTTACAGACTGGAATCTAATCAAGGGGTTCAGGGTGGTTTACATTGTGGATAATTTTGTGTAAACCCCTCGATTCTGTTCAGATATTTGTGTCAAGCCATTATGGGAAACAACTGGGTGTACGCCAGTATCTGGGAACAATGGTAAACAAGCTGTTTTGTTTACCTCTTCTCTCAGACTGTGGGAAACGGCGAACTCTGTATTTAAAAATAATTCTTCCTCCTCGAACTGCGTGTCCTCACGGTGGAACCTCATCATCCATTACAGATGGGCTGTCTCCCTTTGAGGCCATTGGGAAGTGAGATTGGGTGGGTGGTTTGATGAGAGATGACTCTATTTTGTTTGGCAGTTGAAAAAGTGCGTGTGTTCAAGCTTTTTGTCAATTGCACACTACTAGTCCAGTCAGATAACGTTTAAAAGTTGTCAGTGTCGCTTACATTAACGCTGCAATGAAGTTACTGTGGGAAATCCCCACTCTGTTCGGGTAACACCGAGGGAGAATTTAGCATGGCCAATGCACCTTAACCAGGAAGTACTTTGGACTCAATGCGCAGAGAAGGAGCAGACTCCTCACAGATGGTGACCCAAGCCGGGGAATCGAACTGACCCTTAGTGTCCTGACGAATGTCTGGAAGGGAAAAGAAGCAGTGAATTGAGGTTGGAATATATATAGAATATAGAATCATACAGTGCAGAAAGAGGCCCTTCAGCTCATCGAGTCTGCACCGAACACACCAATCCCTACCCCCCCATAAGCTGCTGTGCGTGTGAGGTGAGACCCTCACTGCGCTTCTCTCCAATTCGGCTTGAGCTCTGCTTCTCCTTCCCTCTCCGGCTTCCAATTCCCAGTTCGAGGTCGATCCGATGTGTTTCTTTCCTCCTGGGGAGCCCTCGGAGAGGTGAGGCAATGAGGGGGTGGGGAGGGGATGGGGAGGGTCCGGGTCAGGTCCGGCAGCCGTGGGGGAGGAGGGTCTGGCATGCACAGGCTCTCACGGAGGGAGCGGGGGGGGGGGTGGTTTCACGAGATCAGGATTGCAGCCAGTGTGTGAGGGGCTGGTTTTCTCTGGGGCAAAGTGTGGGCTGAGACTGTCTCGAGTTTAACGTATGTCTGGAAGGGAAAAGAAGCAGTGAATTGAGGTTGGAATATATATAGAATATAGAATCATACAGTGCAGAAAGAGACCCTTCAGCTCATCGAGTCTGCACCGAACACAATCCCACCAATCCCTACCCTCAAACTTACACATCTCAGGACACTAAGGGTCAATTTTTTAGCACGGCCAATCGACCTAACCTGCACATCTTTGGACTGTGGGAGGAAACTGGAGGAAACCCACGCAGGCACGAGGAGAATGTGCAAACTCCGCGCGGACAAGCCAGGAATCGAACCCAGGTCCCTGGAGATGTGAAGCAGCAGTGCTAACCCACCATGCCACCCTAACATTTAAAAATATTTCAAAAAAAGCTCTGCAGTTCGTCAGGAAGGTTCACTCACGGGCCACAGCCAACATTAATTGCCCATTTCTCCTTGCCCTCTCTGGAGAGACGAACAGAAACCGCAAAGGGTCGGAAATCCTCCACTCAGTTTTTGAATTGAATCTGATGCCCGATGGTACACAGAGTAAAGCCATCAGTCTATACACAGAATCATAGAATCTCGACAGTGCAGGTGGAGGCCATTCACTCCATTGTCTCTGTACCAGCCCTCTGACAGAGCATCCCGCCCATCCCCGCAACCAACAACATATCCCCGTGACCCCCTGTATTTACACTGCTAAATCCCGAACCTGCACATCTTTGGACACTAAGGGGCAATTTAGCATGGCCAATCCACCTAACCTGTACATCTTTGGACAGTAAGGGGCAATTTAGCATGGCCAATCCACCTAACCTGCACATCTTTGGACAGTAAGGGGCAATTTAGCATGGCCAATCCACTTAACCTGCACATCTTTGGACACTAAGGGCAATTTAGCATGGCCAATCCACCTAACCTGCACATCTTTGGACAGAGGGGCAATTTAGCACGGCCAATCCACCTAACCTGCACATCTTTGGACAGTAGGGCAATTTAGCATGGCCAATCCACCTACCTGTACATCTTTGGACACTAAGGGACAATTTAGCATGGCCAATCCACCTAACCTACACATCGTTGAACGATAAGGGACAATTTAGCATGGCCAATCCACTGAACCTGCACATCTTTGGACACTAAGGGGCAATTTAGCATGGCCAATCCACCTAACCTGCACATCTTTGGACTGTGGGAGGAAACCGGAGCACCCGGAGGAAACCCACGCAGTAGCAGAGAGAATGTGCCGAGGCTACACAGACAGTGAGTTGAGGCTGGAATTAAACCTGGGTCCCTGGCACTAACCCACTGTGCCACCCAATTGGAAAGCAAAAAGACTCATTACCCAATTGGATGACATTTAAACATCAGCCAATCAGCCTGATTTTCAACCTTTTTATATAAAAGAGAAAAATATTAACGAAAATGTTAAAAAAGACAGTCTGTTTTTAATCTCCTGATGATTTATCTCAGGCAGCAGTATGTTCTGGGAGAGTGAGCACTGATTCCTGGGACGCTCCGGGCTGATCCGGAAGGATTGGTGTGACTGCACCTGTTTATTAATTATGGAAATATCCCAATTGGGACGGAAGGTGGTGTTCAATCGAGAATCAAGAGCTATTCAACCAGGAGATGATGGGTTTAACCAACGTGACACTACACACATTTAAATTACTTCCCCGTATAGATTATAGGTCAGGTTTAAGAATGGGGTGGGGAAGCTGTCCTTTTGACAATGTGAGTGTGTGTGTGTGAATGAGTGTGAGTGCATGTGAACATGAGTATGTAAGTGTGTATGTGAGTGTGAGTGTGTGTGTGAGAGAGTGTGTGTGAGTGTGTGTGTGTGAGAGAGACAGTGTGAGTGTGTGAATGCCTGAGTGTGAGTCTGTGAGTCTGTGTGTGAATGTGTGTGTGAGACTGTGTGAGTGTGTGTGTGTGTGTGACTGTGAGTGTGAGTGTGTGTGTGTGTGTGACTGTGAGTGTGAGTGTGCCTGTGTGCGAGTGTGTGTGTGTGTGTGAATTTATGTGTGTGTGACTGTGAGTGTGTGTGTGTGAATTTATGTGTGTGTGACTGTGAGTGTGTGTGTGTGTGTGAGTCTGTGTGCAAGTGTGTGTGTGTGTGAATTTATGTGTGTGTGACTGTGAGTCTGTGTGCGAGTGTGTGTGTTGAGCGTGTGTGTGTGTGTGTGTGACTGTGAGTGTGAGCATTGTGTGTAGTGTGTGGGTGTGTGTGTGAGTGTGTGCGAGTGTGTGTGTGTGAATGTGTGTGTGTGTGTGTGAGTCTCAGTGTGTGTGTGATTGTGAGCGTTTGTGTGTTTGAGTCTCAGTGTGTGTGTGTGTGTGACTGTGTAAGCGTGTGTGCGTGTGTGTGAGACTGTGAGTGTGAGCGTGTGTGAGTGTGTGTGTGTGTGAGACTGTGTGAGCATGTGTGTGTGACTGTGAGTGTGAGCATGTGTGCAAGTGTGTGTGTGTCTCAGTGTGTGTGAGTGTGTGTGTGTGTGTGTGTGTGTGAATGTGTTTGTGTGAGTCTCAGTGTGTTAGTGAGTGTGTGTGAATGTGTGTGAGTAAGTGTGTGAGTGTGACAGTGTATGGGGCCTGTTTCCATTGTTAAAATTAGGTTCTGCTGGCCCCTCCAGCCTGGCAGGAGAGACCACACTGTGGGAACGGGGAGGTGGGAGACAGCAGGATCTCTGTCTCTGCCAAGTCTGGGAAATTCATCGAGAAGCTTCGCAAGCACCATGAGGGGGTGGAACGAGAAGTCTGCCCTCTGCGGATCGAGGGAGCTGTTCAGCGGGAAGACAGGCAGAGATCCAGAGTGTCTGGGTCACAGAGGCTACAGCCAGTCACAGACAGAGCACCGTGGGTGGTATCTGACAGCTAGAAAGTGTTAATGGAAAAAGGAGGGGGGGATGATAACCTCCCCCGAATACCACCCTCCACTCCCCGAGGAGACCGGTCAGAGGGTTCACCTCCATCTCATCCGTGTCTGAGGCATCCCGAAAAACATTGACAGTGCGGTGAGATCTTCACTATAGCTACTGCCTCCCCCCACATCCCCTCCCCAAAAACAGACCCCACATCAATAAACAAAATGACCAGGCCACACAGGAATATTTCCTATTGCGGCTGTCTGGACAATACAGCTGTTTATTAGCAACCCTGCTCCCCCCCCCCACCCCCTGCCCCCGCCAATTCCCCTCCACTTCAACATTTAAAGGAGCCACACTTCTTAAGGGCCTCGTCCACTGTAACAAGGTGCCTTTAAGGGGGCTGCTTTTCGAGGGAAGTGTCACCGAAAGGGGTTTGACCCCAAATAAAGAGGTATTAGGATGCCCGGCTGAGAGATTTGAGGGAAAAATTTGGGGAGAGAATTCCAGGGTCTCGCAGGCAAGGATTGTTCCTGGAGGTTTAATTAACGGAGGCTCCCTCCGCTCTCCCGCCATTAGTTGGCCAACACACCCATCCGTGTGACCTCCGGCCTCCCTCCACCAATCAGAAAGCACGAAGACCCATTACCCAAGGGGGTGACACTGGGCTCTTAGCCAATCAGCCCTTTCCCCCCCATTTTCAACATTTTTCTACCTGGTAAAAAGAAATATTTAAATTTTAAAATGTTAAGTTGCTAAGCAAAGCGGTGGAGGCAGACAAACCGGGATCGTTTAATACTTACCCAGATAGCCACGTGATCAGACTGGGAATGGAGGGAACGGTCCAGTTAGGTGCGCAGGCTTGGAGGGCCGAAGGGCCTGGTTTCCTGTGCTGTATTGTTTCTTTTTCTGTTCTTTGAAATGGACCCCTTCCCAGCCTCGGGTCACTGTCTGTGCAGAGTCTGCAAGTTCTTCCCATGTCTGCGTGGGGTTTCCTACGGGTGCTCCGGTTTCCTCTTATACTGCAAAGATGCGTATGTCAGGTGGATTGGCCTTGCTAAATTGCCCCTTAGTGTCCAAAGATGTGCAGGTTAGGTGGATTGGCCATGCTAAATTGTCCTTTAGTGTCCAAAGATGTGTAGGTTAGGTGGATTGGCCATGCTAAATTGCCCCTTAGCTTCCAAAGATGTGAAGGTTAGGTGGATTGGCCATGCTAAACTGCCCCTTAGTGTCCAAAGATGTGTAGGTTAGGTGGATTGGCCATGCTAAATTGTCCTTTAGTGTCCAAAGATGTGTAGGTTAGGTGGATTGGCCATGCTAAATTGCCCCTTAGCTTCCAAAGATGTGAAGGTTAGGTGGATTGGCCATGCTAAATTGTCCCTTAGTGTCCAAAGATGTGAAGGTTATGGGATTGGCCATGCTAAATTGTCCCTTAGTGTCCAAAGATGTGCAGGTTAGGGGATTGCCATGCTAAATTGCCCCTTGTGTCCAAAGATGTGCAGGTTAGGTGGATTGGCCATGCTAAATTGCCCCTTAGTGTCCAAAGATGTGCAGGTTAGGTGGATTGGCCATGCTAAATTGTCCTTTAGTGTCCAAAGATTGCAGGTTAGGGGATTGCCATGCTAAATTGCCCCTTAGTGTCCAAAGATGTGCAGGTTAGGTGGATTGGCCATGCTAAATTGTCCTTTAGTGTCCAAAGATGTGCAGGTTAGGGGGATTGGCCATGCTAAATTGCCCCTTAGTGTCCAAAGATGTGCAGGTTAGGTGGATTGGCCATGCTAAATTGCCCCTTAGTGTTGGGGCGATAAGCAGGGTAAATATGTAGGGTTTAGGGGATAGTGCCAGGGTGGGATTGTTGTCGGTGCAGACTCCATGGGCTGAATGGCCTCCTTCTGCACTGCAGGGGTTCTGTTCTGTGAAAGTGATGAGGAAAAGCACAATCTTTTTTAACCTCCCTGGGATTTTTCTCCAGAGTGGCACAAGCAGTGTCGTGGAGATGAATCTTTGATTGTTGGGCTCGATGGGATAAAGAGAGTCAGCAGTGGAGGTGCGCAGGGATCTCGGAGAGATGTGGGGCTGGAGGAGATTGCACAGATACAGAACTCGAGTTACTCTGCACAAGAAATGAACTTGGTGTTTTAAGGCAAGAATTTGTGAACTGTGTGTTTTCTAAGATCCCACAGCGTAGCAATGTGACCATCCCTTCCTTACTGCAGTGTTAATGTAAGCCTACTTGTGACACTAGTAAATAAAATTTACAGAGCTTTACTCTGTATCTAACCCCGTGCTGTACCTGTCCTGGGAGTGTTTGATGGGGGGACAGTGTAGACGGAGCTTTACTCTGTATCTAACCCCGTGCTGTACATGTCCTGGGAGTGTTTGATGGGGGGACAGTGTAGAGGGAGCTTTACTCTGTATCTAACCCCGTGCTGTACCTGTCCTGGGAGTGTTTGATGGGGGACAGTGTAGAGGGAACTTTACTCTGTATCTAACCCCGTGCTGTACCTGTCCTGGGAGTGTTTGATGGGGGGACAGTGTAGAGGGAGCTTTACTCTGTATCTAACCCCGTGCTGTACCTGTCCTGGGAGTGTTTGATGGGGGGACAGTGTAGAGGGAGCTTTACTCTGTATCTAACCCCGTGCTGTACCTGTCCTGGGAGTGTTTGATGGGGGACAGTGTAGAGGGAGCTTTACTCTGTATCTAACCCCGTGCTGTACCTGTCCTGGGAGTGTTTGATGGGGACAGTGTAGAGGGAGCTTTACTCTGTATCTAACCCCGTGCTGTACCTGTCCTGGGAGTGTTTGATGGGGGACAGTGTAGAGGGAGCTTTACTCTGTATCTAACCCCGTGCTGTACCTGTCCTGGGAGTGTTTGATGGGGACAGTGTAGAGGGAGCTTTACTCTGTATCTAACCCTGTGCTGTACCTGTCCTGGGAGTGTTTGATGGGGGGACAGTGAAGAGGGAGCTTTACTCTGTATCTAACCCCGTGCTGTACCTGTCCTGGGAGTGTTTTATGGGGACAGTGTAGAGGGAATTTTACTCTGTATCTAACCCCGTGCTGTACCTGTCCTGGGGAGTGTCCGATACTGACACTGATTACTTCTGTTTTTCAGAACTGACTTTCTTCGTAAATCTAAAAGGGAAGCAGTAACTCATTCCTGATAAGATAGTATTTGCAGTAATTAACTGGCAAAAGGATTGAGTCAGATTTTTGTCAGGGAGACTCTGTGCCAATAAAGATATTTCACACAGGAGACTGGATTGAAGATCGCAGCCGACACACTGAGAACCAGACATGAGTTTGCGCTTGAAGTTGGGGGCAGAGAACAACATCAATTATTCGACATGTCCATCACCCTCCCTTGTAGAACCCGAGTCAGCCAAAACACACAGCAGGGATGATTACTGTTTACCGAGGATTACTTCCTGGAATGAAGGCAGCAACAGGGAGGAGAGTTTTTGTTGCTGCAAGACTTGGGGGTCACACTGGGACACTTTACTTGCATCAAAGCCTGACCTCTTGTAGGTTTGGGGCTCACCAACAAATAGACACAAGGAAAGCGGCAGAGAAGAGGGGATATTTCAATAAATTCTGCAGGGATTGGGTGGTGCGCAGACGTTTCAGTGACATTGCACTGGCCAACTAACTATCTTCCCTGGGCTTGGAAACTGGGAACAGGCCCGTGAGGACAGGAAGGGAGCTGATGTCAACAGGAAACAGGCCATTGTGGACAGGAAGTGGGCTATTGCAGACTGCAAATGAGCTATTGTGGATTGGAAGTGGGCTATTGTGGATTGTATTGGGCTATTGTGGATTGGAAGTGGGCTATTGTGGACTGTATTGGGCTATTGTGGATTGGAAGTGGGCTATTGTGGACTGTATTGGGCTATTGTGGATTGGAAGTGGGCTATTACACTAAAGTCGGTGGAGTCGGTGGAGTGGTAGATAGTGAAGAGGGATGTTATAGTTTGCAGAGGGACTTGGACAAGTTGCAGAGCTGGGCCGAGAGGTGGGAAATGGAGTTTAATGTGGAAAAGTGTGAGGTAATGCACTATGGCAGAAATAATAAATGTGTATAGTATAGGGCTAATGGTAGGATTCTTAGTAGTCTTGATGAACAGAGGGATCTTGGTGTGTATGTGCATAGATCCCTGAAAGTAGGCAGTCAAGTCGAGAAGGTTGTTAAGAAGGCATACGGAGTCTTAGCTTTTATTGGTAGGGGGATTGAATTTCGAGCCGCAACGTCATGTTGCAACTGTACAAAACTCTAGTGCGGCCGCACTTGGAGTATTGTGTGCAGTTCTGGTCCCCGCATTATAAGAAGGATGTGGAGGCATGGGAGAGGGTACAGAGGAGGTTTACCAGGATGTTGCCTGGTATGGAGGGCAGGTCTTATGACGAGAGGCTGAGGGATTTGAGGTTGTTTTCGTTAGAAAGGAGGCGGCTAAGAGGGGACCTAATCGAAACATATAAGATGATTAGAGGTTTAGATAGGGTGGACAGTGATAGCCCTTTTTCCTAGGATGGAGAAAGCTAGCACGAGGGGACACAGCTTTAAATTAAGGGGTGATAGTTATAGGACAGATATCAGAGGTAGGTTCTTTACCCAAAAGGTGGTTCGGGAGTGGAATGCCCTGCCTGCGGCTGTTGTAGATGCGCCAAGTTTGGTGGCGTTTAAGAGGTTAGTTGATAAGTATATGGAAGAGAAGGGAATGGTTTAGTTTGGAGGGGCATTGCTTTTTATATTGGTAGGCGCAACATCGAAGGCTGAAGGGCCTGTTCTGTGCTGTAGTGTTCTATGTTCTATTGTGAATTGGAAGTGGGCCATTGTTGAGTTTTTTGAAAAAGTGACCAAAGAGGTGGATGGGGGTAAGGCGGTTGATGTGGTATATATGGACTTTAGTAAGGTGTTTGATAAGGTGGCCCATGGAAGGCTTCTGCAGAAAATGCAGATGTATGGGATTGAGGGTATTTAGCTAATTGGATGAGGAGTTGGCTGGCAGATAGAAGACAGAGGGTGGTGGTTGATGGGAGATATTCATCGTGGAGTTCGGTGACGAGTGGTGTACCTCAGGGGTCTGTTTTGGGGCCCCTGCTGTTTGTAATTTTTATAAATGATCTGGATGGGGGTATTGAAGGATGGATTAGTAAATTTGCAGATGACACTAAAGTCGGTGGAGTGGTAGATAGTGAAGAGGGGTGTTATAGTTTGCAGAGAGACTTGGACAAGTTGCAGAGCTGGGCCGAGAGGTGGCAAATGGAGCTTAATGTGGAAAAGTGTGAGGTAATTCACTTTGGCAGGAATAACAAATGTGTAGAATATAGGGCTAATGGTAGGACTCTTAATAGTGTTGAAGAACAGAGGGATCTTGGTGTATATGTGCATAGATCCCTGAAAGTTGGCAATGAAGTCGATAAGGTTGTTAAGAAGGCATACGGAGTCTTAGCTTTTATTGGTAGGGGGATTGAATTTAGGAGCCGCAGCATCATGTTGCCACTGTACAAAACTCTAGTGCGGCCGCAATTGGAGTATTGTGTGCAGTTCTGGTCGCCACATTATAAGAAAGATGTGAAGGCATTGGAGAGGGTACAGAGGAGGTTTACCAGGATGTTGCCTGGTATGGAGGGCTGGTCTTATGAAGAGAGGCTGAGGGATTTGAGGTTGTTTTCGTTAGAAAGGAGGCGGCTAAGAGGGGACCTAATCGAAACATCTAAGATGATTAGAGGTTTAGATAGGGTGGACAGTGATAGCCTTTTTCCTAGGATGGAGAAAGCTAGCACGAAGGGACATAGCTTTAAATTAAGGGGTGGTAGTTATAGGACGGATGTCAGAGGTAGGTTCTTTACCCAGAGGGTGGTAAGGGTAATGGAATGCCCTGCCTGCTGCAGTTGTAGATGCGCCAAGTTTGGTGGCGTTTAAGAGGTTAGTGGATAAGTTTATGGACGAAAAGGGAATGGTTTAGGTTAGAGGGTCATTGCTTTTTCCTAATTGGTCGGCGCAACATCGAAGGCCGAAGGGCCTGTTCTGCGCTGTAATGTTCTATGTTCTATGTTCTATTGTGAATTGGAAGTGGGCTATTGTGGATTGTATTGGGCTAGTGTGGATTGGAAATGGGCTATTGTGGACTGTATTGGGCTAGTGTGGATTGGAAGTAGGCTATTGTGGACTGCATTGGGCTATTGTGGACTGTATTGGGCTATTGTGGACTGTATTGGGCTATTGTGGATTGTATTGGGCTAGTGTGGATTGGAAATGGGCTATTGTGGACTGTATTGGGCTAGTGTGGATTGTAAGTGGGCTATTGTGGACTGCATTGGGCTATTGTGGATTGGAAGTGGGCTATTGTGGATTGTATTGGGCTATTGAGGATTGGAAGTGGGCTACTGTTGACTGTATTGGGCTAGTGTGGACAGGAAGAGAGATTTTGTGGACAGGAAGTGGGATTTTCTGGACAAAAATAGGCTATTATAGACCTGGATAGGACATTGTAGTGGGATATTGCAGACAGAAACTGGACTATTGTAGACAGGAAGTGGGCTACTGCAGAGATGAAGTGGGCTATTGTGGACAGGAAGAGAGATTTTCCGGTGAGGGTTGGGGGAGGGGAGGTGGGGGCTAGCACACCCAGAAAAAAGAAATTGTTAAAACGAGGAATTAAGGTCTGAGCTGGTCTTGTATACATACTGCTGCTTTGTAGATGTGTGTAAATAAATCCTTGATTGTTCACTCTTTAAGACTCTGACAATACGTCAGTATAGGGAGAGAGGGTGGGGTGTACAATGTTGAGACAGAAAATGAGCCATGAAACATAGAAAATTGGAGTAGGATAAGGTCATTCGGCCTATCGATCCTGCTGTTGCTATTTAGTATCATCACGACTGATCATCCAACTCAACAGTTTGACACCATCTTGTCCCCCCCCCCCACAATAACCTTTGATCCCCTTCACCCCAATTGGTCACATTGAGAAGCTTGAGGGGCTGAATGGCCTCCTCTGGCTCTTATTTTTTGACATTTCTTGGTTTAATCTGAGGCTCCCTCTGAACTGGATGGAAAAGATGACTATGATCAACTTTCAAAGTAGGAGTTGGGGGACTTCTCCCAGTTGTCCTGGGGTCAAGGATCAGCCCTCAACCTGCATGACTTATACAGGTAAGCTGGAATTGTGGAGGGGAAGTGGGCTATTGTGGACAGGAAGAGAGATTCTGTGGACAGGAAGTGGGATTTTCTGGACACAAAGTGGGCTATTGTAGACCTGTAGTGGGATATTGTGGACAGGAAGTGGGCTATTGTAGACCTGTAGTGGGATATTGTGGACAGGAAGTGGGCTATTGTAGACCTGTAGTGGGCTATTGTGGATAGGAAGTGGGTTATTGTGGATGGGGGCTGGGGTGCGGTGGCACATCCCAAAGGAAGAAATTATTAAAATGAGGAATTAGGAATGCTGGTCTTGTATACATGTTACTTCTCTGTAGATCCTTGTAAATAAATCCTTGTTTGTTCAGTCATTAACTGAGTGGTGGTATTATCCTGGATTAATAGATTATTATTAATAATAATAACCAGGCCTGGTGGTGTTATCGTTGGTCTATAAATCTAAAAACTCTGCTAATATTCTGGGGGGACCCAGGTTCGAATCCCACCACAGCAGATGGAATTTGAATTCAATAAAAAAAAATCTGGAATTAAGGATCTAGTGATGATCCATTGTTGGAAAAACCCATCTGGGTCATTGATGTCCCTTTAGGGAGGGAAATCGGCCATCCTTACCTCAGTCTGGCCTACACGTGACTCCAGAGCCACAGCAATGGGGTTGACTCTCAACTGCCCCTCTGAGGGCAACTAGGGATGGGCAATAAATGTGGTCCTGGCCAGCGAATGAATAAAAGATAATTTGCTGTTTGTGGGAGCTTGCTGTATACATATCGGCTGCCCTCCTTTCACACATTACCCCGCGCTTGGGAAAACGCAACGCAACGTTCTGAAGGGCGCTATACAAATGGAGCTCCCTCCCTAGGGGTGTACCTTATACCATAGGAATAGCCCCACAGGGGGCTGCAAGAAGGCAGCTCAACAACCCCCCCCCCCCACCAATCTTCTCAAGAGGCAATCAGGCAGGAGCAAGTTCCAGCCAGTGGCTCCCCATATCCCGTAATCGAATTATAAAAATCGTTATAAATACAAGTTCTTTCTCTCCTGCCGGTCTATTTTCGTTCCCCCCCCCCCCCCCCCCCCCCCCCCCCCCCCCCCCCCCCGCCCCCAACCCCGAGTTAATGACGCATTTGGGAGTGTGTCTCGGTGTGAGGGAGGTTCCCGCGGAGCTGGGTGACTGGGTTCACTGAAAATGAAGGTTTATTTGGCAAGGGGAATAGAACTTGTGATGGTGACTGGAGAGAAGCTTTGATCGATGAAGACCAGCCTGATGATTCGGAGACGTCACGTCGTGAAGTTGGCTTTTTCAAACTCAATGAACAAGGCAGCGAGTTAGGAAGTAAGAATCGAGTGGATAGTTAGCTACCTACTCGGGGCAGCTGTGTTGTATGTCTTTTGATATTTATTAATGTCTCCTTTCTCTTTTAACATCCACAGCTGATTCTGTCCGCCTTGTCGACCAACAAGGGGCATACACGTGGTGGGTCGTGCGAGGGCTGCTCTTGGGTGTTTCTTCGAGAGTTGCCCAGTGCTTCACGTCGTTAGTGTCTGCTTAAACTGGACCAACTGACGGGCAACACGACAGCTCAGTGACTGTTTGCTGTGCGGATACACGGACCCGGGTCAGATCTCCGGCTTGGGTCGGTGTCTGTGTGGAGTTTGCGCATTCTCCCCGTGTCTGCATGGGTTTTCTCCGCGTGCTCCGGCATCCTCCCAAAAAAACTGCTTTTTAGGCTGATTGGTGTCAATAAATTGGTTCTCTCTTAATCTGGCCCACATATAATTCCTTAAATTTGTACCCCTTTACTGTGAGCTCCACAATGTCAACAATTGACAAAAGGCTTGAATAAGGCACTCACTGAGTGTTAAAAAGGGCAGCATGGGCTTGTGGGGCCGAAGGATCTGTTTCCTTTGCTGTGCTGGTCTTTGTTTAGTTTATACCACTGGACTAGCTAATAAAGCTCTGGGTTCGAATCTCGCCACGGCACACAGTGAAATTTGAATTAATATAAAAAGGATCTGGAATTAAGGGATGGGCAATGTCTATTGCCTAGATTAATCAAGTAGTAAGTATTATCGTTAGACTATTAATCCAGAAACTGAACTAATGTTCTGGGGACCCGGGTTCGAATCCTCCAATGACAACAAGAGTCTGGAATTAAAAGTCTAAAAACATAAGAAATAGGAGCAGGAGTCGGCCATCCAGCCCCTCAAGCCTACCCCGCCATTCAATAAGATCATGGCTGATCTGAAGTGGATCAATTCCACCTTCCCGCTTTCTCCCTTGTCTATCAGAAACCTATCTACTTAAATATATTCAGCGAGGGAGCCTCCACCACTTCAATGGGCAGAGAATTCAGAGACTCACCACCCCTTTGAGTGAAGAAGTTCCTCCTCAACTCCGATCTAAACTGCCTCCCCACTTATTTTGAGGCTGTGCTCTCTAATTCTGGTTTCCTTTCTAAGAGGGAAGAATCTCTCTACCTCTACCCTATCTATCCCCTTCATTATCTTGTAAGTCTCTATAAGATCCCCCGCCACCCCCTCAGCCTTCTAAACTCTAATGAGTACAGACCCAGTCTATTCAATCTCTCTTCATTAGCTAATCCCCTCATCTCCAGTATCAGCCTGGTGAACCTTCTCTGCACCCCTTCCAAGGGGTACAGGGGAGGGTATTGTCACTAGTCCATTAATCCAGAAACCCAACTACTGTGATACATGGATTTGGGCCTGTGTCTGTGGGAGTTTGCGCATTCTCCCCGTGCTTGCATGGGTTTTCTCCGGGTGCTCCGGTTTCCTCCCACGTCCCAAAGATGTGCTCTTAGGCTAATTGGCGAAACAAATTCTCCCTAAATTGTCTCAAATTTGTTTTTTAATCTATAGATCTATAAACATGGACAGGGATCACGGGTAGAGGTGGGAACATCAGGGTGGCGGCGCGGGCTCATTGGGCCGAAGGGCCTGTTTCCCGTGCTGTTTTGTTCTTTGTTCTTTTACTATTCTGGGGGACTGGTGACACAATGGTTGGCACTGCGAGGCAGTAATCACTGTGCTACCGAGACCTGGGTTCGATTCATTGCGGTGTTAATGTCAGCCTACTTGCAACACCAGTAAAGAAAGGGGAGCAGGATTTGATAGAAAATATTTGGAATTAGGAATCTCTTGACTGCGAAACCATTGTCAGAAAAACCCAGCTGATTCCCACTGCCCTTTAGGGAAGGAAATCTGCCATCCTTACCCAGTCTGGTCTACAGTATAGGAGTTTTAAGTATAAAAGTTGGAGTGTTATGGTAAGGTTATATAATATGGAGATGCTGAATTCCGCACACGGTCTCAACAGGGATCTTGGGTTCATATCACACTATCTGTAACCCCCATGACTTGTCTGTGTTTGCAAAACCTCACTTACTGTGCTGTCTGGAGACAATACACATCTCTTTAACCTGTGCTCAGTGCTCCTTCCACTCACATTGTTAGCCACTTTAAGACTTGAGTAGCAGGTTAGGTGTAAAGATTTGCATTCTAATCAGTAATCTGTAAACTGTTTGTGCTGTTATATGCTCTGTCTCAGGCTAGAACTCTCCATTCACCTGACGAAGGGGCAAACCTCGAAAGCTTGTGAGTTTACTATCAAATAAATCGGTTGGACTTAAACCTGGTGTTGTCAGACTTCTTAGAAGGTTATATAAGGCATTAATGAAGCCGAATTTTAGAGTATTGTGTACAGTTTTGGTCACAGGAAGGAGGTAAATAAGGCTGAAAGAGAAGGTTCACAAGGATGTTGCCAGGATTTGAGAAGCTGAGTTACAGAGAGAAATTGAATAGGTTAGGACTTTATTCCCTGGAGTGTAGAAGAATGAGGGGAGATTTGATAGAGGTGTATAAGATTTTGATGGGTATGGATAGAGTGAACGCAAGCAGGCTTTTTCCACCGAGGCTAGGGGAGAAAAAAAAAACAGAGGGCAAGGGTTAAAGGTTAAAGGAGAAAAGTTTAAAGGAAATATTGTGCGGGGGGGGCTTCTTCACGCAGAGAGTGGTGGGAGTGTGGAATGAACTGCCGGATAAATGCGGGGTCACTTTTAAGAAAGGCTTGGACGGGTTCATGGATGAGAGAGGTGTGGAGGGATATGGTCCAAGTGCAGGTCGGTGGGACGAGGCAGAGAAATGGTTCGGCATGGACAAGAAGGGCCAAAAGGCTTGTTTCCGAGCTGTAATTTTCTATGATACAGAGGCACAGCGATCTGGTTGACGCTCAACTACCCTCTGAAATGGCCTAGTGAGGCAGCCCGTTGTAACAAGAAAGCAGTTCATCTCAACCTCCTCAAGGGGCAACTAAGGATGGGCAATAAATGCTGGCCCAGCCAGCCACGCACATGTCCCAAGAATGAAATATTTTTAAAAAATGATGTATATTGTCAGAAAAACCCGCCTTTTAGGGAAGGAAATCTGCCGTCCTTACCTGGTCTGGCCTACATGTAGCTCCGGACCCTCAGCACAGTACAGTACAGGCCCTTCGGCCCTCAATGTTGTGCTGTCTCGTCTATTTCAGAGGACAGGCCACACCCCTCTGACTGCCCCCCCCCCGATTTTTCCATTTCCCACAGCAATCCCCTGACCCTATGACTTAACCCGTCCTCCCGCAATGATCCTTTCTTTTTATATCTCCAACTGCCCACAGGGGCTTCCCCCACCCACCCTCTGACTCACTCCTGACCTCTCCACCTCCCTCCTGTGGGTTGGCGATCCGTCCAGAGCTAATTCCCCTCAAGGTGCTAACTCCTTCTGGCCCACCCAGAGAGACACCCCCTCCCCACAGTCCGATTGCTTACCACCCAGACTCCAACCCAACTCAATGGCAGTGCCAGTTAGATAGAACATAGAACACTACAGCACAAATAGGCCCTTTGGCCCACAAGTTGTGCCGATCATATCAGTACCTACCAGGTCACAGAACTACCTGTAACTCCCAATCCCATTAAATCCCATATACTCATCCAGAAGTCTCTTAAAAGACCCCAGCGAGTTTGCCACTACCACCACCGACGGCAGCCGATTCCATTCACTCACCACCCTCTGAGTGAAAAACTTACCTCTAACATCTCCTCTGTACTTGCCCCCCAGCACCTTAAATCTGTGTCCTCTCATAGCGACCATTTCAGGCCTGGGAAATAGCCTCCGAAAATACACCCTATCTACTCCTCTCAACATTTTATAAACCTCTATCAGGTCGCCTCTCAACCTACGTCTCTCCAGTGAGAAGAGTCCCAGCTCCCTCAACCTATCTTCATAAGGCTTGCCTCCCAATCCAGGCAACATCCTTGTAAATCTCCTCTGCACCCTCTCAATAGCTTCCATATCCTTCCTATAGTGAGGCGACCAGAACTGCGCACAGTACTCCAACTGGGGTCTGACAAGGATCTTATAAAGTTGCATTAATTCCCAACAATGAATGGATGCCCACTTTGAGGGTTTTTGGAGTGTGTGGGCAAGGTGGTGAATATTTGGGCATTAAATCTCTGTTGCTTAACCCTACCAGCTCTGCGGCATCTTGGAGACCCTCCATTGGATGTAATGTTAGGGGACTTTTCACAGTAACTCCATTGCAGTGTTAACGTAAGCCTACTTGCGACACCAATAGAGAAACTTTAAACTTATATGTGAGGGTGAATTGAAAGTTAGCCAAAAGGATGGGCCTCTTGGAGACTTTTCCGTGGGGCAGGGGCATCTTTGGCTGGGCCAACGTTTATTGCCCCTCCCTAGTTGCCCCAGGGGCAGTTGAGAGTCATTGCTGTGGAGTCATGTGTAGGCCACACCAGGGTAAGATTTATTCCCTAAAGGAACCAGATGGGTTTTTCCGACAATGGGTCATCAGTAAATTCTTAATTCCGTATTTTTTTTATTGAATTCAAATTCCGTGGCAGGATTCGAACCCTGGTGCCCCCAGAACATTAGCTGAGTTAATGTCCTGGGTTAACATAATGTGCTGAGTTAACAGTAGGGGGACCAGGCTGTGCCAATTCCTAAAGGTGGCATCACAGGTGGTGAAGAAGGCATATGGCATGCTCGCCTTTATTGGACGGGGCATAGAGTCTAAAAGTTGGCGTACAATGTGGGCAGTTGGTTAGGCCCCATTTGGAGTACTGCATCCAATTACGGTCACCACGCTACCAGAAAGATGTGGAGGCTTTAGAGAGAGTGCAGAGGAGGTTTACCAGGATGCTGCCTGGTATGGAAGGTCTGAGTTACGAGGAGAGGTTAGGCAAATTGGGACTGTTTTCCTTAGAAATACGTAGACTTAGAGGAGACCTAATAGAAGTGTACAAGATTATGAAGAGAATAGATAGAGTAAACAGGGTTAAACTTTTTCCTAGGATGGACTCAAATAGCACGAGGGGTCACGGGCTTAGGGTGAGGGGGGTAAAGTATAATTTGGATGCTAGAGGGAGTTTTTTCACTCAGGGTGGTGGGGTATGGAATGCGCTGCCAAGTAAAGTGGTGGAGGCAGGCACTCTGGAGTTATTTAAGAAATACTTAGATGGGCACATGAACAGAATGGGAATGGAGGGATATAGAAAACTGATTTTAAAATAGGGATCATGAGCCTTGGGAGTCCCTGGGAAGTGTGTAAATAGATGATGATATTGATGTACTTGTTTTTATCCTACAGGTGCTTTGGTCCACCTTGTTGTCTAACGAGGGACATACACGCGATGGGTCGTGAGAGGACTGCTCTTGGATTTTTTTTCGAGAGTATCCTAGTGCTTCACTAGGGCCTGTTTTCTGTGCTGTACTGTTCTTTGTTGAGTTTCTGGGTTAATAGTCAAGTGGTAATACTCCTTGGTCATTGTCTTCCTGAATAGTATGGGGTATTTGCAAGATCATATGTAGGCCAGACCAGGTAAGAACATAGAACATAGAACAATACAGCACAAACAGGCCCTTCGGCCCACGAGTTGCGCCGATCACATCTACCAATCCACAGACCTATCTATAACCCTCTATCCTATTCTTTTCCATATACTCATCCAGAAGTCTTTTAAAAGACCCCAGTGAGTTTTCCTCAACAACCTCCGACGGCAGTCGGTTCCATTCACTCACTACCCTCTGAGTGAAAAACCTACCCCTGACATCTCCTTTGTATTTGCTAAATACAAGGACAGCAGATTTCCTTCCCGAAAGGGACATGAGTGAACCAGATGGGTTTTTCCGACAATGGGTCATCAGTAAATTCTTAATTCTGGATTTTTTTTTAACCAAATTCAAATTCCATCATCCGTGGGATTCGAACCCGGGTCCCCCCCCGAATGTTAGCTGAGTCTCTGGATTAACAGCCTAGCAATAACCCATCGCCTCCCCTTGAGAGTCAAGCTGACTCAGGCACAACAGCAGCACAGTGGGTTAGCGCTGCTACTTCACAGCTCCGGGGTCCCCGGTTCGATTCCCAGCTCAGGGGGGGTCACTGTCTGCGTGGAGTTTGCACATTCTCCGCGTGTCTGCGTGACTTTTCTCCGGGTGCTCTGGTTTCCTCCCACAGTCCAAAGATGTGCGGGTTGGGTCGATTGGCCATGCTAAGAAATTGCCCCGTAGTGTCCAGGGATGCGTAGGTTAGAGGGATTAGTGGGTGTAATATATGGGGGTAGGTGGGGTTGTGTCCGGTGCAGACTCGATGGGCTGAAGGGCCTCTATCTGCGCTGTAGGTATTCTATGACTCAACCCCTATCGAGCAACGGGACCCACTATCTTTCAACCCTTCTCTGGTCCTTCTGTTTTATTAATATTTTTCTTGAAGCTTTTGTTTCCACTCTCGGATGGAATTCCGAGAACCACAGAAATGTGAAATATTTGTGAAAAGTGAGTACCTCCCCACCCACTCAGGCAGTGTGTACATTTACACAAGGGTGACGCCACCCCCACACGTACCCTGCTGCAACTCTCGGCTGGCAGCACCCTGAGGTGCCAGGTGAGAGGCAGTCGCGCACCCAGCTGCAGATCGGGTCCATGCCCCAGCACAGCTGGCGGCCACGCACCCTGCACGGTTAACACAGCGTCGACAATCAGCTCCTCGGAGCTTGGAACTCAAATAAATATTGGAGCGCTTGTGAAGCAGAGCAGATCTGCTGGGAGCAACAAGGCAGGGATGATTATTGCTGCGTTGCCCTCACTAGGAGAAGTAGGAGCTATTTTTGGCCTGGCCTTCTTGACCTCAGTGACTCCGTTCAAAAGTGCGTTCAAAAGCGTTGAAGTTTCCCACACTTTATCAGCTGCAATGTCTTACACACACACACACGCACACAGACTCACACGCACACACACATGCTCACACACACGCACACACACACACGCACACAGACTCACACACACACACACACGCACACGCACACACAGACTCACACGCACACGCACATGCACACAGACTCACACATGCACACGCACACACATGCACACAGACTCACACACACACAAACACGCACACGCACACACACATGCTCACACACATTCATTCACAAATAGGGAATGACAATCCCTTACACACACGCACATTCACACACACACACACACACATTCACAAAACACCAATATCAATCTCCCCTAGTGTAACATCACAGAATACTCCAAATATGAAATACAAACATTTCCGATAAAATAAAGGCTGTTGGATAACACCGCACCCCTGGGATACACTGCACGCTGATATACATGCCCCCTGATATACACCGCACCCTGATATATACACCGCACCCTGATATATACACTGCACCCTGATATATACCACATCCTGATATACACCATCTTCTAATATACACCACACCCTGATATACACCGCATCCTGATATATACACCGCATTCTGATATATACCACATCCTGATATACACCATCTTCTAATATACACCGCACCCTGATATACACCGCACCCTGATATATACACCGCATCCTGATATATACACCGCATTCTGATATATACCACATCCTGATATACACCATCTTCTAATATACACCGCACCCTGATATACACCGCACCCTGATATATACACCGCACCCTGATATACACCGCACCCTGATATATACACCGCACCTGATATATACACCGCACCCTGATATATACACCGCACCCTGATATATACACCGCACCCTGATATATACACCGCACTCTGATATACACTGCATCCTGATATATACATCGCACTCTGATGTATACACCGCACCCTGATATATACACCGCATCCTCATATACACCGCACCCTGATATATACACCGCACCCTGATATATACACCGCATCCTGATATATACTATATCCTGATATACACCATCTTCTAATATAGACCGCACCCTTGGTATACACAACACGCTGATATACACCCCTCCGATATACACCGCACCCTGATATACACTGCACCCTGATATACACTGCACCCTGATATACACTGCACCCTGATATACACCGCACCCTGATATACACCGCACCCTGATATACACCGCACCCTAATATACACGCATCCTGATATACACTGCACTCTGATATACACCACATGCCTAGTATACACAGCACCCTGATACACACCATATCCTGATATACACCATCCCCTGATATACTCAGCACCCTGATATACATTTCACCCTGATATACACCGCACTTTAATATAGATCACCCCCTGATATACACCACACCCCTGGTAAACACAGCACCCTGATATACGCTATACCCCTGATTTATGCCGTACCCTGATATATATACTGCACCCTGATATATACACTGCACCCTGATATACACACTGCCTCCCAATATACGCCACACCCTGATATACACCATCCCCTAATATACACCGCACTCTGATATACTCCACACTCGATATACACCGTACCTTGTGAATCCAAGCTCAGTTTTAGATATTTGAAGACTCAACCTTGGCTAACAATGGAATGCAGTTGTGAGGGAGTTTGGAGAGGGGTTGGATGCTCTCTCCCTCTCTCTCTGATGTCCCATCCAATACTTACCCATTAACAGTGCTGATTTGGAGCGACCCTGAGCTCACGCCCTCCCAGGGCCAGAGCGAGCGACCCCTCATTCTTTGGCGATTGGACGTTGGGTGTCCCTCATGCTTTCCATTGATGGGGAGGGCCACGGGAGGCAGTTTGGGGGTCCTGGAAGGGGTAGAGGAGACGACGGGGGGGGGGGTTAATGTTATGTTATTAGGGAAAGAAGGGAGGGCTGTGGAGCTTTTTTCAGTGGGTCAGTGCTGAACATGGTTCAGTTTTAGTCGGAGTTTGGAGTTGTTTTAAATTGATGGTCAGTGGTGAGCAGTAAGTGGCAGTCTGAATAGGCAACAAGGCCACAGGCTCCAAGCGGGGTAACCACTGGTTCCCACTTCCTGTCAAACTGTTCTAATTCTGGAGGCAAACACAAGCAAACTACCACCAAAAGATCTCTCAAAACCATTCCTCCCTCGAGTACCACAACTTCAATTAAACTTTGCCTCACTCCGCCGCCCCGTCAACTTTCTCCGATTTGAAGCAACGCTTGGATGGGTTTGCCAATGATTTTCTGGCCCATCGCGGGGACAGTAGAGAGACGGGAAACATGGAATTCCCGGAGTAAGCTTCTCAAAGAACAAAAACAGCACGGGAAACAGGCCCTTCAGCCCAACGAGCCTGCGCCGCCACCCCGATGTTCCCACTTCTACGCTGTCTATGTTTATAGATCTATGCATCGGAACCAAATTTGAGACAATTTAGGGAGAATTTGTTCTGCCAAATTTGGGATGTGGGAAGAAAACGGAGCACCAGGAGAAAATCCACGCAAGCACGGGGAGAACACGCAAACTCCCAGAGACACAGGCCCAAATCCATGTATCTGCACAGCACAGCGATAGTCACTGAGCTGTCGTGTTGCCTCATCAAATGGTCCAGGTCAAGCGTACACTAACAACGTGAAGCACTAGGATACTCTCAAAAAAGATCCAAGAGCAGCCCTCTCACGACCCATCGCGTGTATGCCCCTCGTTAGACAACAAGGTGGACCAAAGTACCTGTTGACTTTGGGTGGGATTTTGCTATCTTGGGGGAGGCGGAAGTGAGTGGGAATTCTCATCCTTAAAGAACATAGAACATAGAACACTACAGCACAAACAGGCCCTTCGGCCCACAAGTTGTGCCGAACACATCAAAACCTACCCAGCCATAGACCTATCTATAACCCCCAATCCCATTGGATCCCATATACTCATCCAGAAGTCTTTTAAAAGACCCCAGCGAGTTCGCCTCGACCACCACCAACGGCAGCCGATTCCATTCATTCACCACCCTCTGAGTGAAAAACTTTCCCCTAGCATCTCCTCTGTACTTGCTTCCCTGCACCTTAAATCTGTGCCCTCTCATCGCGACCATTTCAGCCCTGGGGAATAGTCTCTGAGAGTCCACCCTATCTATTCCTCTCAACATCTTGTAAACCTCTATCAGGTCGCCTCTCAACCTTCGTCTCTCCAGGAAGAACAGTCCCAGCTCCCTCAACCTGTCTTCATAAGGCATGCCTCCCACTCCAGGCAACATCCTTGTAAATCTCCTCTGCACCCTTTCAATAGCTTCCACGTCCTTCCTATAGTGAGGCGACCAGAACTGCGCACAGTACTCCAAGTGTGGTCTGACAAGGGTCCTATAAAGCTGCAGCATTACCTCCTGACTCCTGAACTCAATCCCTTGATGAATGAAGGCCAGTACACCGTAAGCTTTCTTAACCACAACCTCCACCTGGGAGGCCGATTTGAGAGTCTTATGGACCCGGACCCCAAGATCCCTCTGCTCTTCCACACAGCTAAGACTCCTACCTTTGATAGTGTACTCATTCTTCCCGTTGGATCTGCCAAAATGGACCACAACACATTTATCCGCATTGAAATCCATCTGCCACTTCTCCGCCCAGTCTTGCATCCTGTCGATGTCATGCTGCAACTTCTGACATCCCTCCAGACCGTCCACAACACCACCGACCTTTGTGTCATCGGCGAACTTACTCACCCATCCCTCCACTTCCTCATCCAGGTCATTTATGAAAATGACAAACAGCAAGGGTCCTAGAACAGATCCCTGGGGCACTCCAATTGACCGACCTCCCATGCAGAAAAAGAGCCATCCACAACCACCCTCTGCCTTCTGCAGGCAAGCCAGTTCTAGATCCACAAGGCCAAAGCCCCTTGGATCCCATGGCCTCTCACCTTCTCAAGAAGTCTTGCATGTGGGACCTTGTCAAATGACTTGCTGAAGTCCATGTACACCACGTCCACTGCTCTTCCTTCGTCAATGTGTTCAGTCACATTTTCAAAGAACTCAATTAAGCTCGTAAGGCACGACCTGCCTTTTACAAAACCATGTTGACTATTTCTAATCAACCTAAACTTCTCCAAATGCTCGTAAATCTTGTCCCTCAGAAGCCTCTCCATCAGCTTACCAACCACTGAGGTCAGACTCACCGGTCGGTAATTTCCAGGACTATCCCTGTTCCCTTTCTTGAAAATAGGGACCACATCAGCAATCCTCCAATCCTCTGGAACCTCTCCCGTCTCCATCGACGACGCAAAGATCATCGCCAGGGGCTCTGCAATGACATCCCTCACCTCCCACAATAACCTGGGGTACATCCCATCTGGTCCCAGAGACTTGTCTATCTTGATAGCATTTAAAAGTTCTAACACATCCGCTTCCTTAATATCTACATACTCAATCTTTTCAGTCTGCCACAAACTTGTAGTGCATCCTCCCAGATCACTTTCCACCGTGAATACTGAGGCAAAGTACTCATTAAGCACCTCTGCCATTTCTTCCGGTTCCATACAGACTTTTCCCCCTTCACCTTTTATAGGTCCTATCCCTTCTCTTCTCATCCTTTTACTTTTCACATATTTGTAGAAGGCCTTGGGATTCTCCTTAATCCTACCAGCCAAGGCCTTCTCATGACCCCTTCTGGCTCTCCTAATTTCCTTTTTAAGCTCTCTTCTATAAGCCTTATACTTCTCTAGATCCCCAACATCTCCTAGCTCTTTGAACCTTTTATACACCTTTCTTTTCTTCCTGACTATATTCACCACTGCCTTCGTGCACCACGGTTCCCGCGTCCTACCAAAACCTCCTTGTCTCACTGGAACGTTGTCATGCAAAGCTCCAGACAAGCATTCCTTGAATATCACCTTCCTTCTGTGCTTTTCCCCAAGAACACCTCCTTCCACTTTATTCGCCCCAACATCTGCCTGATGTCTTCATGTTTCCCCTTCAAAGAGTTCAAGTGCACCGTCCAACTATGGTTTGATGTTTTATTGGATTCATTCAGAGGACGCGGGCATCGTTGGCTGGGCCTAGCTGTTGTTATCCATCCCTAATTGCCCCTTGAGTGTCTCGCTTGAGGGGTAGATCAGAGAGTTCTGGAGTCACATGTAGGCCAGGGAGGGTAAGGAAGGCAGATTTCCTTCCCTAAAGGGGACATTAGTTTTGAAAAGAGCAAGGTGTCCAATGTGCGTATCAAAATGTTAGCCAGCTGGAAGAAACGTTTGGGGTGAGATTTTCCAGTCCCGCTTGTCCAAAGACCAGGAAGTCCCACCTGAGGTCAATAAACCTTTGCCGAGTCTCACCCAATGAAATTCCACCCTTATATTTTTTTAGCATCTCAAATGTCCTTGAATAATGCATTTTAGCAGATGACTGAGTATATTTATTCTTAACAAGTAAGGCTTACATTAACACTGCAACAGAGTTACTATGAAAATCGCCTAGTCGCCATACTCCGGCGCCTGTTCGGGGTACACTGAGGGAGCACGGCTCCTAACTGGCACGTCTCTCGTGGTGTGGGAGGAAACCGGAGCACCCGGAGGAAACCCACGCAGACGCGGGGAGAATGTGCAGACTCCGCGCAGACAGTGGCCCGAGCTGGCGATCGAACCCTAGCACTGTGTGTGTGCGTGTGTGTGTGTGGGTGGGTGAAGGGTGAGGGGTGAAGGGTGTGTGCGTTTGTGTGTGTGTATTATATGCGTGTGCGCACGCTGTGGGAGTGGGGAAGGAATTGAGGGACGGCGAGGGGGAAACACTGGACCGACAGCCTCTGATTCGCCATTAGAGAGGCCTGTCACTCACAATGAGCCCTTTGTCTCTCCCTCGGGCAGGCTCCTTTCATCTTCACCAGGGCCTGTTAGCTACCCCCCCCCCCCCCCCCCCCCCTTCACCCATCTTGTGCTGGATTTTGTCATTTTCCAAGTGGAATTGGAATTCATTATGTCCTGACCTTTCACCCCTCACCCTTCACCCCTCACCCTTCACCCCTCACCTTTCACCCCTCACCCTTCACCCCTCACCTTTCACCCCTCACCCTTCACCCCTCACCCTTCACCCCTCACCTTTCATTCCTCACCCTTCAGCCCCACCTTTCACCCCTCACCCTTCACCCCTCACCTCTCACTCTTCAGCCCTCACCCTTCAACCCTCACCTTTCACCCTCACCCGTCACCCCTCACCCTTCACCCCTCACCCTTCAGCCCTCACCTTTCACCCCTCACCCTTCACCCCTCACCTTTCACCCCTCACCTTTCACTCCTCACCCTTCACCCCTCACCCTTCACCCCTCACCCTTCACTCCTCACCTTTCACTCCTCAACTTTCAGCCCCTCATCTTCCCAACTGGAAATTTATTGCCCACTCAAGAACCTCAATTGGCGGAGAGGGCAGGAAGGCTGTCCATGGGCCTTCTCACCACTAACTGACTCGATAGCACATTCTCCCCACATCTGCATGGGTTTCCTCCGGATGCTCCGGTTTCCTTCCACAGTCCGAAAGACGTGCTGGTTAGGATGCATTGGCCGTACAAAATTCTCCCTCAAAGTGGGTGGAGTGTGGCGACTGGAGGATTTTCACAGTAACATCATCGCAGTGTTAATGTAAGCCTTACTTGTGGCACTAACAAACAAACTTTACTCTCTTCCCCAGTCATCTCACGGAACTAGGGAGCCTGGGTTCGATTCCCGGCTGGGGTCGCTGTCTGCGTGGAGACTGCACACTCTTCCTGTATCTGCGTGGGTTTCCTCCCGCACTCCAAAGATGCGCAGGTTAGGTGGATTGGCCGTGCTGAGTTGCCCCTTAGTGTCAGGGGCACTAGCTAGGGTAAATGCATGGGGTTACGGGGATAGGGCCTGGGCAGGCCCAATGGGCCGAATGGCCTCCTTCTGCACTGTAGGGATTCTATGACCTAATTGACGTCATCCGCAACTGACCACCCTCTGAATCAAACGCCCCTGCCCCGCCCTCCCCAGCTACCCGCCACCCCTCACCCTGCAGTGGGATGGGAAAAGTGTGAAGCGTCATAAGATTCTGGCCCAGGAGTGGGCTCCGAAGGAACAGTGCTTTTATTGCACACGGTGAACACAAACAGGCCCCAGCCAATGGGATAATGGACCCACTCGGGGGCTTGCTCTATAAAGCTCGGTATACAGTTTCCAACTGGTAAAGTAATTAACAATCACCAAGGATCTCATATTCGACAGGGAGATCAATCATCAGATACAGGAGCAGAAGTAGGCCATTTGGCCCATTGGATTTGCTCCGCCATTCCATCATGGCTTCTCCATCCCATTCTCCCGACTTTTCCCCTTACCAATCAAGAACCCGTCTATCTCTGTCTTACAGACACTCAATGACCCAGCCTCCTCTGTGGCAAAGAATTCCACAGATTCACCACCCTCGGGCTAAAGAAATTCCTCCTCATCTAAAGGCGCTCCCCTCAGATTCCCTGGTCCCTCCGACTGATGGAAACATCTCTCCCACATCCTTGATATCCAGGCCTCTCAGTATCCTGTAACTTTCAATGGGATCCCTCTGCCTCATCCCCCTAAACTCCATCGCGTACAGACCCAAGTCCCCAGACACTCCCTATACATCAAGCTTTTCTTTCCTCGGATCAGGTATTCCTCGTAGAGGCCCCTGGGGAGTTATCACAACCACAGTTACACACTCGCTCTCTCTAAACATGCTCCCTGCCTCGCTAGGCACTTTCCTCTCTCTCCATTTTGGATTTCCAGCGTTCGTAGTTTGGATTTTTTTCCCCCCGTTTAAATTTAACCGCTCCCCTTCCCGAGAGGCTGCAGTTGGAACCCAAGGGTTTGAGGGCCAATGTTTTCAACTTCAGATGCGGAGGCATTGGGCCTGGTTGCCTGGGAGGCTTCGACAAACGGGGACGCTGACTAGGCCTCAGGCTTCCACCAAGGCCTCACCATCAGCCCCAGGCCTCAGGCTATTCCAGAAACTGGGTTCAGAAGCTGCCAGGGTACTTGGGGGTGGGAGTGGAAGGCAGGGGTTTTTCCCAATTTAAATTTATTTGGAAAACCGCTCGCTGTCCTTAGAGGCTGCAGTTGGATCCGAAGTGGTTGAGGGCCAATGTTTTCAACTCCAGATGCGGAGGCATTGGGCCTGGTTGCCTGGGAGGCTTCAACAAACAGGGACGCTGACTAGGCCTCAGGCTTCCACCAAGGCCTCACCGTCAGCCTCAGGCCTCAGTCTATTCCAGAACCTGGGTTCAGAAGCTGCCAGGGTAGTTGGGGGTGGGAGCGGGAGGGATGGGGTTTGGGGGGGAGGGTACATTTTCACTTCCTCATGAAGCGCTGACTCACAGCCCCGCAGGGCAATTGAGTTCAAGGACTGCGTGCGTGCGAGTCACAGCACAGCCCCGAGGCAGGTTTGTGAGCAGGTCAATTTGAATAAGCTCCCCTGAAAACGGAAATTAAAGAGGAAACGAGCAGGCTTTTAATAAAAAATCTTAAAATGTGTCACCCGGTTTGCATTTGGAGCCTGCGCAGAGAGTTAGACCAGGATGGCACGGTAGCACAGTGGTTAGCGCTGCCACTTCACGGCTCCTGGGTTCGATTCCCAGCTCGGGTTGCTGTCTGCATGGAATCTGCACATTCTCCTCGTGTCTGCGTGGGTTTCCTCCCACAGTCCAAAGATGTGCGGGGTGAGGTGGATTGGAAAGAAATTGTCCCTTAGCGTCCAGGGATGTGTAGGTTAGAGGGATTAGTGGGTATAATATGTAGGGATAGGGAGGGGGTGGGATTGTGTTCGGTGCAGACTCGATGGGCTGAAGGGCCTCTTTCTGCACTGTAGGGTTTCTACGTCTGTGAGAGTATATCTGCATTGCTCTGTGGGTCTGTACCTCTGTCCACACTTCTTTTTATTCATTCATGGGATATGGGCAACGCTATCTGGGCCACCATTTATTGGAGATTAATTGAGAGTCAGGCCCATTGCTCTGGAGTCAAATGTAGGCCAGACCAGGTAGAACAAAGAGCAACACAGCCCGGGAAACAGGCCCTTCGGCCCAACGAGCTCACGCTGCTACTTTAACATTGTGAGTGCCCTACCTCTACCTATGACCTTTGTCTACGCCTATGGGACTCCTCAATAAAGGAATGCAAATTTAGAGAATCATAACCAGATAGAGGGACAACTAATTTAGGGACAATTTGTTAACACCAATCAGCCTAAGAGCACATTTTTTGGGAGGAAACGGGAGCAGCCGGAAAAAACCCACGCAAGCACGGGGAGAACGCGCAAACTCCCACAGACACAGGCCCAAATCCGTGTATCTGCACAGCAAACAGTCACAGAACTGTCGTGTTGCCCATCAAATGGTCCAGGTCAAGCTTACACTAGCGACGTGAAGCACTTGGCGACTCTCGAAGCAGAGTAGCTCTCGCGCGACCCACTACCCCTTGTTGGACAACAAGGCGGACCAAATCACCCGAGGATGTAAAAAAAACAGACATCAATGAACATATATGAGCTTATACAGACATTCACGGATTCCCCAGAAGCTCAGACAGGTGAGCCATAAAATATATCGGTTAAGAACGGCAGATTTCCTTCCCCCAAAGGGACATTAGTGAACCGGATGCGTATTTCCGACAATGGTTTCAGGGTCATCACATTCTTAACCCCAGATTTTTTTTATTGAATTTAAATTTCGCTGCTTGCCGTGGCGGGAATCGAACCCCTGTACTGGTGTCGCAAATTGCCTTACGTTAACACTGTAATGACCGTGTCTCTGGCACTGCGAGGCATTGCTGATCATTGTGTTACCGATCCCCAGAACATTAGCTGAGTATCTGGGTGAATATCACAAGGCCATCCTAAGTCCAGTACTAGATTAGTAGTCTATCTGGGAGGGGTTATGTCATCCATCTACATTTATATAGCGCCTTTAATGTTGTAAAAATTCCCAGGATGCCTCAACGCTCTGAGCCAAGGAAGTAGATAGAAGAACATAGATACAGATAGAAACGTAGAACAGTACAGCACAGTACAGGCCCTTCGGCCCTCGATGTTGGACCAAACCCAAGATTAAGCTATCCCATTCCCTATCATCCTGGTGTGCTCCATGTGCCTATCCAATAACCACTTATATAGAACATAGAACAATACAGCACAAATAGGCCCTTCGGCCCACAAGTTGTGCCAATCACATCTACCAATCCACAGACCTATCTATAATCCCCTATCCTATTCTTTTCCATATACTCATTCAGAAGACTTTTAAAAGACCCCAGTGAGTTTGCCTCTACAACCTCCGACGGCAGTCGGTTCCATTCACTCACCACCCTCTGAGTGAAAAACTTACCCCTGACATCTCCTTTGTATTTGCTTCCCTGCACCTTAAATCTGTGTCCTCTCATAGTGACCATTTCAGCTCGGGAAAATAGTCTCTGAGAGTCCACCCTATCTATTCCTCTCAACATTTTATAAACCTCTATCAGGTCGCCTCTCAACCTACGTCTCTCCAGTGAGAAGAGGCCCAGCTCCCTCAACCTATCTTCATAAGGCCTGCCTCCCAATCCAGGCAGCATCCTTGTAAATCTCCTCTGAACCCTCTCAATAGCCTCTACATCCTTCCTATAATGAGGCGACCAGAACTGCGCACAATACTCCAATTGGGGTCTGACAAGAGTCTTATAGAGCTGCATCATTACCTCCTGACTCCTAAACTCAATTCCTCGATTAATGAAGGCCAGTACACCGTACGCCTTCTTGATCACTTCCTCCACCTGCAAGGCCGATTTAAGAGTCCTATGGACCCGGACCCCGAGATCCTTCTGCTCTACAACACGGCTAAGACTCCTACCCCTTATGTTGTACTCCTTCATCCCATTAATAAATTGATTAGGGATAGTCAGCACGGTTTTGTGAAGGGTAGGTCGTGCCTCACAAACCTTATTGAGTTTTTTGAGGAGGTGACCAAAGAGGTAGATAAGAGTAAGGCAGTTGATGTAATGTATATGGATTTTAGCAAAGCGTTTGATAAGGTTCCCCATGGTAGGCTACTGCAGAAAGTGCAGATGCATGGGAGTGAAGGTGATTTAGCAGTTTGGATTAGGAATTGGCTAGCTGATAGAAGACAGAGGGTGGTGGTTGATGGGAAATATTCAACCTGGAGTGTAGTTACAAGTGGTGTACCTCAAGGATCTGTTTTGGGGCCACTGCTGTTTGTCATTTTAATAAATGACCTAGATGAGGGTGTAGAGGGTTGGATTAGTAAATTTGCTGACGATACCAAAGTGGGGGGAGTTGTAGACAGCGAGGATGGATGTTACAGTTTGCAGAGGGACGTAGATAGGTTGCAGAGCTGGGCCGTGAAGTGGCAAATGGAATTCAATACGGATAAGTGTGAGGTGATTCACTTTGGTAGAAATAACAGGCATATGAAATATAGGGCTAATGGAAGGACCCTTAATAGTGTTGTCGAGCAGAGGGATCTTGGGGTACAAGTACATAGCTCTTTGAAAGTTGGCACCCAGGTTGATAAAGTTGTTAAGAAGGCGTACGGTGTGTTAGCTTTTATTGGTAGAGGGACTGAATTTAGGAGCCGTGAGGTTATGTTACAACTGTACACAACTCTGGTGAGGCCGCACTTGGAGTATTGCGTACAGTTCTGGTCGCCGCATTATAAGAAAGATGTGGAAGCATTGGAAAGGGTGCAGAGGAGGTTTACCAGGATGTTGCCTGGTATGGTGGGAAGGCCTTATTAGGAAAGGCTGAGGGACCTGAGGTTATTTTCATTAGAGAGAAGAAGGTTACGCGGTGACCTAATTGAGGCATATAAAATGATCAAGGGATTGGATAGGGTGGATAGTGAGAGCCTTTTTCCTCGGATGGTGAAGACCAACACGAGGGGACATAACTTTAAATTAAGAGGTGGTAGTTATAGGACGATGTCAGAGGCAGATTCTTTACACAGAGGGTGGTGAGGGCGTGGAATGCCCTGCCTGCAGCAGTTGTGGACTCGCCTGCTTTGGGGGCATTCAAATGTTCGGTGGATAGGCATATGGATGATATTGGAATAGGTTAGGTTAGAGGGTCCACTGGCTGGTGCAACATCGAGGGCCAAAGGGCCTGTACTCCGCTGTAATGTTCTATGTTCTATGTTCTATTATTCCTGCCAAAATGCATCACTACATATTTATCCGCATTGAAGTCCATCTGCCACTTCTCCGCCCAGTCTTGCATCCTGTCTATATCCCACTGCAACTTTTGACATCCCTCCAGACCATCCACAACACCACCGACCTTTGTATCGTCGGCGAACTTGCTAACCCATCCCTCCACTTCCTCATCCAGGTCATTTATGAAAATGACAAACAGCAGGGTCCCAGAACAGATCCCTGGGGCACTCCACTGGTTACCGACCTCCATGCAGAACAAGACCCATCCACAACAACAACACTTGAAAGTTCCTAAAGTGTCCAACTCACAGCAGGCAGACCATTCGACACCCCAACCATTCTCTGAGTGAAGAATCTATCTCGGACATCCCCCCTACATCTCCAACATGAACCTTATAGTTATGCCCCCTAGTAACAGCTACATCTACCCGAGGAAATAATCTCTGCATGTCCCCTCTATTCCCCCTCATCATCTTATAAACCTCTATTAAGTCACCCCGTCATCCTTCTCTGCTCTCAAAAGAAAAACCCCAGCTCCCTCAACCTTTCCTTGTAAGACCTACCCTCCAAAACAGGTAGGAGGAGATAGAAGGGTATGCCAGGGGTAGCAGAGGGCATAACTAAACATGAGGGTGAAACTACAGCACGGCAGAGGCAGCAAGAGATAGAGAGAGCTCAGCGATCCCGCAACGGATCGGATTTGGGATCTGCCATGTCGGGAATGGTGGACGATTAAACTCACTGGAGGCTCCACAAGTATCCCCCGTCCTCAGCGTTGGGAGGAGCCCAACTCATCAATGTGAAAGATAAGGCTGGAGCATTCGCAACAATCTTCAGCCGGAAGTGCCGAGGGGATGATCCGTCTTGACCTTCTTCAGTATCTCAGATTCCAGTTGTCCGGCCAATTCAAATCACTCCCCGTGCAATCAAGAAACGGTTGGAGATACTGGATGTCGAAAAGGCAATGGATCCCAATAACATTTTCTTTGAAAATGTGACTTTCTTCGAAAATGTGGCTGAACACGTTGATGAAGGAAGGGCGGTGGACGTAGTGTACATGGACTTTAGCAAGGCGTTTGATAAGGTCCTCTATGCAAGGCTTCTGGAGAAGGTGAGAGGGCATGGGATCCAAGGGGCTTTGACCTCGTGGATCCAGAACTGGCTTGCCAGCAGAAGGCAGAGAGTGGTTGTGGATGGGTCTTGTTCTGCATGGAGGTCGGTAACCAGTGGAGTGCCCCAGGGATCTGTTCTGGGACCCCTGCTGTTTGTCATTTTCATAAATGACCTGGATGAGGAAGTGGAGGGATGGGTTAGTAAGTTCGCCGATGATACAAAGGTCGGTGGTGTTGTGGATGGTCTGGAGGGATGCCAAAAGTTGCAGCGGGACATAGACAGGATGCAAGACTGGGCGGAGAAGTGGCAGATGGACTTCAACGCAGATAAATGTATAGTGGTCCATTTTGGCAGGAATAATGGGATGAAGGAGTACAATATAAGGGGTAGGAGTCTTAGCTGTGTTGTAGAGCAGAAGGATCTCGGGGTCCGGGTTCATAGGACTCTTAAATCGGCCTCGCAGGTGGAGGAAGTGGTCAAGAAGGCGTACGGTGTACTGGCCTGTGTTAATCGAGGAATTGAGTTTAGGAGACAGGAGGTAATGATGCAGCTCTATAACAACCTTTCAGACCCCAGTTGGAGTATTGCAGTTCTGGTCGCCTCACTATAGGAAGGATGTAGAGGCTATTGAGAGGGTTCAGAGGAGATTTACAAGGATGCTGCCTGGATTGGGAGGCAGGCCTTATGAAGATTGGTTGAAGGAGCTGGGACTCTTCTCATTGGAGACGTAGGTTGAGAGGCGACCTGATAGAGGTTTATAAAATGTTGAGAGGAATAGATAGGGTGGACTCTCAGAGACTATTTCCCCGAGCTGAAACGGTCACTACGAGAGGACACAGATTTAAGGTGCAGGGAAGCAAATACAGAGGGGATGTTAGGGGTAAGTTTTTCACTCAGAGGGTGGTGAGTGAATGGAATCGGCTGCCGTCGGAGGTGGTAGAGGCAAACTCGCTGGGGTCTTTTAAAAGATTTCTGGATGAGTATATGGGAACTAATGGGATTGGGGGTTATAGATAGGTCTGTGGATTGGTAGGTACAGATGTGATCGGCACAACTTGTGGGCCGAAGGGCCTGTTTGTGCTGTAGTGTTCTACGTTCTATATTAACATTACAGCAATAGTATTGAAGACTTGTGCTCCAGAACTTCCCCTAGCTAACCTCTTCCAGCACATTGGCATCCCCAACAACGTGGAAAATTGCCCAGATCAGTCCTGTACTCAATCCAGATAGTTATCATCCAATCTCGATCATCAGTAAAGTGATGGAAAGGGGGTCATCGACACTGCGAACAATAACCTGCTCAGCAATAACCTTCTCAGTTTCCCCAGGGTCACTCACTCCTGATCTCATTACAACCTTCGTTCAAACATGGGACAAAAAAGTTGGATTCCAGAGGTGAGGTGACAACTCTCGACGTCAAGGCAACTTTCGACCGGGTGTGGCATCAAGGAGCCCAAGTGAAACTGGAATCAACGAGAATGAGGGGGAAAACTCTCCACTCGTTGGAGTCAGACCTGGTGCAAAGGAAGATGGTAGTGGGGTTAATGCTCCAGGACCTCACTGCAGGAGTCCCGCAGGATAGTGTCCCAGGCCTAACCATCTTCAGCTGCTCCATCGATGACCTTCCCTCCATCATAAGGTCAGGATTGGGGATGTTCGTCGATGCCTGCGCAACATTCACAATTCCTCAAACTCTGAAGCAGTCTGTGTCCAAACACAGCAAGCTCTGAGCAATATCCAGGTTTGGGCTGACAAGTGGCAACTGTTAAGGAGCAGATCAGAAAGTCCAAAGCATTACACGAAGCCGGTTTACGTTGGATTTTGGCATTAGGGCGAACACAAGGTGTTTCACTCCAGATACGATCCAAGTGACTCACTAGAAAACTTTCACTAAAACAAACTTTATTTAAGGGCGCAATTAGAACATAACAAAAAGAATTGGGATAACTTTTACCAGCTAAAAATGGCAAAGCATACTCCTTAGCTATCTCTGCTGTTCCAATTTAGCAGTATTCTCTCATAGCCATGAATCCCTTCTTTAGAAGCAGTTGGTGCAGAAACCAAAGATGTTTAAAAGGTACTGGATACCTTGCCTTTTGACCCTTCTACAGATCGATCTAGACAAACATCTGTCTTAGAATCCTTACACAATAACCTGGGCGCCAACTTCATAGAGTTACATAGAACATTACAGCACAGTACAGGCCCTTCGGCCCTCGATGTTGCGCCAACCAGTGGAACCAATCTAATGACCCTCTAACCTAAACTATTCCAATATTATCCATATGCTTATCCGCTGACCATTTGGACGCCCTTAAAGTTGGCAAGTCCACAACTGCTGCAGGCAGGGCATTCCATGCCCTTGCTACCCTCTGAGTAAAGAACCCACCTCTGACATCCGTCCTATATGTATCACCCCTCAATTTAAAGCTATGTCCCCTCATGTTAGCCATCCGAGGAAAAAGGCTCTCACCCTATCTAATCCTCTGATTGTATGCCTCAATTGAGACACCTCTTAACCTCCTTCCCTCTGATCAAAAAGAACCTCAAGTCCCTCAGCCTTTCCTCATAAGACCTTCCCATCTTACCAGGCAACAAGGAGAAGTGTCACGAGCAGAATCTGAGCTCTACACAACCTTTGTTGACCTCGCGAAAGCCTTCGACTCTGTCAGCCGCCAAGGCCTGTGGAGGATCATGTCAAAGTTCGGCTGCCCGCCGCCCCCCAAAAGCGAAGGAAACTGTCCTGAGAGATTTCCTCTTTGCCGATGACTGCGCCCTGCATGCTGGCTCAGAGATGCAAATCAGCATGGACAAATTTTCCACGGCTTGTGGCAACTTTGGACTTGCCATCGACATTAAAAAGGCATGCACCAGCCCTGCTCCTCATGCACCACACGCAGGACCCATAATCACAATCGAAGGGCAGAAACTACAGGTGGTGGACCAGTTCACTTATCTTGGCAGCACCCTCTCCCAAGCAGTTGACTATTAATGCAGAAGTTAGGAGCAAAGGCAAGTTCTGCTCCTGGTAGACTGCGCTCCACTGTGTGGGAACGTCAAGGAATCAGCCCAGCAACAAAACTGAAGGTCTACAGCACGGACGGCACATTACAAAGACACACTCGAGGCCGCTTGACATTGACCCCGTTGGGAAAAGCTGGCACAAAACCACCCTACCTGGCGCTGCCACAAAGGGCTGCCAAGCAAGAGGCATTGCCTGAAGCACAACTTTAGCGTAGAGCTGCGCAAGCCCAGCGCCACAACTACACAAGTCTGCCCAGTATGTGCCAGGATATTCCGTGCCTGAACTGGCCCTGATTGATCATCTACGGGCACACCACAACCAGCCTCAAAATGACTAACGGTTTTGAGGTCCTCATCAATGGACAGACAACCTCCAGAGGAAGCTCCACACCCAGAATTCAGAGAAACTGGCTTATTTCTTAGCAGATTCCAGCCTCCTCTTTAGACAGAACAAGAGATGCAGAGAGAGAGAGAGTGTCGTCTCTCCAAAAATCCCCTAAGCAGATTGCCTTGAGTCCTCTGTTCAAGCCTAACTACACGCAGTCATATGACCTTATCGACCTAATCAAATCTTATTCTGCAACATTCCTGGGGCAAAACTCTGCATTAGTTCAGATGAATCAAACACTGCATCTATTAAGATCAATTATGTTGCTGCAGTAACGTTACAGCGCTGCTTGATCCAGGCAAAACACTTCCGATAAAGGGGCTATTAAACATATTCAGCACAGAAACATGGATAAAATATATTTCTTAAAGACAGATTATCCTCACACATGTAACATTCATGCTAGTGCCCAGCGATGGCTGTCTCCAATAAGAGAGAATCTAACGATAGTCCCTTTGATGTTCAATGGTGTTACCATTGCTGAATCCCCACCATCAAATTCCTGGGGGTTAACACTGATCAGAAACTGAACTGGACCCAACTGTATAAAGACATTGCATCGGGACAGCGAGCGAGGGTCCCGTATCGGGATGGCGAGCGAGGGTCCCGTATCACCGGTCAGTGAAAGGCAGCTAACTACAACCACCTCAAAGAGCGCCAACCACAGAACCACCTCGCCCTCTGCCCCTCCCCTCTAAACCCCTCCCACCACCCCGCCCACAACGTCACTTCAGCACCCCCCCCTCTCTCTCACACCTCCTCCTTGACACCTCGAGCCCCATTCCTGAGGGAACATTCTGGAATGTTCCACTCGTTTCCTGATGCCCAATCCAAGCGGTCTGCTGGAAGTTGTTCATATCCAGAATGTCAAAGGCAGAGCAGATTCTCGCCACTGCACTGTCCATTCTTAGAGCCAGCGCCGCACACAAGGCCCTTCAGCCCATTGACTCATGCCAGCTCTCTGTAGAACGGACATTCCAAAGCATTTCACACCTGGTTTGAGTGGTTAGCGCTACTGCCTCAGAGCATCGGGGACCTGGGTTCAATTCCGTCTGCGTGGGTTTCCTCCCATATTCTGAATGATGTGTAGGTTAGGGTGGATTGGCCATGCTAAATTGTCCCTTAGTGTCCAAAGATGTGCAGGTTAAGGGGATTAGCAGGGCCGATGTGTGGGAGTATGGAGATAGGGCCTGTCCAGGATGATATGTGAGGGAGATGGTGCAGACTCAAGGGATTGAATGGTTTCCTTCAGCACTGTAGGGAATCTCTGATTCTATCTGACAGTGCAGTCTTGCTTTCTGTGCTCTGGGTGGGATTTGAACCCTGTAATTCCTAACAGGGAGGCGGTTTCTCTCCCCTCCCCCCAAAAGGTCACAGTCACGACAGTAACAGTTACTCCTGGTCTTGAATCAGAGGGAATTTTGCTGAGGTTATGACAGATTCAGATTTGTTTCCAACTGAATCCTTTCCGCCTTCAAACACAGTCTGGAAGGAACATGTTTTTCCACTAATCTGGCACAAATTCTTTCCAAGAATCTCGAAAGCTCGGGCGACCACAGCTTTGTTTATAACCCAAAGATTTTCGGAATTCCACAGTGAGTTGTTCTGCTTCTGTTATCTCCTCTCTGGGCAAGAATAGCTCCTTCTCGTGTCCAAAATGTTCACCAACCTCCAAGCCTAACACCTGGTCTGGCTCATTGCCCAGCACCAAATCCAATGTAGCCTCACCTCTAGTTGGCCTATCTACATACTGAGTCAAAAAAACCCTCCTGCACACTTTGTACGAAAACTGACCCCTCTAACGAGCTAGAGCTATAGCTATTCCAATCAATATTAGTAAAGTTAAAGTCCCCCATAACAATAACCCTATTACTTTCACTCCTGACCAGAATTGACTTGGCAATCCTTTCCTCAACCTCTCTAGAACTTTTAGGAGGTCTATAAAAGACTCCCAACAGGGTGACCTCTCCTTTCCTGTTTCTAATCTCAGCCCATACTACCTCAACAGACAAGTCCTCAGCAAACTTCTTCTCTGTCACTGTGATACAGTCTTTGACTAATAATGCCACTCCTCCCCCCCTTCTACCTCCTTCTCTACTCCGACTAAAGCATTTGAACCCCGGAACCTGCAACATCCATTCTTGTCCCTGCTCTACCCAAGTCGCTGAAATGGCCACAACATCGAAGTTCCAGGTACTGGTCCAAGCTGCAAGTTCCTCCCCCTTATTGCGAATACTCCTTGTATTAAAGTATACGCATTTCAAACCATGCCCTACCCCACCCGTATGCTGCTGTGTTTTACGGCTTTCCTCTATGACCCCCTTACTCTCATCCCTCTTAGCACCCCAACTATTCAGGATCCCACCCCCCCCGAATCAGTTTAAAGCCCCTGCATAGCCTTAGCAAATTTTCCCCCCAAGATATTAGTTCCCCTCTGGTTCAGGTGTAGACCATCTCTCTTGTAGAGGTCCCACCTATCCCAGAATGAGTCCCAATTGTTCAGGAACCTGAACCCCTCTCTCCTGCACCATCCCCGCAGCCACGAGTTCAAACATTCCCTCTCTCTGTTCTTCTCTAAACTATCCCGTGACACAGGCAAGAGTCCAGAGATAACCACTCTGACAGTTTTGGCCCTAAGCTTCCACCCCAACTCCATAAATTTCTGTTTAATATCCCCTTCCCTCGTCCTTCCTATATCATGTGTCCCTACATGAACTATGACTTGGGGTTGACTCCCCTCCCCCTTAAGAATCTTAAAAACCCTATCTGTGACATCCTGGACTCCAGCCCCTGGGAGGCAACACACCAGCCCTGAGTCACTTTTATTACTATTTACTCTCCTATCTGTCCCTCTAACTATGGAGTCTCCAATTACTAGGCCCAATCTCTTATTTCCCCTACCCACCTGAGCATTCACAGCAGGCTCACCCCCAGAGACCTGCTCCCTTTGGTCATCTCCAGTTGATTCTTCCTCAACTGTAGCCTCCAAGACAGAAAATTTGTTTCAGAGGGGAACAGCCCCAGGGGATTGTCTACCCGATTGCTTCTTACCCCTCCTCCTAATAGTTACCCAAGAATCACTTTCAGGAGTGACTATCTCTTTGTCACTCCTGCCAATATCCTCCTCAACCTCTCGGATTATCCTGAGTTCCTCTAATTCCAGCTCCAGCTCCTTAACACGATCCTCAAGGAGCTGCAAATGGGCACACTTCCTGCAGGTATAATCAGCATGAACACTACTGGTGTCCCTCACCTCGTACATACTACAGGAGTTGCAACGGACTGTCTGCACTGCCATCCCTGATACTTTAATTTACTTTAAGGAGTCCTTGGTAAGTATGTCCCTGTCAGGCAAGGAGGAAATGGTTGAGTAAGAGAACCTTGGTGTACGAAAAAAGTTGATTTGCTGGTTAAAAGGAAAAAGGAGGCTTATGTCAGGATGAGGATTGAAGGCTCGGGTAGTGCAATGGATAGCTATAGATTAGCCAGGAGGGAGCTAAAGAGTGAATTGAGGAGAGCTAAGAGAGGACACGAGAAGACTTTGGCTGATAGGATTAAGGAGAATCCTAAAGCTTTCGTTAGATATGTTAAGAATAGAAGATTGGTTAGGACAAGATTAGGGCCAGTCATAGACAGCAGTGGGAAGTTGTGCGTGGAGCCTGAAGAGATTGGTGAGGCACTGAATAAATATTTCTCTGCGGTATTCACGCAGAGTGCTGGAAATGTAGCTATGGAGAGCACTGAGGTACAGGGTTGCAAATTGGGGAGTATTGTAGTAGATAGGGAGGATGTGTTAGAAATTCTCGAGGGTTTGAAGTTGGATAAGTCCCCTGGGCCGGACGGATTTACCCTAGGATTCTCTGGGAGGCAAGAGAGGAGATTGCAGAGCCTCTGGCTCTGATCTTCAGGTCCTCGTTGGTTACGGGTGTGGTTACGGAGGACTGGAGGATAGCGAATGTGGTCCCATTGTTTAAGAAGGGGAAGAGAGACCTTCCAGGGAATTATAGGCCAGTGAGTCTTACTTCTGTTGTGGCAAAGTATTGGAGAGAATTATTAGGGATAGGATTTATAGTTATTTAGAGAGAAATGAATTGATTGGGGATAGTCAGCATGGTTTTGTGAAGGGGAGGTCGTGCCTTACTAACCTCATGGAGTTTTTTGAAAAAGTGACTAAAGAGGTGGATGGGGGTAAGGCGGTTGATGTGGTCTATATGGACTTTAGTAAGGCGTTTGATAAGGTGGCCCATGGAAGACTTCTGCAGAAAATGCAGATGTATGGGATAGAGGGTGATTTAGCTAATGGGTTAGGAATTGGCTAGCAGATAGAAGACAGAGGGTGGTGGTTGATGGGAGATATTCATCGTGGAGTTCCGTGACAAGTGGTGTACCTCAGGGGTCTGTTTTGGGGCCCCTGCTGTTTGTAATTTTTATAAATGATCTGGATGAGGTATTGAAGGATGGATCAGTAAATTTGCAGATGACACTAAAGTCGGTGGAGTGGTAGATAGTGAAGAGGGGTGTTATAGTTTGCAGAGGGACTTAGACAAATTGCAGAGCTGGGCCGAGAGGTGGCAAATGGAGTTTAATGTGGAAAAGTGTGAGGTAATGCAATATGGCAGAAATAATAAATGTGTAGAGTATAGGGCAAATGGTAGGATTCTTAGTAGTCTAGATGAACAGAGGGATCTTGGTGTGTATGTGCATAGATCCCTGAAAGTAGGCAGTCAGGTCGAGAAGGTTGTTAGGAAGGCATATGGAGTCTTGGCTTTATTGGTAGAGGGATTGAATTTCGGAGCCGCAACGTCATGTTGCAACTGTACAAAACTCTAGTGCGGCCGCACTTGGAGTATTGTGTGCAGTTCTGGTCCCCACATTATAAGAAAGATGTGGAGGCAGTGGAGAGGGTACAGAGGAGGTTTACCAGGATGTTGCCTGGTATGGAGGGCATGTCTTATGAGGAGAGGCTGAGGGATTTGAGGTTGTTTTCGTAGAAAGGAGGCGGCTAAGAGGAGACCTTATCGAAACATATAAGATGATTAGAGGTTTAGATAGGGTGGACAGTGATAGCCTTTTTCCTAGGATGGAAAAAAGCTAGCACGAGGGGACACAGCTTTAAATTAAGGGGTGATAGTTATAGGACGGATATCAGAGGCAGGTTCTTTACCCAAAGGGTGGTTCGGGAGTGGAATGCCCTGCCTGCAGCAGTTGTAGATGCGCCAAGTTTGGTGGCGTTTAAGAGTTAGTTGATAAGTATATGGAAGAGAAGGGAATGGTTTAGTTTGGAGGGGCATTGCTTTTTATATTGGTCGGCGCAACATCGAAGGCCGAAGGGCCTGTTCTGTGCTGTAATGTTCTATGTTCTATGTTCTATGTTCACATAGGAAACCAGTCATCCGTGACACACTATTCACCTCGCTTCCTCTCTCCCACTCTCTCCCCCTCTTTCTGCCTCTCTCCATCTCTCCCTCTCTTCTTTTTCTCTCTCTCTCTTTCCCTCTCTTTCTCTTTTCTTCTCCCCTCCCTCCCTCTCTTCCCTCCACTTCTCCTGTCTCTCTTTCCCCCCCTCACTCCCTCCCTCCCTCTCTGTCTTCTCTTTTCCCCGCTCTCCCTCTCTCTCTCTCTCTTTTCCGGCCTTTTCCCCTCCCTCTCTTCCCCTGTCCCTCCCTCTGTCTCTCCCTCCTCCTCTTTCACCATCTCTCTTTCTCTCCATCTGTCCTCTCTCTCTTTCTCCCTCCTTTCTTCCCCCCCCGTCTCTCTTCCTCTCTCTCTCTCTCTCTTTCCCTCTCTCTCTTCCTCCCTCTTTCTCTCTCTCAATCTCTCTTTTCTCCCTCTCTCTCTCTTGCTCCTTCTCTCTCTGTCTTCTTTCTTCTTTCACTGTTTCTCTCTCTCTCCTTCCCTCTCTCCCCATGCCTCTCTTCCTCCCTCACTTGATGTTAAGGCTGTCAAACTGCTTGGAGAACCTGTTTGAGTGAAGGAGGTTGACTCGCTGTCTGTAAGGGAATTCACAGTGAGTTCCCCATGTCTGCCTTCCTCCCTCCCCACCTCACCCCTCGGTATGGGGTGTCTGGCCAGTAATGTGTGCCACATCACGGTGAGTCAGGTAGGGTGTCGAGGTTGGTGAATCGCAGAGGCCCTGTGGGCTGGTGCAGATGGAAGGGGGAGTGAGTGATTCAGACGCGAGTAAAAGGGGTGACACATGTCTGGGGCTACCGAGGGTTACTGAAAGGATTCTGGCCCACCATTGGACCTTTACCCGGAGAGGCACAGTCTCTGCAAACTGCATTCCCTGAACCGGGTCAGGACTCTGTATTTATCGAGAGCACCTACACTATCTGATTGACATCAACAGGATCTCCTTCCCCAGATATTAACCCTCAAACCCCTCTCACCAAATCCCTCGAAGCCTCTCACCAAATCCCTCACGCTATCCCTCACCATGTCCCTCAAACTCCCTCAAACTTCCTCACCAAATCCCTTAAACTTCCTCACCAAATCCCTCAAACTCCCTCGAACCTCCTCACTAAGTCCCTCAAACTTCTTCACCAAATCCCCCAAACTTCCTCCTACATCCTCACCAAATCCCTCAAACTCCCTCGAACGTCCTCACCAAATCCCTCAAACTTCCTCACCAAATCCCTCAAACTCCCTCGAACCTCCTCACCAAATCACTCAAACTCCATCGAACCTCCTTACCAAATCCCTCAAACTTCCTCACCAAATCCCTCAAATTCCATCGAACCTCCTCACCAAATAGAACATAGAACATTACAGCGCAGAACAGGCCCTTCGGCCTTCGATGTTGCGCCGACCAATTAGGAACAAGCAGTGACCCTCTAACCTAAATCATTCCCCTTTCATCCATAAACTTATCCACTAACCTCTTAAACGCCACCAAACTTGGCGCATCTACAACTGCCGCAGGCAGGGCATTCCATACCCTTACCACCCTCTGGGTAAAGAACCTACTTCTGACATCTGTCCTAAAACCACCACCCCTTAATTTAAAGCTATGTCCCCTCATGCTAGCTTTCTCCATCCTAGGAAAAAGGCTATCACTGTCCACCCTATCTAAACCTCTAATCATCTTATATGCTTCAATAAGATCCCCTCTTAGCCGCCTCCTTTCTAACGAAAACAACCTCAAATCCTTCAACCTCTCTTCATAGAACCTGCCCTCCATACCAGGCAACATCCTGGTAAACCTCCTCGGTACCCTCTCCAATGCCTCCACATCTTTCTTATAATGTGGGGACCAGAACTGCACACAATACTCCAAGTGCGGCCGCACTAGATTTTTGTACAGTTGCAACATGACGTTGTGGCTCCGAAATTCAATCCCCCTACCAATAAAAGCTAAGACTCCATATGCCTTCTTAACAACCTTATCAACTTGATTGCCAACTTTCAGGATCTATGCACACATACACCAAGATCCCTCTGTTCATCAACACTATTAAGAGTCCTACCATTAGCCCTATACTCTACACATTTATTATTCCTGCCAAAGTGAATTACCTCACACTTTTCCACATTAAACTCCATCTGCCACCTCTCGGCCCAGCTCTGCAACTTGTCCAAGTCTCTCTGCAAACTAGAACACCCCTCTTCACTATCTACCACTCCTCCGACTTTGGTGTCATCCGCAAACTTCCTCACCAAATCCCTCAAACTCCCTCGAACCTCCTCACTAAGTCCCTCAAACTTCCTCACCAAATCCTTCAAACGTCCTCCTACATCATCACCAAATCCCTCAAACTCCCTCGAACCTCCTCACTAAGTCCCTCAAACTTCCTCACCAAATCCTTCAAACGTCCTCCTACATCCTTACCAAATCCCTCAAACTCCCTCGAACCTCCTCACCAAATCCCTCAAACTCCCTCAAACCTCCTCACCAAATCCTTCAAACTCCCTCGAACCTCCTCACCAAATCCCTCAAACTCCCTCGAACCTCCTCACCAAATCCCTCAAACTCCCTTGAACCTCCTCACCAAATCCCTCAAACTCCCTCGAACCTCCTCACCAAATCCCTCAAACTCCCTCGAACCTCCTCACCAAGTCCCTCAAACTCCCTCGAACCTCCTCACCAAATCCCTCAAACTCCCTCACCAAATCCCTCAAACTCCCTCGAACCTCCTCACCAAATCCTCAAACTCCCTCTCTCCACTCACCTTTAAGACTTGATTACCTGTAAAGACTCGCCTTCCAACCATTATTTTGTAACTTGAGTTTGTGTCTTTATATGCCTTGTTGGTGAAACAGAACTCCCCCCTTACCCGATGAAGGGGCAGCATTTCAAAGCCTATCGCTACCAAATAAACCTGTTGGACTTTAACCTGGTGTTGTGAGACTTCTTACTGTGTTTACCCCAATCCAATGCCGGCATCTCCAACCATAGTTGCCCTTGGAGGGCAGTTGAGAGTCAACCACATTGCTCTGGAGTCACATGTAGCCCAGACTGGGTAAGGACAGCAGATTTCCTTCCCTAAAGGGACATTAGTGAACCAGATGGGTTTTTCCAACATCAGTAGGTTCTTAATTCCAGATTTTTTTAAAAATTGAATTCAAATTCCACCAAGTGCTGTGGCGGGATTCGAACCCGGGTACCCCAGAAGATTAGCTGAGTTTCTGGATTAATAGTCTAGTGATAATACCACCGGCAGTCCCCTTCCCTTGAGGCCACCCCTTGGCTTTTTAAAAAGACATTTGGTAAATGGATGGGAAAGGTTTGGAGGGATGGGGGCCAAATGCAGGGAAATGGGACTTGTTCAGTTCAGAAAACTGGGTCAGCATGGATGAGATGGGCCGAAGGGTCTATTCCTGTGCGGAATATCTTACGACAGATGCTGAAATTTGAACTCAATAATAATCATTCATAAAAATTCAATAAAAAAAAGGAAACCATTGTCAATTGCCATTAAAATTCCATCTGGTTTGTTAACATCTTTACTAATATCACTAATATCTTTGTACTTGTTGAGTGACGGACCAGGGTTTGACAGACGGAGTACAATGTCGGTAAATGTGAGGTCATCCCTTTTGGTAGGAATAACGGGAAAATGGACTATTACTTCAATGGTTAAAAAAAATTGCCATGGTGCAGAGGGATCTGGGTGTCCTTGCGCAGGGATCTCAAAGAGTTGGTGCAGCAGGTAATTAAGAAGGCAAATTTTGTCCTTCATTGCTAGAGGGACGGAGTTTAAAGACAGCGAGGTTATGTTGCAGCTGTATGAGGTGCTGGTGAGGCCACATCTGGAGTAAGTTTTGGTCTCCTTACTTGAGAAAGGATATTCTGGCACTGGAGGGGATACAGAGGAGCTTCACTGGGTTGATTCCAGAGTTGAGAGGATTGGCTTATGAGGAGGGATTAGGTAGATTAGGGCTGTACTCATTGGAATTCAGATGAAGGGAGATCTTATAGAAACATATAAGATTACAAAGGGAATAGATGAGATAAAAGCAGGGAAGTTGCTTCCACTGGAGAGTGAAACTAGAATTAGGGGGCATAGCCTCAAAATAAGGTGAAGCAGATTTTGGACTGAGTTGAGGAGGAATTTCTTCACGCAAAGGGTTGTGAATCTGTGGGAATTCCCTGCCCAGTTGAGGCTCCCTCACTGAATGTTTTTAAGGCAAGGATAGGTAAATTTTTGAACAGGGATTCAGGAATTCAGAGGTAAGTGGAGCTGAGTCCACAAAAAGATCTTATTGAGTGGTGGAGCAGGCTCAAGGGGCCAGATGGCCAAACTCCTAGTTCCTATGTCCTTACTCAATTTTCCTTCTTAATCACCAACTCCTTGAGATTCCTGCACAAGGACACCCAGATCCCTCTGCGTGTTGTTTTACCATTTAAGTAATAATCCATTTTGCTGTTATTCCTATCAAAGGTGTGCCAACAAAATTGCAGCAATGTGGTAACCTTGCAAACGGCTTACTCGGTCTCCACAGTTAGGGATGGGTAAGAGTTAGACAGCACCATTCACGTCCCATTAATGAACTTTAAAAAAAAGACAGATTAAGCGAGTGGGGATGTAATGTGTGGGAGAAGTTACTTTGGCCAAGAATGTAATTCCATGGGATTCTCACAGAGATTTGTGTGTACGGCAAACGATTGAGAAAGCAAAAAAGATTTTAGTCTCTGTTGCGACGAGATTAACGTGTAGGGACAGGCAAGTCTCACTGCAGTTGGTGAGCAACTTTGGTCTCCATAAATGAAGAATTGTGTAATCGCGAAGATTCACCCGATTGGTGCCCGGGCATGTTGCTCTGAGTAAATTCGGCCACTGGAGCTTACGAGAGGAAATTTCATTGAAAAGATTTGATGGGGTAGAGGGTTTCCTTCCCCTCCCCCCCACCCCCTCTGGCTGGGGATTGGTGGGGTGGAAAGTGGTGGTGGGGGGAGCAGTCACAGTTTCAGGACAAGAGATCGACTATTTTGGAGCAATCTCTTCACTCAATCTCTGGGACTCTCTACTCCAGAGGGTTGTGGGTGTTCTATCGCTAAGGCTGAGGGACAGACATGTCTTTGGTCTGCCAGGGAATTGTGGGATAAGGGGCAGTAAAATGGAGTTCAGAGGAGCAGAATTAGGCCGTTCAGCCCATCGAGTCATTCAATCATGGCTAATATCCTCCCTGTCCCCATTTTCCTGTCCTGTCCCCATAATCCTTCAACCCATTCCCAATTAAAAATGTCTCACTCCTCCTTAAATTTACTCACTGGCATCCAACGCACTTTGGGGGAGCGAATTCACAACCCTTTGGGAGAAGTAGCTTCCCCTCAACTCTGTTTTAAATTTGCCGCCCCTTAACCCAAGACTTCTCGTCCCCACGAGAGGAAGCATCTGTCACCATCTTGTGTACCTCAATTTGATCCCCCCAATGAGCTGAGATTCCACTGAACGGCAGAACATGGTTGACAGGCCATCTGGTCTAGCCTTGTCGCTCTTTCTTGTGTCCTATCGTGAGAGGTAAACATAGATGGGGGGTTTTTTCTTCGAGATGAAGTGCGGTCAATGACCCGAAAAGTGAAAGCCGGGTCCGCGCTCAGGGGCACGCCCCAAAACCTTGCCCACGGCCCAATACCCAGTGACCTCATGCCCGGGAATCAGCCGCCTTCCGTGCCCAAACTGGCGTCCGAGACTGAAAAATGGCAGGGTAACTATGGAGACCCACTCGTGACCTCTCACCCCTGCACAAAGGTCAGTGAGAGGAGGCCATAACAGTCGGTTAAACAAAAAATCCCTCGAGCGAAGTGTAAAGAAGGAAATCAGGTTTTAAAAAAAAAAGAGGCAATTGCCAAAAACCAATAGGTTTGACAGTGGGCAGTGCAGACGATGATTGGAAGTTGGCAGCTTGCCCACGGTTGGAGCCTAGCTGTAGGCCGGGATTCGGTCTGTAGCAGTCTTGGTTGCATGAACTCTTTCTTACTCAGGGAATTCTGACTCATGCCCTTTTTTTAGCAACAAAACTCATCGTAATCCATGGCAAGTGAGTTTGAGACACACACACACACTCACACTCCAGCTGAGTGACCCTTCAGCTTAGGGAACACCCCATGTTTGGTAGCTTGCCTGGGCACTTCCACAGGAAACGGGTCAGTCACACTCGAGTAACTGGGTTCCCAAACACTGCCCGTCTCGCCGGAAGAAAGGATTCATTGGCGGGGATCAAGGAAGCGCAGCGCATGGGCGGCACAGTGGGTTAGCGCCGCTGCTTCACAGCTCCAGGGTCCTGGGTTCGTTTCCCGGCTCGGGGTCACCGTCTGTGTGAAGCCTGCACATTCTCCTCGTGTCTGCCTGGGTTTCCTCCACAATCCAAAGATTGGCCGTGCTAAAGAAATTGCCCCTTAGTGTCCAGGGATGCGTAGGTTAGAAGGGTTAGTGGGTATGATATGGGGATAAGGCCTGGGTGTGGTCAGTGCAGGCTCAATGGGCCTAAGGGCCTCCTTCTGCACTGCAGGATGGTTGAAGGAGGCCTTTCGGCCCAGCGTCTCTGTGCCAGCCCACGGCCATCCAAGACTTGCCCTCTCCAATCCCAGCATTTCATGGAATCTACAGTGCAGGAGGAGGCCAATCGGCCCACTGACTCTGCACCGGCCACAATCCCACCCACGCACTTACCCTAGCTGGGCCCCCTGACACTGAGGGGCAATCTTAGCACGGCCAGTCCACCCAACCTGCAGATCATTGGAGTGTGGGAGGAAACCGGAGCACCCGGAGGGAAACCCACGCAGGCACGGGGAGAATGTACAAACTCCACACAAACAGTGACCCAAGAAATCGAACCCGGGTCCTGTGAGGCAGCAATGCTAACCCACTGTGCCACTCCCAAGGAGCCTTCACCAACAACAACCCCACCCAGGCCCTATCCTCATAACCCCACATACTTACAGTCCTAATCCCCCTGATTAAGGGGCAACTTAACATGGCCAATCAATCCAACCCACATATCTTTGTTGCCCATCCCTAGTTGCCCTTGGAGCGAGAGACTCACTCGGTCATTTCAGGGGATACTAAAGAGTGAACTCCATTGCCGTGGCTCTGGAGTCACATGTAGGCCAGACTGGGTAAGGATGGCAGATTTCCTTCCCTAAAGGGACATTAGTGAACCAGGTAAGGTTTTTCCAACAATGGGTCATCAGTAAATTCTTAATTCCAGATATTTTATATTGAATGGGGTATAATGTTAGCAAGTGTGAGGTTATCCACTTTGGTAAGAATAATGGTAGGAAGGATTACTATTGAAATGGTGAAAAGCTGCAGCATGCGACGGTGCAGAGGGACCTGGGGGTCCTTGCGCATGAATTGCAAAAACACAGTATGCAGGTGCGGCAGGTGATAAGAAGGTGAATGCAATGTTAGCCTTTATAGCAAGGGGGATAGAATATAAAAGTAGGGAGGTTCTTTTACACTGTATAGGGTGCTGGTGAGGCCGCAGCTGGAGTACTGTGTGCAGTTTTGGTCGAGGAAGAATATATTAGCCTTGGAGGAGGTGCAGAGAAGGTTTACTAGGCCGATACCGGAGGTGAGGGCATTGGATTATGAGGAGAGACTGAATAGGCTAGGTTTGTTGGAGTTTAGAAGGCTGAGAGGAGATCTTATAGAGACGTATAAGATAATGAAGGGGATGGATAGGGTAGAGGTTGAGAGACTCTTCCCACTTAACAAAGATAGCAGGACTAGAGGGCACAGCCTCAAGATTTGGGGGGGGGTTCAGATCGGAGTTGCGGAGGGGTTTCTTCACGCAGAGGGTGGTGAATCTTTGGAATTCTCTGCCTGATGAGATGGTGGAGGCTTCTCTCTGAATATGTTCAAGTCAAGAGTGGATAGGTTTTTAATTGACAAGGGAATTAAAGATTACAGGGAGAAAGCGGGAAAGTGGAACTGAACCACTTCAGATCAGCCATGATCTTATTGAATGGCGGGTCAGGCTCGAGGAGCTGGATGGCCGACTCCTGCTCCTATTTCTTAAGGACAAAGAACAAAACAGCACGGGAAACAGGCCCTTTGGCCCAACGAGCCCGCGCCGCCACCCCGATGTTCCCACCTCTACCCGCGATCCCTGTCCATGTTTATAGATCTATGGACTAAAAACCAAATTTGAGACAATTTAGGGAGAATTTGTTTCGCCAATTAGCCTAAGAGCACATCTTTAGGGTGTGGAAGGAAACCGGAGCACCCAGAGAAAATCCACGCAAGCACGGGGAGAATGCGCAAACTCCCACAGAGTGGGAGTTTGTTGTGCTCTTATGTTACGTTCTTATGAATTCAAATTCCACCATCTGCTGCGGCAGGATTCGAATCCCGGTCGAATTGCCCTGGAACCTCTCGATGGGTGACAATATCACAACCACTGCCTCCCCTCATGCTGCACTTTTTGGGGTGAAATTATCCTGAGTGCAGCAATAGGCTTGGGCGGAAGATTTGGAAAGTAAGAGATACTTGGTGAGATATCAACGCCGGTGACCTCTGCTTCTGCGATGGAGCTTGAATGGTCTGAATTTAATGGGTTTTGATGTTGGTTTGAGTTGCCTGGTGCTTCACGTCCGTTAGTGTGCACTTAAACTGGATCAATTGACGGGCAACACGACAGCTCAGCGACTGCTTGCTGTCAACGGACCCGGATCAGTTCTACGGCTTGGGTGGGCTTCTGTGTGGAGTTTGCACATTCTCCCCGTGTCTGCGTGGGTTTTCTATGGTTTCCTCCAGCACCCCAAAAAACGTGCTTTTTAGCCTGATTGGTGGCAATAAATTGGATCCCCCTTAATCAGGCGCACATATAATTCCTTAAATTTGCACCCCCTTTATTGTGGAGTCCCTAAGGTGTAGACAAAAGTAGGAGGGGGATTGGAAGTGAGGCACTCGCTGAGTGTTAAAACGGGGGCAGCGCGGGCTGGTAGGGCCGAAGAGCCTGTTTCCCGTGCTGTGCTGTTCTTTCTTTGCCCTCCAGCCCCTCGAGGAAGCAAAAAACTCCAATGACTAGGCAGCAGAAGGATTTGCCCAACGAGAGTGTGAAAGCATTGGAATGGTATTCCAGGGATTGGGTTAGGGATGGACCCTTGACATTATTCCTGGCGGACTTTGTTACCTTCTGACCTGGCCCTTGCCCTCTCTGCAGAGGAACCCTTCACACTATGCCAGCGCTGCAACAGGGGCATGCTACATGCCAGGCACTGCCTAGACAAGCCCACACCTCCAGAGACAAGCATTCCTCAAATTCCTAACCTGTCAAACAGTGAATCCTAATAAACACGACGACTCCTTCCATGGCTCCTCCTGCCCTCACTGTAGAACTAACATTGCAAACTGTTCTAGTGCTGTGTGCCAGGGGGGCAGATTGAACACAGCTCTGGGCACCTTGTCACAGAGAGGTCTGTTGCCAGACTAATAATCCAGAAGCTTGCTGGGGGACCCGGCTTTGAATCCCGCCACGGCCGAAATCTGAATTCAATAAAAAGATTATCTGGAATTAAGAATCTACGCATGACCATGAAACCGTTGTCGGAAAAACCCGCCTGATTCCCTCTCGGGAAGGAAATCTGCCCTCTTTACCCGGTCTGGCCTACGCGTGACTCCATGCGACTGCCCTCTGAAAGGACCAAGCGAGACACTCATCCAAGGGGCAATTAGGGAAGGGCACCAAAGATTTGCAGGTTAGGCAGGTTGGCCATGCTAAATTGCCCCTTAGTGCCCAAAGATGTGCAGGTTAGGTGTATTGCCATGCTAAATTGCCCCTTAGTACCCAAAGATGTGCAGGTTAGGTGTATTAGCTATGCTAAATTGCACCTTAATATTCAAAGATGTGTTGATTAGGGGGATTGGCCATGCTAAATTGCCCATTAGTGCCCAAAGATGTGTAGGTTTGATGGATTGGCCATGCTAAATTGCCCCTTAGTGCCCAAAAATGTGCAGGTTAGGTGGATTGGCCATGCTAAATTGCCCCTTAGTGCCCAAAAATGTGCAGGTTAGGTGGATTGGCCATGCTAAATTGCCCCTTAGTGCCCAAAGATGTGCAGGTTAGGTGTATTAGCTATGCTAAATTGCCCCTTAATATTCAAAGATGTGTTGATTAGGGGGATTGGCCATGCTAAATTGCCCATTAGTGCCCAAAGATGTGTAGGTTTGATGGATTGGCCATGCTAAATTGCCCATTAGTGCCCAAAGATGTGCAGGTTAGGTGGATTGGTCATGTTAAATGTGCAAAGTTCTGGGGCAGGAGGGTAGGGCGAAAAGGAGACCCTGGTTGGGATGCTCTTTCAGAGAATTGATGCAGGCTCGATGGGCCGGATGGCCTCTTCCTGCACTGTAGGGATTTTATGGTTCTGGACTACACCCTACCCTCCTCCTCCCACCTCAATCAGACAATATACAGGCTCTCGAAAAGTTCCAGAGATCTATAGGGCAGGATTGATTCTGAATAGGAGCAAAAGTATCAGGGTTGTTACAAAAGTAACAGGGGGACTTTAACTTTACAAATATTGACTGGAAACGATGTTAAAGGGGTCAGTTTTTGTCCAATGTGTGCAGGAAGGTTTCCTGACACAGTATGTAGATAGGCCAACAAGAGATGAGACCACATTAGATTTGGTTCTGGGTAGTGAACCAGACCCGGTAGATTTGCAGAAGAAGAAGGAGACTTATAGAAAGATGAGACGTGAAGGCTCAGTTACGACGCTTGGGAGTTACAAGTTAGCCAGGGAGGACGTAAAGAGAGAGCTAAGAAGAGCTAGGGAGGAACGAGACATCTTTGGCAGGTAGGATCAAGGAAAGCCCTGAAACTTTCTATAGATAGGTCAGGAATAAAAGATTGACTGGGGTAAGGTTAGGGCCAGTCAAGGACAGTTGTGGGAAGTTGTGTGTGGAGTCTGAAGAGATAGGAGAGGTGTTAAATGAATATTCATCATCAGTATTGGGCAAGGTATTGGAGAGAATTATTAGGGATAGGATTTATAGTTATTTAGAGAGAAATGAATTGATTGGGGATAGTCAGCATGGTTTCGTGAAGGGTAGGTCATGCCTTACTAACCTCATTGAGTTTTTTGAGAAAGTGACCAGAGAGGTGGCTGGGGGTAAGGCGGTTGATGTAGTATATATGGACTTTAGTAAGGCGTTTGATAAGGTGGCCCATGGAAGACTTCTACAGAAAATGCAGATGTGTGGAATAGAAGGTGATTTAGCTAATTGGATTAGGAATTGGCTGTCAGATAGAAGACAGAGGGTGGTGGTTGATGGGAGATATTCATCGTGGAGTTCGGTGACGAGTGGTGTGCCTCAGGGGTCTGTTTTTGGGGCCCCTGCTGTTTGTAATTTTTATAAATGATCTGGATGAGGGTATTGAGGGATGGATCAGTAAATTTGCAGATGAAACTAAAGTCGGTGGAGTGGTAGATAGTGAAGAGGGGTGTTGTAGTTTACAGAGTGACTTGGACAAGTTGCAGAGCTGGGCCGAGAGGTGGCAAATGGAGTTTAATGTGGAAAAGTGTGAGGTAATGCACTTTGGCATGAACAATAAATGTGTAGAGTATAGGGCTAATGGTAGGGCTCTTAATAGTGTTGAGGAACATAAGGATCTTGGTGTATGTGTCAATAGATCCCTGAAAGTAGGCAGTCAAGTGGATAAAGTTGTTAAGAAGGCATATGGAGTCTTAGCTTTTATTGGTAGGGGGATTGAATTTAGGAGCCGCAGCCTCATGTTGCAACTGTACAAAACTCTAGTGCGGCCGCACTTGGAGTATTGTGTGCAGTTCTGGTCCCCACATTATAAGAAAGACGTGGAGGCATTGGAGAGGGTACAGAGGAGGTTTACCAGGATGTTACCTGGTATGGAGGGCAGGTCTTATGAGGAGAGGCTGAGGTATTTGAGGTTGTTTTCGTTAGAAAGGAGGCGGCTAAGAGGGGACCTTATCGAAACATATAAGATGATTAGAGGTTTAGATAGGGTGGACAGTGATATCCTTTTTCCTAGGATGGAGAAAGCTAGCACGAGGGGACACAGCTTTAAATTAAGGGGTATGAGTTATAGGACGGATATCAGAGGTAGGTTCTTTACTCAAGAGTGATTAGGGAGTGGAATGCCCTGCCTGCAGCTGTTGTAGAGGCGCCAAGTTTGGTGGCGTTTAAGAGGTTAATTGATAAGTATATGGAAGAGAAGGGAATGGTTTAGTTTGGAGGGGCATTGCTTTTTATTTTGGTCGGCACAACATCGAAGGCCGAAGGGTCTGTTCTGTGCTGTAATGTTCTATGTTCTATTCGCGTAAGAAAAAGACAATGTTGTTGAGGACAATACTGAGATAGAGGCTATTAGACTAGATAGGATTGAGGTTCGTAAGGAGGAGGTGTTAGCAATTCTGGAAAGTATGAAAATAGATAAGTCCCCTGGGCCAGATGGGATTTATCCAATGGTTCTCTGGGAGGCTAGGGAGGAGATTGCAGAGTCTTTGGCTTTGACCTTTGGGTCATCATTGTCTACAGAAATAGTGCCAGAAGACTGGAGGATAACAAATGTTGTCCACTTGTTCAAGAAGGGGAGCAGAGACAACCCTGGTAATTATAGAGTCTTACATCTGTTTATGGGCAAAGTTTTGGAAACGATTATAAGAGATAGGATTTATAATCATCTAGAAAGGAATAATTTGATTAGGGATAGTCAACACGGTTTTGTGAAGGGTAGATCATGCCTCACAAACCTTATTGAGTCCTTTGAGAAGGTGACCAAAGAGGTGGATGGGGGTAAAGCAGTTGATGTGGTATATATGGATTTTAGTAAAGCGTTTGATAAAGTTCCCCACGGTAGGCTATTGCAGAAGATACGGAAGCATGGGATTGAGGGTGTTTTAGCGGTTTGGAACAGAAATTGGCTAGCTGTAAGAAGACAGAGGGTGATGGTTAATGAGAAATGTTCAACCTGGAGTTCAGTTACTAGTGGTGTACCTCAAGGATCTGTTTTGGGGCCACTGCTGTTTGTCATTTTTATAAATGAGCTGGATGAGGGTGTAGAAGGATGGGTTAGTAAATTTGCGGATGACTTGGTGGAGTTGTGGACAGTGTGGAAGGATGTTGTAGATTACAGAGAGATACAGATAAGCTGCAGAGCTGGGCTGAGAGATGGCAAATGGAGTTTAATGCGGAAACATGTGAAGTGATTCACTTTGGAAGGAGTAACAGGAATACAGAGTACTGGGCGAATGGTAAGATACTTGGTAGTGTGGATGAGCAAAAAGATCTTGTGTCCATGTGCATAGATCCCTGAAAGTTGTCATCCAGATTGATAGGGTTGTTAAGAAGGCGTACAATGTGTTGCCTTTTATTGGTAGAGGGATTGATTTTCGGAGCCGTGAGGTCATGTTGCAGCCGTACAAAACTCTGGTGCGGCCGCACTTGGAGTATTGCGTACAGTTCCAGTCGCCGCATTATGGGAAGGACGTGGAAGCATCGGAAAGGGTACAGAGGAGGTTTACCAGGATGTTGTCTGGTATGGTGGGAAGGTCTTATGAGGAAAGGCTGAGGGTCTTGAGGCTGTTTTCGTTAGAGAGAAGAAGGTTAAGAGGTGAGTTAATAGAGGCATATATGATGATCAGGGGATTAGATAGTGTGGACAGTGAAAGCCTTTTTCCTCGGATGGTGATGGCTAACACGAGGGGACATAGCTTTAAATTGAGGGGTGGTAGGACAGATATCAAGAGGTAGGTTCTTTACTCAGAGGGTAGTAAGGGCGTAGTGGACTCGCCAACATTAAGGGCGTTTATATGGTCATTGGATAAGCATATGGACGATATCGGAATAATGTAGGTTAGATGGGCTTTAGATTGGTTTCACAGGGTTGGCGCGACATTGAGGGGCCTATACTGCGCTGTAACGTTCTACCTTCTGTATAATTTTTCCACCTTCCCCATAACCTCTTCAAATTGCCCCTAAATTAATCTTCCCTCAATCTTCCCCAATTGGCGTAGACAAAGGTCGCTCACAATGGCGGCACGGGCTAGTTGGGCCGAAGGGCCTGTTCCCCGTGCTGTGTTGCGCTTTCTTCATCCGAGATAAATCCTTTACTCGGGGGTAAGACAAACCTGGCGAAATCCTCCTAAATTAAACCCCGGTAGGCCTTCCTGCCCTTACAAAGGACAATGTCAAATCCCAACCCCCCAGCTCCACCCGCGACCAATTGACCTCCCCCTCCCTCCTCAGCCGGACAGATGTTGACTGAGCCTCGCGACGCAGGGTGGGGACTGCAGCCTGGGTTATCGGGGTGAGTCATTCCCTCCCCTCTGCTGACTCAGAGGGGTGAGAGAGCGCGGTTGGGGCGAGGGAGTGAACGCAGGACAGAAAGGCAGACAGGCTGGCAAACACCTGGTGAATCACACCGACAGTTCCCCGACCAGAGGAAGCGAGATTTATTGCTCTCTTATCTCGCTGAAAATGGACTTAATCCGTGCGAGATTTTGTGCTTGTGCTGCTGTGCTTGCTTCCTCTGGAGTTATTCTCTGGCTCGGCCAAGTTTGGGGAGGATAAATTCCAACCCCTCCCCTGCTTCCACTTTGCTACTGGGGCAAACGACCCCCTAATAACACTACCTGCCCCCCCCCCCATCCATGTCCATAGAGTGAATGGGGGTGCCCAAACTAGGGGTGCGGATTTCCAGGTAGTTCAAAGAGAAGCAGGTAGTATTGAGGTAGTATTGCAGAAGGACTCGGACAGGTTAAGAGAGCGGGCAAAGAAGTGGCAGACGGAATACAGTGGGGAAAAGTGAGAGGTTAGGCACTTTGGAAGGAGGAACGGAGGGGTAGACTATTTTCCAAATGGGGAAATGCTTCGGAAATCGGAAACGCAAAGGGACTCGGAAGTAGGTGTTCAAGATTCTGTTAAGGTTAAGCGCAGGTTCAGTCGGAGTTGAGGAAGGCAGTGTTAGTATTCGTGTTGAGGGGATACAAGAGAAGGGATGGACTTCTGAGGCTCTGGTCAGACCCCATTTGGAATATCGTGAGCAGTTTTGGGCTCCCGTATCTAAGGAAGGATGTGCTGGGTCCAGAGGAGGTTCACAAGAATGATCCCTGGAATGAAGAGCTTGTTGTATGAGGAATGGTTGAGGACTCTGGCTCTGCACTCATTGGAGTTCAGAAGGATGAGGAGGAGATGTTATTGAAACTTGCAGGGATACTGCGAGGCCTGGATAGAGTGGACATGGAGAGGAAGTTTCCACTCGTAGGAAAAACTAGAACCTGAGGGCACAACCTCAGGCTAAAAGGGACGATCCTTTAAAACAGAGATGAGGAGGAATTTCTTCAGCCAGCGAGTGGGGAATCTGTGGAACTCTTTGCTGCAGTGAAGGTCATTGAGTGTCTTTGAGACAAAGATAGATAGGGGAAAAGGCAGGAGGATGGGGGATGAGAAAAATATCAGCATTGATTGAACGGCGGAGCAGACTCGTTGGGCCGAATAGCCTAGTTCTGCTGCTATACCTCATGGTTTTATTAAGGACCAGTGAAGGGGAGAGATTTCTTCACCCACAGAGTGGTGAGACTGAGGAATTTGCCACTACAGAAAGTGCCAAAAGATTGTGGGGTGTCCACAGCACACTTCCACGGATTTGCCGAGTCGGAGAATACAAAAAAGAACAAAACAGCACGGGAAACAGGCCCTTCGGCCCAACGAGCCCGCGCCGCCACCCCGATGTTCCCACCTCTACCTTTGATCCTTGTCTATGTTCATAGATCTATGCATCAGGATCAAATTTGAGACCATTTAGGGAGAATTTGTTCTGCCAATCAGCCTAAGAGCACATCTTTGGGGTGTGGGAGGAAACCAGAGCACCCAGAGAAAACCCACGCAAGCACGGGGAGAATGCGCAAACTCCCACAGACACAGGCCCAAATCCATGTATCTGCACAGCACAGCGATAGTCACTGAGCTGTCGTGTTGCCCATCAAATGGTCCAGGTCAAGCGTACACTAACGACGCGAAGCACTAGGATACTCTCGAAAAGAAAATCCAAGGGCAGCCCTCTCACGACCCATCGCGTGTATGCCCCTTGTTAGACAACAAGGTGGACCAAAGCACCTGTAGGGTAGGTTGTGCTGGTGTGTCATTTTCTGGTTGAGTTAGAAGGTGTGTGTTGTAGCTTGGAGCTGGATGGAGTGATGGTTGAAGCTCCGGAGGCCTCTCCATCACAGGGCTGGCCAGGAATCTCTCTGGCTCGCACCATTGGAAGGATTTTGCCATTTGACCTGTTTAGCCGTGTTTCTCAGCCACCAAGTTCTGGTTTGGGAGTTGAACCCTCGGGGCCTCTAGCTCAGAGGCAGGGACGCTAACCCCGAAATGACCCTCTATCCCGACAAAAGGAAATCCCAACAAGCTCCACCCTGTCACCTACCCCCAGGGGGCACAGTGGTCAGCATCGCTGCCTCACAGTGCCAGGTTCGATCCCCAACATTGCCTATGCGGAGATTGCACCTTCTCTCCGTGTCTGCGTGGGTTTCCTCTGGGTGCTCTGGCTTCTTCCCACAGTCTGAAAGACGTGCTGGTTAGGATACATTGGCCGTGCTAAATTCTCCCCCAGTGTACCCGAACAGGAGTGTGGCGACTTGGGAATTTTCACAGTAACTTCATTGCAGTGATAATGTAACGCTAGAACCCTACAGTGCAGGAAGAGGCCCTTCGGCCCATCGAGTTTGCACTGAACACAATCCCACCCAGGCCCTACCCCCATATCTCTCCATATTATACCCACTAATCCCTCTAACCAAGGCATCCCTAGACATTAAGGGGCAATTTCTTAGCACGGGCCAATCAGCCTAACCCACACATCTTTGGATTGTGCGAGGAAACCCACACAGACATGAGGAGAATGTGCAAATTCCGCACAAACAGTGACCCGAGCCGGGAGTCGAACCCAGGTCCCTGGAGCTGTGAAGCAGAGGTGCTAATCACTGTACCTCTGTGCCGCCTGCTTGTGACTCTGAGTGAAAGCTTAAACATCTCCCCTTTTGCCCCCCGTGCCATCTGTGTGCCTTCTATTCTTTTCCCCCAGTCTATTAATCTGATTTTCCCTCCCCCCTCCCCCCCAGTCTATGTTATTTATCTACATCACTCCCTCTCACCACAGAACATATGTAGAACATACAAACCCATGATAAGCAACAAATTCTACATTGCTCTCTGGATAAAGGCGTTGGCATAGTGACACACTGCCTCACAGCGCCAGGGACCCAGGTTTGATTCCCAGCTTGGGTCACTGCCTGTGGGGAGTTTGCACGTCTCCCTGTGTCTGCATGGGTTTCTTCCGGATGCTCTGGTTTCCTCAAACACTTCAAAGATGTGCAGGTTAGATGGATTGGCCATGCTAAATTGTCCCTTAGTGTCCAAAGATGTGCAGGTTAGGTGGATTGACCATGCTAAATTGTCCCTTAGTGTCCATAGATGTGCAGATTAGGTGGATTGGCCATGCTAAATTGCCCCTTAGTGTCCAAAGATGTGCGGGTTAGGGGGATTGGCCATGCTAAATTGTCCCTTAGTGTCCAAAGATATGCAGGTTAGGGGGATTGGCCGTGCTAAATGCCCCTTAGTTCCAAAGATGTGCAGTTAGGTGGATTGGCCATGCTAAATTGCCCCTTAGTGTCCAAAGATGTGCAGGTTAGAGGGGATGGCCGTGCTAAATTGCTCATTAATGTCCAAAGATGTGCAGGTTAGGGGGATTGGCCGTGCTAAATTGCCCTTAGTGTCCAAAGATGTGCAGGTTAGGGGGATTGGCCATGCTAAATTGCTCATTAGTGTCCAAAGATGTGCAGGTTAGGGGGATTGGCCATGCTAAATTGCCCCTTAGTGTCCAAAGATGTGCAGGTTAGATGGTTTGGACCACTATGGAGGTCACA